>WBMV01000298.1:1128316-1561978 GCA_013396655.1 Campylorhamphus procurvoides | reverse complement strand
GGGTGGTAGGAACCGCAACATGTTCTTTCCCCTCTTTGCTTCAAGGTGCCCTGAATCTGCTGACTAAAAATTTTATTGTGATGTACTGTGAGTTTCACTCTCAAGTAGAAATGGCAAAGTTTGGGAGCATATAGAAAGTAAGAGTGGCAGAAAAATTAACAGGTTGAATTTGGAAGTAAACTTTATATCAACTACTGTATGCATCATCTGAAGGGTTTTCCAGAACTAGGTGAATTCAAAAGGGAAAACAGTGTAAATGACAGAGAAGGGAAAAGAGAGGCTGGAAGAAATACACAGTGAAACTCTGCTTTTTATTATGAAGAGGCAAGTGACTCTCAAATGAGGAGTCTTCACAGGCATAATCCAAGTCCACCTTTAGCCTTCTTTGTCCTTGCTAGATTAAGCAAGCAATCACAAGCAGCTGGACAGCAAGACAGCAGGAATTGCCCTGCAACGAACTAGAATAAAATCAAACTGTTTTGGAGCTAAATACAACAAACAGTGCACCTGATGCACTGTCATGGCACCGCAAATGGTGTGCACATTGTGACAGCCAACACAAGAAGCAAGGACTGATCCCCTGGGCACTCATTAATTCAGCAGAGCCCTGAGAACTGGAAAAGCTTGAAGACCTCTGGTCCCCATGTGTTGCAGCCATATAAAGGACAGAAGGAAAAGAAAGGCAAGAAAGCCTTACATGTCATTTTGTATTATGACTGTCCTGCACAGGCTGCACTGAGCACACCACATCTAAGTTTCAGCATTAAAAAAGGACAAGGATGAGAAAAGTAAAAGGAAAGTCCCATTTACCAGTAAAAAGAGAAAAAAAATCCCCAAAATTGTAAGGTGACAAGAAGGCCTCTCTGCAGTGTGGTTTGAGGTACACTTTTCAGTACCTACCATGTCCAAATGCTGACAATCTATTATCAGCCGTGGGCAGCATTCTCAGGTTGTGCTGCTCAGAGCCTAATTTTCAGCAGCAAATCTCACCTCTGCTAGCTGCTTTCTGTGATGCCTGTGTTGGGAGGAATCAAAAGCTCTGCAGAGAAACATTATTTTAGCTTTCAACTATTCTCACAGGAATAACTCTTTTCAATAAGAAAATAAACAGCTTTATGAATCTTTTCACTAAAACGAACTTTAAAAAGAGAGACGTATACATACAAGGAGAGAGAGAAGTATATATTTATTTGGTTTGATTTTAATCTTGCATATTAGGATATATTATGGCCAACTAATAGACTAAAATTCAGAGCATTGTACAGAAATAATTCTGTCTGTCAAAGGTACGAGCCTGTAAACTTAGTTACAGAAACAGTGTAGGCTTATGTAAGCAGTAAAACACTAGCAAAACAACAACGTGCTGAAAAACCCAAAACTTCTCCAGCAAAATCATGATATAAGACTTTCTAAGTGTGCATATCTGTGTACCACATCTTGTTTGCCTTTATTCAGGCTGTATTTATAACTGCTTGCTTACAAAGTAATTCAAACACCAAGGGAGTCAGAGCATCAGGATTCTATGGTGGTGTGATAAATTTAAAACTGAAAACATCCTACCTGGTGCTCTTTTCTTTTCTTTTCTTTTTCTCCTCTCCTCTCCTCTCTTCCTTCTTCTTTTTCTTTTTCTTTCTCTGTTTCTTTTTCTTTCTCTGTTTCTTTTTCTTTCTCTGTTTCTTTCTCTTTTTCTTCCTTCTTCCAGGTCTGCCAGACTCCAAAACACAATATCATGTGTTTGTTGCCTTTAAAATGCCTTCTTGGATGGCTTCCCACTGTTAAGGCCCTGACATTTGCTGCTCTTCCCTGGCTCTGACCCGTGAAGATGCAGTTCAGCTGGGAGCCATGACACTGGTACCCCAGCACTGCTGGCAACCCTTCGCTTTCACTTCAGCAATGATGTGCTAACACTGTCTCTAAAAAGCCAAGTGCATCTCACATGCTAACCCTTCCCTCCTCTCCACCACCTTTAGGACTGGAGTTTGCTTGAGCACCAGTGAAGCAACAAGCTGGAGAGCTCGGTCTTAGCTGAGCACTTGTGTGCTGCTGTAATACAAACACTTGACAAGTGGTATATTCAAAAGCTGTGCCAACAGCTCTGGTTTCTTCCCTGGGTAGTTAGGCTTGATGCTTTGCAATAAAAAAAGCACATGTAGTTTATGTATGCTATATAGTACATAGGCTTGTAAAAATCACATGGGTTACTGGGTAAGACTCTGGGGATTCACTGTTTCAGCAGGTGAGTAGAACCTAATCCAGAACTAAAACTCAGAAAAAAGCGTGAAATTAAAGTCACATAGCAGTGTGTCAACTTACAGGAGATGTTTGGGCATGAGAGCAACTAAGATGTATCAGGAGCTATCATAAATATTTATGTAGTGTTGCAGAAACACCAGGTGTCTTAAGATGAGCCAAGTGTGTCAAACAAATAGAGCCTCTGAAGAATTAACCTCCAAACAGTGCAAAACAGAACAACATTAACTCTGGAGATGGGATATGGCACCTGCCTCCCTGAAGTGGAAGTTAGTGCATTGGGCAGGGTAAGTCAATATACTGGAATCTTATGTGTATGTTGGAAACTAATTGAATTTACCATATCTGTGCCTCAGCCAGCCCCGGCTGGAAAGACAAGCTTTGGAGCAACAAGCCAAGAACAAGATCAGCTTCATAAGGCATGGAGTTGCACTCATTTTTTGTTCAGCGTTTTCCAGGTGAAGATTTAATGCAGATTCAGACACACAGATAAACAAAGCACATCTGAACCAAGCTGGAGATGTGCCTCTCCTTAAATCTTCTCCTCTGTCCCTAGCTAAACTGAATTTAATGCTTTCTTCCAAGCAAGACAATCTGTTATGAAGACATTAAGAGTTTAAATAACCTTTATTTAAGATGGAAAATTATAAACAATATTCCCTCAGAACCTGCAGAAATGCTATCAAACCTAGCAATTCATCAGCACGCCAACATGTTACAGGGAACCCAACCCAAGAAGCAGATACTTTGGAAATACATGGGTAGTGGTGCCCAGGAACTACTTTTTCCTTTATGGCTTTATGTAAGCCATAGCAGGCACCTCTCAAATTAAGGTAAAAAGCTTTAGAGATTTTGTTGATGAAAGTTTTTATAGGATTTAAAGCTGACTGTGGCTGACTCATGAGTCTGAGAGTTTCAGTTTTCATTTGATTTGGGTTTTTTTTTAAAGTACAAAATTTGGTTAAGTTCAAACTGGTTTATTACCCATTTTTTACCTATTTCATCTACAGACTGATAAAAACAGCTTGTTTTCTATATGCCATCAGGGATGTGCAAGTGTGATACACTGGTGTGCTACTGCCCTGAGATAATGTGCTGCTAACTGGGTACCTCTGTGTTACTGTCATACCTTGTAACTCAGCAGCAGCAGATTCACCTGAGCTGCAGCAACTATACCTAGTAGTAAATTTGTCTGCATTCCTGTATAATTTCTATTGCATACAACCTCTTTTTCAGAACCTCCTAACACTACTGCGAAGTGACATTTACTGGTCATACATTCTAGAGCCTTAGAGGAAATAACACTAACTGTTTTAAATAGCAGTTGAGTCTTAATGCCCCAGAGAATATCATAGAATAGGTCGGAATGGATCTTTACAGGTCATCAAGTCCAACCCAACTTGATCTTTACAGGTCATTTAGTCCAACTCCCCTGCAGGATACGTTCAACTAGATCAGGTTTCAGAGTCCCATCCAACCTGATCTTGAATATTTCCAGGAATGGGGCATCCACCACCTATCTGGGCGACCTGTTCCAGTGTTTAGCCACTCACATTGGGAAAATTTTCTTCCTTATATCTGATCTGAATCTAGTCTCTTCTAGTATAAAGCCATTACTCCCTTCCCTATCACAACAGGCCCTGCTAAAACGTTTGTTCTCATCTCTGTTATAGGACCCTGTAAGTATTGAAAGGCCTCAATAAGATCTCCTCTTTCATGTCTTTGCATAACAGAAATTTACCTTTCTTCAGTAAAATTAATTCAGCTATTTTATTTTCTCTGTGCTGGGTATGCCTTTCCTGTGACTGTCAGCATGGTGAGTAGATGTGATGCTATCCAGCTTTTCCAGTTCAGGTGTTTCTAGGTTTTACCATGAGGTAAACTATGAGAATATCTGAGTGGAAAAGCTGGATAGTTTACCCATTTACCTGCCAGGAAGAGTCTGTGATACAGTGTGAACAGAACCCTTATCAATTCAGCTAATGGCAGTTCCATTACTCCCACTCATAGGAACCTCATAAGAACACTCTCATTTCTTTACGTGGCTCAGGTATTTGTAAATCATGGAGGCACACTTTTTAGACCATGTGCAGGATCTATCTTACTTCGGTCTCAAAAAACTAGTTTTCAAACTCTCAGCAATTTGCACTGCTTCCCATTACGGTCACTGGGAAAAACAGGCACATTCAGGGAGAAATTCATCTCATCTGGAGGTAGGTAATTAAAATAGGTCAGAAAGATTGCATGTGTGGATTGCTCTTCACCAAATATAGTGGAAGCCGAGAGCAGTCAGTAGAGAATTAGACAACTAAACCTAAATATCTGTACTAAGACTGTAATAAACTTGCCCAATATTTCTCTGTCAATAATAAATAGCTGCCACAAGGAAAGCTGTGCTCTTGGTCATAGTTTCATGGCTTGGCTTGTAAAACGTGCCCTGCTGCAGGGTCTCACATCGCCCCACATGCTCCTCAGAGAGTTATGGTGTGTAAGTAGGTCAGCACCCCTGTTAATGTTACATCACTCCAGTGCTAAACCTTTTGTTTCTGCAAAAACAATGTCCAAAGGCCGCTTCTCTGGCATCTGTTTGGCCATGATAGCATGAGCATGGCTTGCAGTATATTTGTCCCTTTTAAATAGATCCATTAATTTATCCCCTGTGCAGGAAACCTTTGTACAGATTCACTGCTGGAAGAAAATAAGAGGACTAATGCTTCTGAAAGGGCAGACTGTTTTCATCCACATGCTGTTGCAAATACCTGTGCTTCTTTTCTTTTTTATAGTATAAGTATTATATAAAGCAAATGCAAATTGTGAGGATTGATGGGACTTTTTGGTGCTGTTTATATAGCACTTTTCCAAATGAGACTGATTTTATGTTTGGCAAATTACCTTTAGTAGAATGGTGAAACAGAAACAATCTGGAGTCTTGGAGGATCAAAAACTAATTTTACACTGGTTTTTCTACCTACCTGCTTCATAGATTTGGATACTGCAAACCTAATTCTGGTTTTGTCTTTATTTACCATCCCTATTTCAAGATAATGGCAAATGTCATTATTATAATCAAGTACAAAAACTTGGTTACTACAGTAATGGAGCTGTACTCTGCAGTTTTCAAGATACAAAGCAATAATATATAGCCCATCCATTAAGAAAAGCTTGATATTGTAATTATTAAACTTTTGTCTTATTTTCCCCTTACATTACACTAAAAAATCAGCCACATTTCTTCTTTGCAAAATAAGTTCTGAGAAGAGGTACATCTTTTGACCACAACTCAAAACTTCTTTCAAATGTTTCGGTCAGAGTTAGAAGAGTCAATCATTTGTAGAAATATCTGTGGAAAAGTACAGAATAGTTCAAGTCATTTTGAAAAGTTAAATTTCCAAGAACAGCATTTTTCCTGAGCTTAATGGCAAGGGAACACAGCTTGCTGTCATCTATTCAAAAGGACCAGCTGTCCATTTTCTCTTATATTAAGTGGATTGTGGGCATATTGCAGGCATGAAGACTGCACACAGCAGTTATCACCAGTTCCTCACTGTGTGTCAGTATTTATTTCTAGATTTCGCTCAATCAATAATGTTGCTCCCTCAGGTTGTTTTTAAGCTCAGATTTGAAAAGCCTGTGTTGATCTAGCAAAATTTAGCAGCCTTAGCTAACTTAGAAGCTTGAGCATCTTTAACTGGAATCTAAATGAGACCTTTTTCTTTTATTTCTTTTTAATTTTAAATTAGATTTTAAATATGCAAGCTCCTAATTTGAAAAGACAATGTTAACATTTTGTTGTGTCTCATAATAATGTCAGCATCTCAGTAAAATAGATTTTTAAATGTATTTGAAGAAGTTCTCTAGACTTTTCTGAGAATATGGATATCAGCCCAAACCTAGTAAATCATACTTTCTAGTATGTTGGAGACGAGCTATGTACTGTATTACAAGACTCGATAAGATCTGGTTTCCAGTGATACATTTATCACCAAGAACATGTTATAGTAGTACAGATATGAAGGAGATCAGATGTTCACCTGACCTTATAGACAAAGCAAGTACTCCTCACAGAAATGCAGTTGGTAAATATTATTATATAATAAGAATTAATTTGGATCTAAATATTTTTCCCATATATTGCTCTTTTAAAAGCTGAAATATCTGAAATTGTTAAAATTATTTATCATGCAAAAAACAATATGACTTTTGTATTGTTTTATTTATTGCACTCCTTGGGCATAAAAAAAATAAAAAACTAGATTTGAAAGATCATCTTTATATATATATAAACTCAAAACCTGTTTTGAAATTTATCAGCAGTTTTCATGGCCATGAAATTGAGGCTTAGATACCAAAGTACCTGAACTTCAATTCAAAGTGAGAATCAATGCTCACTCTCCTTAATCTACTTTTGTGTGTTCATGTCTTGTAAAGATACTTCCACTGGGATTACATGTCAACAGTCAGAGCAGGGGGATGGCAAATAGACCCTGGACAGGCATATAGTTACAGGCAAGCTATATCTCTGATCCCTCTGCTTCACTCTGTGTCCAGATCTCAAGCTCCTGGTTGTCAGAGCAGAAACCTCAGACTGCTGGCCAGGCACAAGCACTACCAACCAACTTGTCTCCACCATGGTCCAGCCTATGGCCAAGCTCTCTCTTGTGGCATTTCCCCACAACTCTGACAAGCTGTGACTCTCCTCCCCTCTCCCTGTGTTGAGATAAGCCATGTTTTTGATTCCACACCAACAAAGGTGTCTTTCAGGAGATATTTGGTTGAATTCTGCACTTAACAACAGTTGTAACCGTTGAATTCAAACATGAACACCAAAGCTAAAGCTGCTATAAGATTTACTTAGCAATACAATGCACAAATCCATCAATAAATATCTCCAAAGTTCTCCACACATAAAACTATGCATATTGGTATTCTAACAACCTCACAGTTTGCAGCATCCAGTTTTTAGAGAAATTATAGTAAAGCCTTATTGTTGTCTAATTAAAATCTTTCTCTAAAGAAAAAAGGGTTTTCAGTTCTCTTCTGCACATCTTTAAATCATCCAGACCTTTATCCACCTTCCAAGTTTGATCTTAAACTTAAGATGATTTATGATGTTATTGTGATGACAAATACTACAGCAATGAGCCAGGGCATGGGTATTTTTCAAGCTGAAAACCAGAAAAGAATCATTAGATACATGATAAATCAATTATTTGAACAAAAACACAATCATGAATGAAAGGAAAGAAACAGAAGACAGTCCATCAATCTTAGTGACTGACAGCAGAAGTAAGATATAGGTACAAATTGTTTTTTTCTACTTTGTTTTCTTATGAGAATGCAATATGTTTAAACAAATGTGTCATTGTCTTTCAGAGATATACTGTAGCAAACCAGCATGCAGAAGAGGAATCCATCAACAAACAGGAAGTTGGAAATAACACATAGGGAATATATTCTCAGTGTTTCAGATCAAATGTGATAGAAACTCATGTGAGTAGCGGAACTGGCCAAATATGGTTTTGTTCATATTTGAAGCAGCTGCTTTTCAGCTTGACCAGCATTCTTATTTACTAGCATTCACAAAAGTAAATGTTTGTCTGAACAGATATTTGGAGTATGGCTGGTCTTCATAAAAATGCTCATCTTCACCCATGAGCAACAGTAATGTTTTTATTTGTTATTAAATACCTGCACTTCTGTTCATACTGTTCTGATTCTCTGGCAGAGAATCCTCTGGGAGGAAAAAGTAGGTTCTGGATGATAGAGGTTCTGGATGATAGTGATGATAAGAGATGATGGTGAAGACATGGAGATTGTGTCACTGGTCACTCGTCTCCCTTAGGGCAATTGGCACAAGAAACTTTTCCTGTGTATAGAAATAGAATTATATTTTTCAATCAGTCATAAATCCAGAGATATAAAGTTAGATTAATAAAATGAAGGACAGATCAGAAGTTGAAGGATAACCCCATAATTCACACACATCTATTACACTGCTGTCTGTATAACAACAAAAGAGGGTTATATTGGATTTTTCAAAGGCAGCTGAGCTTCTTACTTTCTGCAGCCAAGGCTAACATTCCCTCTGGCAAGACTTTTGGCCAGGATTGGATACAGAGTTCTCAGTCCCATAAAGAAGACTTCCATCACTTAAGCTGAAGAACTAATTTCTTCACTTATCAATGATGATGACAGCAGGCCCACTACAGGCTCTGTGAGAAATTCAGTGTTGATTCTGGCTGGGGCAATTGAAGCTGACACTGCACTCAGTTGTTCTCTCCTCCCTCCAGCAAACTTTCCTGCTCCACTGTAACTGGATGACAGGGTATACATCCTTAGTTTAATCACCAGAGCTTAGAGCCTGGTAGTTTAGAATGGACTTCTTTAAATGTTTCAGCTGAGGTACCAGACTGAAGTGGGACACCTGAGGCTCTGAGTGCATGTACTCTTCTACTCATGCCTCAGGAAGAACAGTCTGCAGACAAGGGGCACAGTGGGTGACAGCTATAGGTAATAGCTTATCTCCATCATGGCTTACTTTAGCAGGGGACATGTGACAGCCCCTGCTATTATCTTACTTCTGGCTCTTTTTGCTTACACAGTCAGTCCCCAGGGGCCCTGGAATTAAGTGGGGTAATCAAAATTGCTTTCACCTTAAACCAAAGTACACAAAAGATGGGAGGACATAGCAGTTGAGCAAAGGATGACTGAAAGCTCCTAGTTTGGGACAGTTTGTCCCACAATAGATTTGAGCAGCCATCTGCAATATGGAACAGGTATATGGATGCATCAAGCGCAACATGAAATATTAATGCACTTGAAAAGAGCAGATGATGACTGACAGAGAATGTAGCAAACATTGCTGGTCATTTCTGCCCCAGAAAGAGGATCTCAACCTTTAAAAGGTACAGAGAGCAGCTACTGCAGAGTGAGGAACTGTGGAAAGTCTTCATAGGAGAAGACCCTAAAACTGCTTGCCTTGCTTATACTAGAAGAACAAGGGCTGATAGAATAGGCGTCTGCTGCATATAAGTACATGGTTATAAACATCAAGGAGGTAGGAGGGCAGTTTAGGTGAAAGAACAAGTACAAACTTATCACAAAGGAAATACAGCCTGAAAATTAAGATTGTTGCAAACTGCAAACCCATTAGGCACCAGCAATGTGCTCAGTGTCTCTACCCAATACATCAGGTGGCATCATGTTGTCACTTGTGCTACAGATATCAGTGGGCACTGGAGGGAGTTCTGGGGTCCAGAATCAACACAGTTGTCTTTAGGCTTCTGGAAAGACTCCACAGCTTATAACGAGTGTGAGCAATGTCGTGGCACTGGGGGATATGGGCACTTGTAAGGTCCTTTTACAGCCTCTTTTACAGTCCTGCTTTTTGACGAACACTGTGTGCCGAACTTACAGTAAACCAGCCATTGCCTCATAACATTTTCCAGTGCACTGAGAAGTTTCAGACTATGGTTAAGACCTAAGCAGTGGGTGGAAAATTTGGCTCTGACTCTGTTGCAAAATGAGGACCCCCCAGTAGGTATGAATGTAATCACTCCATATGGCCATCAGTGAAAAAAAGAAGCAAATTCTGAAGGTGTACAGCTGCAATCATTTCCCTTATTGTCATGCAAGAAATACATGCAAGTGTCAAGTAACAAATACATTGTGTGCCAGATTATGTTCTCTGTAGTACTTCAGCTCCTTCAGTGGGCAAGAGCAGGGTACAACGGGTACAACAAAATAATATTTATTCCTGATTTTGATCTTGAATAAGAAGTTATTTACAGCTACCAAAGAGAATTAAAATTCATTTTGGTCCCTCGGTCTTAGACATTCCTCACCAACAGCACTTTGGCAAAGACTGCTTGTCTTATAGCCTTTCCCTTATAAAGGATTTAATTCCAGTTTTTAAGTTATCCAATGTATCTATAGGTAGGAGTTACTTAGAATCTGCAGCACTTACCTGTCATTTTAATGGCCTACTTTTCAAATGCAAAACTGAAAATTGAAAAGAGCTGAATTTCTCAGTAATAGGATTAGTTTTCCCAAATGGTATTATGATGGAATGTTTTTTAGGAGTTAACAATACCTTATTGAGCACAGACATTGAAATTTACATTTTCATTTATAGAAAGATTTGCTGAAGAACCATAATTTCAGGAGGGATCTTGCTGTACAGAACTAGTAAGTAACTAAGATACAGTAAGCCAATGGAATCATGCTCCAGAATTGGCTAAATTGAATACTGAAGCTGGTATACTGATAAACCACAATATTAATACATTGGAGTGATACATTAATATACTCCACAACCTGAGCAAATAATCTTCCAAATTCCATATAGCTCACTGGTCTGTATAAAGTGGTTCTTTGCAAAGATAACAAAATATGGCAGAATTACACTGCTTATTCTGCTGCATTGTGTTTTGAAATATTGTTCTCCAAGGAAATTCTTTTTTGTTAATTTTGAACGAGTCTCAGAACCAGAAGGTCCAAATTGTGTCGCTGACTCCACAACTGACTTTGACAGGAAAGCTGTCATTTTACTTCTCATGAATACTCTTTGTAAGTGGCCACCTTTCGTCCACCTTCAAAGAAAGGCTGCCAGCCTTATTCTGTGAATGTACTCATCTTGATCTCTGCATATGTAATTGTTGCCTATGAGGAGACATTGGAAAGAAACAGGCAAATTGCTGAAGATGGCAAATTGATTTAAAGAGAAATGGCAGATCCATAAATCCAGGTTTAACCCATAGTTGGATACCTTTGATATCGTTTTTATCCAGGCAAACTGCTGTTCAATAAGCCTCCTACCTGTGCAGTAACTTGCAGGGCCATGTACTAAGAAAAGCAGTCAAAACCATTTGAAAATCTTATTTAGGCACTGAATCTTTTAAAACTGTGTTTCTGGGCAGCATGGTAATGTCAAGTTGCATTATTCCTTTGCTTTAAAAGGAAAGTAGGAAGTCAGAAGTAATCCCAGGACTGCAGGTGACTTTTTCAACTGGCACCTGCACTAAATTCTTTTCAAGCCTCTTACCAGATGTGCAAAGGTAAGCAGCATCTCAGGAGAGAATATTTCTCCAGGCAAAAAAAAAAAAAAAAAAAGAAGTTCATTTTCTGCAAAACATTCCGCCATTCTTTTAAGATGCATTTTCATGTCTTTTTTAGAAGCCTGTGGGTTCAGTATTGCCATGCAATGTACTGCAAGTCTCTGCATGGTAGTTCCACACAGTGAGTGCCAGTGACATTAAAAGTAGGTTCTGCTGTATCTGGTTTGAAAGGGGATATGATAGGCATATTCTACCATTTAAAATTATTTCCTACTTATATTCAGCAGCATGTTTACCATCATATTTCCCTTTTTGATCACAAAGGAACAATTTGCATCTCAGGGCCAGACCCTCAGCTGAGCTAGTCACTCAGCAGTAAATACTGGCAAGTGCTAACATTTGAAGCGTCACTGCTGGAGTGCTTATTTGACCAATAGAGTTGAAACCTAACACCTTGTACTTGGTGCTATAGTTCAGGAACCTTCCAATTATTTTAATCCCTGTGTGCCAGGGTTTCTTTGGAAGCAGTTTGCTCTGATTTGGTCTCATCTGCACACCTGCTATTACTATCCTTGAACATAATCTGCAGTCTACCCCTGTTCTCCAATACCCCTGAGGCATTTCTTCTTTGCTTGGCTCAGCAAAAAGCTTCTCCCCTTCTTCACCCATCAGTTATTTCAGGTCCCCATTCCTCAAGTAATTCCCCTCCTCCTGAGGATTTTCTCTCAAAGCAGAGGATATTGAAAAAACAGTGATGCTGTGTGTGACCTTGTTTAAGATCTCCGCCCTCTGGCTTTTCCCCTCTGAAAAAAGGAACCTCTCATACTTTCTGGAGGTTAATTAATATTTGCACAATACTTTGTCCTTAACTAGAGCACTGTGAGTGCCAAGTAGTACTAAATAGTGAGGATTCCAGCCCTGGTGAGGTACAAAGTAAACATCTGTTAGATATTTTCCAGACATGAAATGTTCAGTCTCTCTTTTATCTAATGTACTGAAGTGCCCTCTTAAAACTGTTTCTCCTAGGAGAAAACCCAAATGTCTCAGCTAGCAACCAGCACTGAGGCCAGGAAGGGTCTCCAAATACAGAAGTTGGAGCAATTAAAGTTCCCTTTATCCTTCCCCTCACAGAAAGTTGGTAGGGGAAGTGAAGCAAGTGCTTCTCAAGCCCATCCCCATGTTGTCTGATGGCACAGGGGACTCAACATCCGAGGAGCTGAGCCTGAAACTCCTGCTTGAAACCCACTGAGGACTGAGCTGAGGCTTGCATGGGCTTTATCCCACAGCACAAGCAGCTACCCTGAGACCTGCCATACTACACACCCCTGCAATCCTTACACTACACTCTGCAGCAGAGAAATCACAAGTTCCTCCTGTTAGAGCCAATTCACAACACCTTCCTTTACCTGATACCTGTTTCTGCAGATACATGACTTCAGCTCTCTGCTCAGCAGCCATCTAATCCTGAAGGTGTCTGACATCTGCAAATGCAATATCAACGTTTACCTGTTTCCCCAAGCACATCTGGAGATGATGCCAGAATTACTTTAGCCTTATTTAATGACTACTTGGCAATGGCAAAGAGACAAGCCCCTCACTAGCTCCTTTCCTTGTGACAGGTATCGGCGTCCAAATCCATGGGTGTTTGAAGGACTATATCTTTATTAGGGATGGCTACAGCACTGCAGCCACTGTAAGGGAATTACACTCCCAAAAGGAACATGAGTTCAGACTTGCCTCCTCCTTACACGTTTTCTATTTATTAGCTTTGGCTCTCTGCTTTGAGCAGGCTGGCCTTTCTCCATCCCGTTATGAGCAACCTGGTTTTCCCCCTGAATTTCATCGAAACCCTGGACACCTGCAATGGTGGAAAAGCCAAATGACACTGTGCTGCCGTAAGACATTGTTGTGACTGAGCCAGAACATTTTCTGCTTCTGTGCTGGCATTTACACAGCTAGCCTGGGTCACCCCCACAGCCTGGCAGGATAACTCATCCCTGGAGCCACACAATGCCTGGGAGGTGAGCAGGGTTAGAAGACCCCATGCTATGGAAATCAGCTCACAGCCATGCAGCTTTGTTCAGCCTGGTAGTACCTTGTAAGCAGCAGTAGGAAATGGCAGGCGTGTGTTAGCGGCTGGCTGAATATCACAGCCACAGAGCATCAAAGGATTCTTCCCCAGGAAGGCAGCACTGATGGTGGCAGTTGTGTTTGCTCAAACGCTTGGAGAAAGCTGGCACTAATTTTGGACAGGAGCCCAGAGAGAATTTTTTTAATGAGTTGTAACTTGCAATATGTTTGATCTGTGCATGAAAGCACATCCTTTACAGGGAGTAATTGTTAACAATTTCTTTCAAAGAGAGGTGTTTGTTACAGTAGAGTCTGTCAAAAACCCAGGACCTTCCAACCTCTGAGGCTTTGAGCCTCATTATCAAGGGGAGATTTACTGAAGCGCCTCCTCAAAAACTGAGGTCAGCCTGCGGTTCTCCCAGGAATTGTATTCAATCATCTCTGCCCTTCTTTCAGTATTAAACTTGGCTGTGGTTCTGGAGTACTTCTCCTTCCCTTCTCCCTCTCACATTCTCTAAATCCTCACTCCAAACAAATTTAAGCAAACTTTATGACTTGAAGGAAAGCAACTTGGAGGTCACTGTGTGGGCACAGCTATACCAAACTGTCTGTCCAACATAGCACAATGGCTTTGCTTGATCCACTTTACTCCATGAACTCTATCAAGTGGGTATGAGGCTTGCCAAGGCTGCTGGTTTTTGCAAATTTGTGGCACTGATAACAGCTGCAGGCCACCAGCTCAGAGGTGTAATGGGAACTCAGGGTCATAGGTCAGTCTTGGCTGTGATCTTGTAGCAGGGATACTCCCTAAGAATCTGGTCCAAGGGGCAGAGAGAGCCATCCTGTTCTTGACCTGGACCTGTCTCTCTACCTTTGAGTGCATGGGAAGCCTCTCAAACCATCAAAAGTGCAGCCATGCTGGTACAGGCCTGAATATTTGCTTTAGCGGATGAAACAACATAATTGCATTATCTCCTCTATTTTTCAAGTTTCTCAAGTATAAATACCTGCTGAAGATGGTATTGTGCAAGCGGTTCCTCCTTTGCTGTTGTGTCCTGGTAAGATCTGCAAAAAAACAATTTTGTGTATATTTTTTGCCAATTGTTACACAGTGTCAGTCATCCTCACTACACATCTGTCTTGTCTTTTATTCTTCCACCTTCATTTGTGCCCCCAGGAGAGCTACATATATTTGACAGACAGCCAGGAGAGAAGCACACAACAAAGCAGCCATACACAGCATAGAGACCACCAGAGAAAACAAGAGCATAGATTTACTTTCTCCTCTATTTTAAACAAGAATTTGCCTAGAATAAATGAGTGTTCATACGGCTGCACTGCCAAGATGTAAAACATTTGCAATGCATCCAGTCTTTCTCTGGTTTAGTAAGTGGGAGCATCCATTTCTGATTCTAGGTGATACTGATTTTAGCTCCTGACCAGGCTTATCCTGAGTAATTTGTTAGTTTCATTTCTTTGTTTGCATACAAATCATGAAAAGCACTTGAATAAAAGAACACAGTACAGTTCTCTTCAAAATTAAGTTTTAGATCTGTCCTCTCACCTACAGCAGCTTTTCCTAGGATTTACCCTCTTTCCCTGAGTCAGACATCTGCACTGCACATTTTTGAGCTCTCAGTAGTTTCAATGACCCATATTCTAGTGTAGTACAGGAATACTTACTGATCCAGAGACTTTTCTAATGGCAAACAATTATTTTCTTATCCTACATGTACACACACACACACACACACAAGCAAATATATTGACAAAGATGACTGTCCTGATAGATCTACAAATTGCATGGACAAGGAGCCAGTAGGAAAAAAAACAAACAAACAAATCCAGAGTAAGCTCTTGGTCTATAATATACTTTCATTTGTAAATGTTGATGTTATTGACTACTTTCCAAATATTCTGTTGGATAGAATAGTATCTGGCAAGAGTTTTTCTCTGGATTACAACAGTCTGACCCTGTTCATTTGCTACGAAAGTTAAGAACTAATGCTTTGCTTGCTTTGTGGTGCTCTGGATAAAAGATTTTGGCCACTGAATAAAAAACATTCTTTGTGTGCACATAAGTTCATATTTGTCTTTGCACGCAGAAACCTGAACGTGGTGGAGCTCTTCATAAGTAAAACCAATAACAGTCTTTCATGGACTAGAATACATCCATGTGTACACAAAGACTCAGACAGCTCCCTTATGGAGGGAAAAAAAGATATAGAGGAATCCTAGGTTTAAGGTTATTTTATTCTCATTTGTAAAAAGTCAGTGAGGCTATCATCTTGCTGTCAATCTCTACTATAAAGATGAAAACCCACATGATTTACGTTAAATTTCATTCCCTGATGAGCAGCAAAACTTATTCTGTGGACTTTGCTGCAGGAGCCTGATGGACACCTAATGCAGCACTGACCTCAATTCATCTATTTTCCACTTTCTTTTCAGTGAAGCATGGCCTGCATTTAACTGTATTACCCATATAGGGCCTTATTTGGAACGTTTTCCTATATATTATTGTGCACTGTAATCCATAACTAGGCATGCATAAGTGATTTCATTGCAATCAGCGATGATGCTACAAAGATTCTGTGCCAAATACAAAGAGGGGTTCCTTCTGAATCAGTTGAGACATTTCTGGTAATGAATTATAGTACTGATATCCTGACCTCCCATTTCCAGGCTTATGGTTTATGGCACATTGACATTCTCAGGGAATTGTTAAATGACATGAGGCAGCTTCTTCTGCTCTCATACAAGAAACAGCCACTACCCTTCTTCTGTCATGGGAGTGGAACTCCTTTTTTTCTCCTTAAATTTATGTTCTGTCCCCTCACAGTAATCTCTCTAAAAGTCCCTGACTTCAATATCCAAATAATGATGTCAAGGGGGAATCCAAAAAGTCAGAGAAAAAGCTTCCGATCTCCATGGGGACAGCAGTATTCATTTTAGGATGTATTTGTCTCCGGTTTATGAAAAACAAATTTGACTGGGAGCATCTTTTCTATGGTCATGGGAACTGAAGTGCACACTGAAGGAGAGGCCAGAGAAAAGTGAAACAAATCTTGATGTCAACAGTAAGGCATTCAGCTGGGTGAACTAGCAGGCAGCAGGAGCTGACATCGAGGGAACTAGCAGCACCATCCGTCTTTTAATGTCATCCCAGACTACAAAACAGCATTCCTTGCCCAGCTGAGACCAAAAGAAAAAAACAGCTGGGTTTCTTCCCCCTTGTGATCCCAGGTCGTAGGCTCTTCTCAGCGTGCAGTGGCTTTGCACTCTCACCCCTTCTGTCACAGGATGGTCTGAAAGGCTGCCATGGCTGAGCAAAGACTGCTTGATGTCAATCTAACAGGTACTCAGGGCCAGCATGGAACATAATAATTACAAATTCATGAGTGCAGTCACTCTCTATGCATTCCCCACTGCTCCTTGTGTACCTACAGCTGGAGCAGTGCATGGGAAACATCAGGGTAGACCCAGTGACCACATTTTCATCCCGGATCAATTTTTCCAAGGAATTAACATTAGAAATGTAAAAAATGTTATTTTAGTGGTCAGGAGGAAACAGGATGGGATACCCAGAATTCTGCCTGAATTACTTTATTTTTAAGGAGTTTTTCAGACTCTGATTCAGCTATGAAGTTTCTTTCTTGGTTGTAAGTTAAGCTTATGTAGTGGAGACTGGATTAATTATGATTTCAGGACAACCATCATCACCACCGCTAAATCCTTTACCCACTGATAGAAAATCAACCAATATCAGCTGAAAATACAAATATTTCATGACAGAAATGTAGACAGTATATCATACAGCATATTTAATAATGTGTTTCTTTGAAGTTAAAGGCTCTGAGAATATATTTTGAAATAAAATAATATTGTTGTTGCAATAACTGGTCCTAGATAATTATTTAGGATTGAATACATAACATAGGAGGGTGCAGAAAGGAAAACAGAGAAATTCTTCAAATACATTTAAAAATTTATTTTACTGAGATTCTGACACTGATATCATGGAAGAGAAATTGTTAATATCTTGTCTTTTTAAATTAAGAATTTTATATTTATAGGCTTTAAACTCAAAGAAAAGTCTTATCTAGCTTCAAACTTCCAGTTAAAAAAATGCTAAAACTGCCAAGTTAGCTAACACTGCCAAACTTTGCCAGATCAACACAGCTTTTCAAAACTTCCTCACCCTAGAAACAAAAGGGAAGCAATCAGAGAGTTTGTGAGCAGTGAGAAAAATATAGGGGGAAAAATAGTTTTCCTATATTAGGATCTGCTCAGTTTGATAGGGACATTATTTTAACATATTTTTCCACTGGGAATCACTGAAAGATAACTTTCCTGAAGGCTTTTTCAAGACAAAAATCAGACAGAGAGGTCTTAAACTAAAATGAGATTGTGGCAATAAGCATTAGGCAAACATCATCTTTAAAATGCTTTTGAAAGAAAAAATAACTTTGTCTTTTCATCCTGCAACACCTCAGCCCTGATCATGGACAGAGTTGCAATTATATCAGAGAGGGGAGGGATTATGGATGATTACTTGGAATTTTCCAGAAGCAAAAGCTTTCATCAGATTTATTAGGGACTCCGCAGCTAGGACAATAATTTCTGTTAACATCCTACGGACTGAACTGCCAGGCCAAAATCCCACAAAAGTAAGGTTATGATCAAAATCAGAGATTAAATCTCTGTCAGCTTTTTTATCATTACAGAATGACTTTGTTCCTCAGCTGGAAGGATGAGCTCTTTCCATTTTGTTTTTTGTTTTAGAAAAGTATCTATGACAGATACAAGACGTAGCCTCCAATGTCTCTTACCCCTGCAGAACTGACCTTGTTTCTACTCTACAAATGAGCACAATCAAGTAGCTCTTCTGCAGCATATCAGAAAACTCCTGACAGATAGTGAAGATATTTGTACTCTTTATGCCAGTAAGGCCACACCGTGGTCAGCCTCTGAGGTAGTTAGAAAAATGATAGTTTCTCCTTGTTCTTTCCACGACTTTTGGCCTCTGCTTTGTTTTTCATCTCATTTTGCATTTTTGCCCATTACTACAAGAAACCCCACTGGCTGAAAAATTGTGTCAACAGGGTGTAGACTATTGCAATGTCTGTTAACAAGCCAGGTCGTGTATATAATAAACATGTTTATGCTCACAGGTGTTGTATATTGTAAAAAAATTTTAATGTTCAACTTTTCTACTGTATAGTCTAATGCAAGAACTATTTTTACATAAAGGAATTGAAAACCAAATTCTATTTTTCATTTTTATTCATAAAAAAACAAAAACCTTTACAATGTAATTGAAGTCACAGAAACAGCAAAACTAATTGCAATAATTCAAGTTCCATCTATAAATATGTCTCCATCAATACCTTGAAACTTTTTCTGAGTATTTAGACCATATATTAACCCCATTGAAGTTAGTTGCAGTCTCCAGCAGGGCTGACATTTCCATTTGGGTCTCTCTGAGGTCCTAATTTCTTCCTCCCTCTTTAATGTCCTCCCACATCTTTCTCCTCTAAGTGATCTCCAGAAAGTCTACAACTAACTTTTTTCCCTCTTCTATGACAACTTTTTTCTTTATATATAGTCATAGCAGATTATCAAGCAGTATTGAGTTATGGCTTAAAGCTCCTCACCTTGGAAGGCTTTTTTTTTCTGTTGAGAAGAAATCACTTTTCTCCATCACAGCATCCAAGGATATGGAACATGTCCTTTGAACCATTTCTGTGAGAGTGTCTTAGACACCAATAGCAAAGAGACAGGTAAGTAGCAAAAATCACAGCATCATTTCCAAACCCTTTGTATGAAATGACTCATGTCCAGCTAAAGCTGACTTGTTACCATCTGTCTCTCTGATCTTCTACTTCGTTGTGTGTGATAAAAAGGTTTGAATCAATAAAAATACTCAGCTGCTGAGCTACTTTAAAACTGCTTTTTCTCTTTGTGTCTCTTGACACGATACTGGCACACAGCAATGAGAAGAGCACAACATCTATACTGTTTGACATGAATTATACCTTTACTGACATAGCAGCTTCTGTATGGCATACATTATACATCTGCTTATTTAAGCCCTGAGTTTGTAGGCAAGCCTGGAGTCACTGCTTGCTCACACAGTCTCCACTCTGGCTTGTGTTTCAGCCTACCCTTACAGACTATATAGATAAAACTGGCTCTAGCTGGCTCTTCCTCAGCCCTCAGCAAGGCTCACAAGCTCCTCCATGCCTTAATGCCTCAGACCACCAAATTCTCAATGGCATCCTCCTGCCAACTTCCATCAGTATCAAGTTTGCAAAGCTGCTCTCCCATTTCTAGCACTGCATCGGATATTTTGAAGATCTTCTGCTTACAACCCCTAGTTGAGTGAAGGACTACCCAACAACTGACATAATTTTGCAAATGGGAAAAAAAAAAAATCCAGGTGTCAACCAACAGGCCTGAATTCTGGCTGAGAAACATTAAACAGGGTAGCTGAATAGTGAAAAAAGACATTGAAAAAAAAGCCAACACTCAGTCTTCTCATTTTAGTAATTAGTAAATTGGGCACTGTAACTTAGTGGAAATTCACTGTGTTACCCTCTGCATGCCCTAAAGCACTATTCTGAGAAACCCTGCTGAGCACTGCAAGAGTGCCTGGCATTTATGAGAGGCCAAGCCGGCAGTAGCACAGTGCCATGCTGCACACCAGCTCACCTGTGTGTAGCTTGATTCCTTAGGTAGGATGTAAAGATGATACAGTACATTCATATAAGGACACAGGAGAGTGCAACAGTGAAGCAAGCCTACCAAACCCAAAAAAACTCCCAAACAAACAAATAAAAAAACCCCAACACCACAACACTTTGCCAAAATTAAAGACATTAAAAAACCGTAGCAGTATCCCTTAGTTGTTTCAGTACCTTAGCTGTGATGGGAGGCTCACTTACGGGTTTTTATGGCTCTCAGAAAGGCTTTTAGAGCAACAATATTTTTTTACTGTGTTAAGATAGATAGTAGATACAGAGCAGGTGCTCTGGGAAAGTTGCCTCTTCCCTCGCATACACTCCCAGCTTTTGTCTTCCTGTAGGTGTGCCAATCCTCTCTTTGTGATGGTGCCCTGCAGCATTATGTGGTGCTAAGGCTGAGGATCAGCCCATTTTGCTCTTAAATGTTTTTAATATATATTTTGTTGCGTGTTTGAATTAACCCAATTCTGATTTTCTTGTTTTAAGTTCTTTAAAACCAAGTTCATGACAAAGCTATTAATTAAAGGCATCTTTTCATAATGTAACGAAAAAGAGCCTATTCTTAATGTTTCGTAGATTAAACACAATAGTTATGAGTGATAAAACAGAGATGTAGAGTGTTTGAGTTAGTTGGCATGTCTGCTGTTAGCTCTAAAGAAAACTTTGCAGTCTGTTACCCCTAAATTGTTCATGGCTGAAGAAACCATGTGGACACCCAGGAGGCTTTAAAAGTGGGGTTGCATGTAGTGGGAAGAAGCAGAGAAGTGGTACAGGGTGGTCAGCAGAACAGGCCCCTGTACTCTTCTACAGGCACCACCTCATAACTGAGGGTGGCACACTACCCCGAGGTGCAACAGCTGTTTGTCTGTGATGTGCTGACAGCAACCATTCCATCGCAGAGGAGCAGGGAGAGCCATGGAGACTGGGACTGGTATTTTCTCCTGCTGCAGACCAGCAGTAAGGCCCTGGGCACTAACCCCTCAGCCCTTCACCTGGAGAGTCTGAGAAAGCCCTTATTTTTTCCATTGATGTGATACAGCCGGAGCAACCCACAGGAGCAGAGGAGCTGTTTGACATGGCACAGCTGCACAAAGAACTCATTTTCCCTGGCTTACCCATTATCAGCTTGATGGGAGGATTTTGCTCTGCCCAGCAGCCAAGCACACAAGGTTTACACATAGCTTTCCCCTACTGCTGTGTTTTAATCTCTGCTGCTGCAAAGTCCCCAGATAGGTCCCCAGGTAGCTACTGTGCATTATTCCCAAGGCTGCTCATTCCTGACATCATTCACTTTGATGGCCCCAGCACACAGAAAAAGAAATTACTAGAAACCTTTGTAACAAACCCAATGCTATCAGGAGCTTTCCACACATTTTAGAAAAACCCAGGTTGGCGTAGAAAGCTCCCCATTGCTACAGACAAACAGGAGGGCCTGAGTGATGGCAATGCCTCTCCTTGCCATGAACCTGTTTTGTGCAAAAGATTGACAAAGGCTGGCCACCTGCTTGTTTTGATTTTCTGGTTACTGCAAGAGGCAGCGACAGTGTCAACTTATCTTGCCACACAGGATCATAGGCAGAACACTGCAGACCTACTTTCAGTTTTTACAAGGGTGGGTCAGGGATCCCAAAGACAGTGGGGAGAAGAGGCAACAGTAGAAATGAAGCCTACCTACCTTTATTTCTGCCTCAAAACTGTTAGAGTGAAGAGCAAGGCAGGATCTGCATGACTGGTACTTACACGGGAATATGACAAGATCTTGAAACCCATCATAGAAGGGCTTTCCAGCAGTGATTTGTCAATAAGCAGGCTCTTGCACATAGTGAGGGTTACTGACATCTACAGGAGAGGAGGAAGGGAAGAGGTCCAGAATACGACTCTGATAACCTGTAATGAGATCACCAAGGGATGGCAGAGAGGAGCATCAGGCTTGTCAGCAGAAATTGGAACAATTATGTGCTCCTGAGTGTGGAGCATAAACTAGGAACATGGCTGCAAGAAGTCAGGTGTCAAGGACAGTGTGACACTTTTAACACCTGACTATTTATGCTTGAAGCCACAAAAAAAGTAAAATTTATTACACAGCAGCTGTGAATGTTTTAAAAGTATCTGTGAAACCAAGAAGAAAAAGCATGAAACAACTCCTCTGAATATTTGCTTTCACCAGCTCCCATATGGTGGGAGAACTATTTGAGGAGATCTTCCAGCTCTCTCCCATGATTATTCCATAATGTAAAATACGAATATTGTGTGGAGGAGGTTAGGGAAAGGATTTTCTTCTGTTTCCTAGGTTTAAAACTCTTTTTTTTTTCTGACGGTTGTTCTTTTATCTTCAAAAAAATAAAGAGTTTACTGAATTATGCCAGGTGGCTAATTAAAAATTATTCTAGAGAATATACAGATCATTAATAACAAATAGAACTGTTAAGACAACAACTTCTATAAAGAAAAAACTTTGAAAACTTTTTTTAACAAGGAAGCTATAAACAGGGTTTGTGTGCAAAATTAATAAACTTATGTGGAGACTACAAATTCCACAGGGACTCTCAGCTACAACTGGAAGGAGAAAAATTTGGCCTAGAACAGAGTTACCCTCTCCCTTTCTTTGTTCCATTTGTGCGTTTTCTAGCATTAAGGCTATTTTGAGTTCCATAAAGAAACAGAAGAAATAAACCACAAACAATATCCCTAATAAAAATCTTCTCTCTACAGTGACAACGGGAGTTATGTAAGACCCTTAAACAATGTAACTCTTAAGTGGGAGAATTGAAAATGGGAGGCTGTTACCACTAGAAGAAGAAATAAGCAATGCTAATTTAAAAGTTTTTCTGAAAGTGTCAGCAAATCAGAAAATGAGAACCACTCAGTTCATACTCATGAAACTTAGAAGTAGTCCAAGCACCAGTCCTCAGTCTGAAGCAAGCATGAACACACCTGCTCTTTAGCCACCAGCCATGAACTCCAGAAAAAAATTTTACTAATACCTCCTATTGTTTGAATTTGGATACTAGGTCCAGAAAATATCTTCAAAGCAGTGTTCAGAAATCACAAAGCAGTCTCTTTGCCATGTTTATCCAGTACAAGACAGGTTTCTCCAGCATCCTGTGGACTTCTAGCAGAGTCCAAATCCTGCCTTCCACCTTATTTTCATCATTTACACATATCTTCCTGATGCAATGAAAGCTCCTGTGCCCTTCAGGCCAAAGTGAACTTTCTTAGCCAAAAATCAGGCAGAAATTCCAGGTATGCAAGACAACCGACATATATTTCATTTTCTGAACACCCTTATATGAAAAGAAACTTATGTGCAGTATTTCAAGCTGGGTTAAATTAATTTCAACTCTGAATTTATGTGTGCTGTTGCTCTGGGGCTTCAGTCCCATTTTCTGGATTGGTTTAGTTATGTTCAATAGAAAACAATGGTTCTCAAGTGAAAGGACATTGTCAGTGAAGGAAACAATGTAGAGTAACAGCTGGAAACTGCAATAGCAATAGAAAGAGCAATAGCACTGCATCTTGGCTCAGGTATTGGATCAAGTGAGGTAAATTCACTGGATGTTTGTGTTGCTCTTTTTAGTTGAATCCATCTTCAAACAACAGCTGGTGCACAGCAAGTTTTTGGTATTGAATCACTTTTTCATCTCATGGTCATTAATAATTTTCCTAAAAAGGAAACAGGCCCCTTAATGCCCCTGGTTGCTCCTTGCAGACGTAGCAGCCAGAGCAGCACCGATGCCTTCCACCCACCTCTGCCTTCCAGCACCGTCTGTGCTGGGAGCTGGGGGTCCTTGCACCTGCTCATGCAGCTTCTGCTCTGCCAACACTTTAAAAAAAAGAGGAAAGCAACGTCATTTTAAATGCCAGTCCAAATCACTTGGCACTTGTTGGGCTTTGTTGTGGAAAGGGGAATGAGCTAAGAGATATTCCTCATGACCACTTTTCTGCTGGGTCCTGAATGTCCTCTCTAGGAGGTTATGCATCTGGGAAGGTTTTCTCTGGCTTTGAGATTTTCAGGGAGCCTGTAAGAGTTCAGTGTCTAACACCAAGACCCTGTAGGTCAATAGTTAATAAAACTTGAGTAAAGGTATCACATGGAAAATGAAACACAGAGCATAACCAAAACATCCCATCATCATGCAACCCTGGAGAGAGGGTACCCTCCTTCAACATCCACTGACTGATCTGGCACTGCCACCAGAGAGCAGTGGCAGGGGTGACCAGACAGTGGTTGTTGTCTGCTGCTGGCAGCTGTTCATGTGGCTGCTGTGGTACAGAAAGCTATTCTTGCTAACACAGAATGAAGCACTTCAGGAATAACTCGGAAATACAGATGCTAGTAAGGAATGACTGGTGTGCCTAAACATGTTCCCCTAATGACATTTCCTGTGTTTTGGTGTACATGAACCCTCCTTTCAGGGCAGTCAGGTCTGACACTGGACCTCTGGGAAAACAACTGCCCTTCTGGATCAGCCACTGGAAGTCAGACAAAAAAGCAAGGGCAACTCAAATAATGCTAGACACGCATGTTCAAAAACCTCAATCATTCCCAGAGGATCCAAAGACATGTCCTTCATTTGCTGTATTGTTTGAGCAATGTGCTCTGTCGCAAAAATAGACACAAAGGACATGTAAAACAAAAGTTAAAATCTATTTAACAGCAAGGAACAATTTTCACCTAAACACTGTGTCATTTCTGAACTAGGAAAAAAGTCACCTACTTTTCTGTCATTGTTAATACTCCTTTTTATTAGTGCTAGTCTTCCAGCCCTACGGGCTCTTGCTCTTGAGGCACTTTCAGGACAGTTAATCCTGTCCTCTTGCAGAACAGGTAGCTATAATCTTACTTGGTATGTGGGTTGGCAATAACATTAAATGCAGTGCCATTATGTTACTTGGTAAAAGAGACCAACCCCCACCTCGCTACAACCTCCTTTCAGGTTGTTGTAGAGAGCAGTAAGGTCTCCCCTGAGCCTCCTTTTCTCCAGGCTAAACAACCCCAGCTCCTTCAGCCACTCCTCATGAGACCTGTGTTCCAGACCCTTCCCCAGCTCTGTTGCCCTTCTCCAGACATGGTCCAGCACCTGAACATCCTTCTTGTAGCAAGGGACCCAAAACTGAATACAGGGTTTGAGGTGTGGTCCCACCAGTGCTGAGTACAAGGGAACGATCACTGTCCGAGTCCTGCTGACTACGCTATGTCTGATACAATTCTGTATGAAAAGGATTCTGATGTGCTCCCTGTCACCCTGACCCTCCTGTCCTTCCATCAGACTCCTCCTAGTTCATTCCTCCTTGCTCAAAGACACTCAAAACCACAAGCCCATCATTGTACTTTCATTTAATTTCTTTCTTCATTAAAGCCCTTTCTTCTTCTCCACCCTTTGATGACTTTCTGGACCCTGACACTTTCCTTATGGAATATGGTTTCCACATATTCACATGGTACCTAAGAATCTGTCTTGAACACAATATTCTTGTTACAAAGAGGGAATGCTCCATCTGTATTTGCCCTCTCAAAACTTGTTCAGTCCTTTAGTGAGATGTGTGGCCATATCTACATGATCCACAGCTCCTGGCAAGATATGGTCACACGAGCTTTAGTTGTTCTCTTGGACATTTCGTGTGATGGACTCGCTCTCTTCACCATTCACTCACGTTTCCTGTTTGTGCAGTAAATATCCTCGTGCCTCAGTTATTTTCTATCAAATACAGTATCTATGAAACTGGGATTTTGCAGGTTGGCAACTTTCATGTTTTTAACTGCCGCTTTTGAAAGATAATGGTAGGGGTCCCAGCAGATTAATCTTTCCTTCTAGTTTTTAAAATGTAAATAATTCATTGAATGGGGAAAGAAATTTCAGATATCAGTGGGTGGAAAAAGAAATATCTGGTTCCCAAAACATGTGTTCAAGATGATTGTAAAAAATGCACTGCACTCTTTCTATTTGAAAAATAGGTTTTAAATAAGAAATCAGACTAGGAGCCAATTTTCTAGTGTTTCAAAGCTTCTGCTGTTAAAAATAATTGTCCCAAAGTAGATCCTAATTAATTTGATAATCCCACAGTGTTTTCAACACTTACATTTTGGAACTTTTCTCAAAGTGAAGAAATTCAAGTGATTTTGAGTGATCCCTTGAGTGATCACTTGCAGGATGGTCTAAATGGTGAACCAGTGTTAGCTGTAGAGGCTCTTTGCAGAGAACAGTTAGGTCTGTTGGCTCTTTCCTTAATGTTACAGTAGTAAAACAAATATGTTTCATAATGGCACACCTACTTCCTCCAAACAGAGCTTTGCATCTGGTTTTTGAACACTGTGTATACACGCAGGTATATAGTCATGCACATGCACATTTGCATGGAATATCTGTACCCAAAACTAGTTCAGAATTCCTCTCATACTTGTGTTAGCCTTCACAGTCAGCATGGCCAGAAGCTGACCTGAGTGAAACCCACCTGCAACTTGGAGAGCAATGCCAGTTGTTGCATCGAAAGCCCCTTCACTGCCATTCTCTGAGTCATATTTGCTGTCATAGGGTGTGCTCAAACAGTGGTGGTCAATGAACCAGAAAAGCAGTGTGCACTCCCTGGTGCTCTCACCAGCCTTATGTAAAACCCTTCTATTCAGTATTGCCATTAAAGCTGACCTGCAGTATTTAGACATCCAGCTCTTTGGAGTGAATGTATTTCTTATTATTTATTTACTCAAACACAGAGAGAACTTATTCTCAGTGGGAACATATGCTGATCTAACACTATTATCCTGCTGATCAGATATATTCATATAGAATTCGCCCAAACACAGTGCCCACAATGTTCTATGATTTTGTTCATAAAGCCTAAAGTTATTTCTAGTTTCAGAAAAAATATCTCTCCTGCTCAACTTGCCCAGCTTACCCAT
Source organism: Campylorhamphus procurvoides (assembly GCA_013396655.1). Lineage (NCBI taxonomy): Eukaryota > Metazoa > Chordata > Aves > Passeriformes > Dendrocolaptidae > Campylorhamphus > Campylorhamphus procurvoides. The sequence continues at coordinate 1,534,958 of WBMV01000298.1, read as the reverse complement.
GGCAACTAATGGTGGTCTTCTAACTGGCTGAGATAATTTTTTACACACTGGGTAACCCAGGCAAGCTGTGCAGCAAGAGCAAGTACCTATGTCTGCCACACACATGGGCAGTTTTCACTAGAATTAGGCAGACCTTACGGAAAGGGAAGAGCTGTATGTGCTTCCAGCTGAAGGCGAACATGCCACTGTATGACAGCTTTATGCTGAATCACATACAAGGAGATGTACAGCACAGCTCCTGTCCTCAGTGGCATGTGCCTTAGCACAGCTGTAGGAAGGCAGTTGTGTGCAAGCATAAAAAAATCCTTGTAAATATATGCAAGCATATAAAAGAGGCTGGACACAAAACAGTCTGTCTCTAGTATACAAAACTTTTCTCCTGAAGCAGCCACTTACCATGAGCTCAAGTCTCTCCTCACATCATTTCAAGAAAATGTGGAAAGGTCCCTTGCCTCCCTTCTCCCCTCCTCACCTCTGGTGACCATTTTATTAAAGCAGATCGATTTTCAGGTGGAATATCACCAGAAATCCCTCCCTAACAGAAACGCAGGAGACAAGCAGTTGTCACAGTGAGATGCTGGCTTCCTGCTGATAACTTTGTGGTGGCTCAGGCAATTCTCTCCTTATGTTTCCACTGAGATGGAATGATAAAACACCTCAGTGCCAAAGAGGTATGAACATGTGCAGTGATTACAGTACCTGCTTCACCTCCCTGAAGTCGTGCTGTCAGTAGTACTTTTGGACCTGTTTTGTCCCATCCCTGTGCCTATTTCAGCTGCCAGCAGTGGCAAGCCTGAACTGCTGAAGGCAGAAGGAGCAGAGGAGAGGGCATGGAGGCTGCCCCTCATGAGAGCACCGGGGGGTCACACCCAGGTAAGAGGAATAGCCAGGCAGAAATTACACAGGCTTTTCTGCCATTGCTCTCTCCATTCTAAGACTGGCCTTTGAAGGACTGTGAATATAAAGGAAAGAAAGCACCTCGTTCCACCTTTGTTTAATGCAAACCTGCATATTGAAATCATTGTGTGTGGATGATGAGAAAATGATGACAGAAACCTCAAGTCTTTTCTATTGGAAGCTTCTGCAATGCAGTGCAGAAGTTAGCAACACCTTTTACTGAACCGGTCCCTTAGAGGAAAAGCTGAATACTCATGAATGGTAAAAGAGAAAAGGGACTGTTTTTAATTACAATATTCAAATGCTCCTTTCAATATCAAATCTTCCTTTTCGGGTTCTGAAAAGATCAACTGTTTGTTGCTGCAGCACACGCAGCCGTGAATGGTTTCCTACATAGCATGACTGGGGGGATATTTAAAACATAAATGCATCTAAGAGAAGGTTGAAGCTGGAAATTTCCAAATGAGTGTTTTTACTTCTTCCCCTCTTTCTGTCTTGTCTGCCTGCATCACAAGCAGCCTACTTTCCTGTTTGCCTAATGCGTCAGGGTGATGTCCTGCGAGGATTTTAGCTATTTCATCACTTTATACCTGTGGTTAGACAGTAACATTCCAAAGTCCTCAGGAGGCACTTTTCTCTCAACATTTTACATCCCCCTCGATTGCCTATACATGGAAAGAGATTCATACCTAATGTAGTTGGTGTCACAAAATTCCACCAGCACAGCAGTCAATACAAAATGCAGCACTAATTGCGAACAGCACCTATCTGCTCAAATTACTGTTGGAATGCTAACCTTGGGAAAAGATATTTTTATGCATAAGCTTTTCTGCAAAAGAAATATTACTGGAAGTGAAAAAGCCAGGCTTTCATTTATGCGAATAAGCTCTGCTTTTGCCCTTGTTACTGCTGCTTTCACAAAGGAAGAAAATATATCTTCAGACCAATTTCCCACTGAAGCTAATAAAAATAAAAAACCCCAAGTGGTCATGGTGATACTGAGAGAGAGAAAAAAATATCTAGATCCTGCTATTTTAGAGAGATGATGTTGTTTGTTTTAGGAAATAGAAATTTCTCAGATGGCTTATAGGTACAAAATGTAATGTGAAAAATATTCTCATTTGCAGTATAGCAAGTGTTTTCAATGGGGTCTCTCTATGTTTTTTGTGGTATGGCACACAGAAAACTTTAAGATACAGAGAAGTATTCTCCCAACACATGTCACAGGGGACTGATTTTAGGATAGTTCTGTGCCACTTGCTTCTACCAAAATCCATACGTGTTTTGCTGCACATGCAAGTGAGTCTGGCTTTCATGGACGGCTCCTGCCATGAGGATCCCTCAGTCTAAAGAACAGCCACTCTAGGCAACAGTTTGGGTTCAGGACAATGAGGTGGTTTTATCACTTGTCAGCATGAAGCTCAGCACAAAGTACTTCCTTGGGAACAAAACAGCAGTGGAGAAGAAAACCTGTTTCAGGGATTTGGAGAGAGAAAACACAGAAAGAATGCCAGTTGCATCCACTGGCAAGCTAATTAGTACAAACTAAGGATCTTGATGACTACAGTGTGATCCCAGACCTCAGCAAAATATTCCTTTCCCAGAATAATCGGTCCCTCACAACTTGAAGATTGCATAAGTTTTCTGAGGTGAAAAAAGTAAAACGTTTTTAAAAAATAGATAAATAAAAATATTAAATCAAAGAATTCTCGGATCTGGGGAAATAATTTTCATTGGTTTTTAACTCCATCTTCCACTCTATTATGGACTATTTGTTTTAGAGACTGCCACCATTTGTTTCAGTGAACTGATGGCTAGGATTTATTTCTTCTCTCACCAAAACCTCCCACCTGGAGTGGAGGAAGTGTTTTTGAATCATACTGCTGACCAGAATAACTCCTTATTTCTCAGCATGCCCTTTCTATCATAGGTACATGTTTTCCCACTGCACTTGAGAGCTATTCGGTATCAAAACCCATCATGAATTATACACTGAGATCTCACTAACAAATGTTCTCTGGTTCACTCACCCTACTGTTTACTTCTCAAAAAATCCCATTGAATTGCTTTTCAATGACAACAGACTCTTCAACGGGACATAGAGCCTGTGTTCACTTTCCAAAAACAGGCAATGAGCTAAATATGGGGTGTTTGTTCTCATTCTTCATGAATTCTCTGAACTGCAGTTTTAGGTAATGATCATCTTTTGTTATAAGGACCAGTAGCAAAGTAGGTAAGAGTATGCACTGTGATGCCTAAGACCCGTATTCATATTGCTCCAAATTCATCCTAAAACCTGCTCCCTATTGTTCTGGCTTAAGGAAGGTGCCTGGGCATGGGCACTAGGAGGTGAAAAGTGGTCTCTAAAATTTATGATTGTTACAAAAAGCACAAAATCTTTAAGACAAAAATATAGTCCCCAGATAAAAAATGGAGTTATCAGAAGCTGAAAGAAATCCCTTTTGCCTGAATCACACAATGGGTTGGAAGGGATCACTGAAGGTCATCTAGTTCAACCTGCCTGCTCAAGCAGGATCCCCCAGAGCATGCTACTCATCATTCTGTCCAGATGACTTCAGAGTATCTCCAGGGAGGGAGATATTCACAATGCAAGCAAATGAAATAATGATGTGGTTTAATATAACTTCTATCTTGTTCACATGCTATTCATTACTTGAGCAATCCAGGCTGAAAATGAAAGCTTTACATTCATACTCATACAAGAAAAAAGCTGAGGCAGCAAAAGCAAAGTTCAATCAGCAGTTACCTGGCAGCTCAATTAGCAGTCCCCTTCAATGAGCTTCACCTGGGCTGCTACAGCCCACTGGCTCTGGGATAGTTCAGCAGCAGCAGCTAGCTGGGTTATTTGGTTCTGTACTGTTATTATGAGAAATGGAAGCAGTGCTAAAGTAATTATTCTTCAAGACACAAGAAAAATGAGTGTTTTGACTAATGAAACATAGTAAGTGCTGAAACCTCCATTAATATTATCAACTTTTTTAATGTGTTAGATGTTGAAGCATTTAGGTTTCCATAGCATTTGCTGATTTCAGCTCTAAAGAATACTGACCTTTTAAATTTTATTGTTCAAGTGGCTCTATCCTAAATTGTTATTCTTGGGAGCTTTTTATCGGTTTAAATGCATTTTTCTTTAAATTAGAAAAACAAATTCTTTGAACTCAACCCTTTGAAGAACTGATTGACATTGGTACCGTTGTAACTATTTCTGTTATTATTTGTGACTGGATTTCTTTGTGCCAGAGGATAAGGGTGAGATGCGGGACAAGCCTTAGTTTGTTTAAAGCAGCATCCAGTCAGAGGTATGAACATCAAAAGAAAGTAGTAGTCAAGCAGCTGGTCCACAGATCATCTGTAACTTTGAAAGCTGCTGTATTTGAGCTATTTCATAGCTCCATCTGGTTGCCTCATTGTCAGAAAAGCAACTGCATATAAATAAGTCTTAACTGAGTGATGTGGGTTTTTTTTCCTTTAACAGGCCAATATTCAGTTAGACTTTTTTTACAAATTATTCTGCATTTAACACTCAGATAACTGAAGAAACTGTTTCTGTGCTCTCATGCAGGAAGACCTCATCAAAATGTGGGTGGATTTTGCCTGACTTATTTTCCTGTTAATCTACATGTCACCTCTGTTTTTTCATGTTCTTTCAAGACAGGAAAACGAGCTCATTGAAAACACATGGTGAAATGGTCTTCCTCTTTCACTCTCACTGAAAAGAAACATTGAAAATATTCTCCAATCCAGAATCCAAAATATGTAGCAAAATACATTTATCATCTTGCAAAGGACAGCAAAACCAGTCAGTAGAGTTAAAAAAAAATATTTTGCTTTATTCACCTTTTTACAGTTTCACTTTCTTGAGTCCTTTTCTCTGTCCTCAAGAGAGAGGCAAAATACGAGGACAAAAAATATGGAGCATCTACTGACTTTACTTAGAGTTGCTTCCCAAACCCCACCAGCACAGCTGGGGATGCTGACTACTATCCAGATGTGAGTTTCTTTGTCCATGCCTGGGCTGACACTAACCACTCAAGCCAACAACTAGAGAGCACTTAAACCTGGAAGATCATTCAGAGCTTGACTGGGAAAATTTGCACTGGGAACCTTTCCATTCTTCATGGAATACTGAAGAAACGCCCACATAGCAGCCAGGGCACAGTGCCATGCACAGCCACACAGGAGCCCCCTCCGTTGCCTTGACTGGGTGACAGAAATGGCACAGTTCTACCAGAGCAGTGTTCCCTCTGTCTCAGCTAAAATACACACATGTCAGTGTTCACAGAGAATGTCCCTACGCACAAAACTCAGAGGGTGACTCATGTCTCACATCAGTCCACAGTGACAGCCCAGACACGCTGACACAAGACCCAGCAGAGATTCTGGTAGGATTAAAAATGTAATAAAAGTAACCACAGAAGTATTTCCCACCTGTGTTTCTCTGAGGTAAGGTATTACAAACAATTCTTACAGAATCAAAGCATGTGGTACTTTCTCCCTGGTAACAACTGACAGGACCTTAGGAAATTATGCCAAGTTGTACCAGAGAAGGTTTAGATTAGATATTAGGAAATTTTTTTTCATGGAAAATGTTGTAAAGCATTGGAACACACTGTTCATGGAAATGGTAGGGTGACCTGGAAGTGTTAAAAAATCACATGGGTATGGCACTTGAGGACATGACTAAATGGTGAATGTGGAGGTGGTGCTAAGTTGACTTGATCTTAGATGTCTTTTGCAATCTTAATGATTCTATGATTCTATAATGCGGTATCATGTTAAATAGATTAAGTCTGGGTTAATTTGTAGATCAAAAGCAGCTGTCATTAGAGAAAGGCTATATGATAAGCAGGGATGTTGTTTTAAGCTCCAATTTGCTGAGAACCTTTTCTGATGGTATGAAAACTCAAAGAGTCAAAAAGTTTGCTGCAACAGCAGTAGCCTGAGGCCACCTCTTCCAAACCACTGGATTATCCTTTCTCCCCAGTCCATCCTATTATACTGTCAGTGTCAGATTACTGTGCACAGCAATTTCACCTTCATGTTTCAGTTTCTTCCTTCACTAAACATTTCACTGTTTCTCAGTGCAGCAATAGATATCAAGCCTTCTGGGCATGGATTTTTCCTCCTGGGATCTGCCTCCCTGGCTTCTCCATGTCCTGGCCACAGTTGGAACCCCAGATACTTCATTCCAGCATAGGCTGTCAAAAATCTGCTGCTCCAGAATCTCTTTCTAACCCCTTCTGTTTAACAAGATGGACTTCTCTGTTCTTGCTCAGCCACATAGCTTCACTTAACATAGAATTTTGCCCTTTTTTTGTCCAATTTACGTGAATAGTTGGTATTGAACTATCGCTGTAGTCAGAGATGAAGCATGGTAGGGAAGATTCCAACTGGTCAATGGCTTGGATCCAAAATAGTCAAGCTTCATCTCACTTATACCATATTTAATTGCTTCCATCTAATTTCTCTGGTACCTAACTTTCCATCAGTAACAGTCCCAAGGTCTTCACTATGTCAGTGGCTCAGCTAAAGTAAACAGCAGTTCATGTTCTTTACTCGTTAATATCTGTGCTTTAGGCTAATGCAGGAGTGAGGGGTTTTTAATTACAGACCACAAGTGCTTGTACACCAGGAGTGTTTGTCTGTTCAGGAAGGTTACCATTACCCAGGCAGCTACTAAAGAAATTTGATCCATGGTTTCACACAGTAGTTCTCGACACACTGCATAGCCCTGCTACAGATTTACTAGCAAAGACATTTCTTAAAAAAAACCCAAACCATATTGTGTTTCTTGTACTCTCAAGCTGTGTCTGAGACCAGTCAGGATCTCCTTCCATATATATGTAGGCCTTTTTTTTATTTTTAATTATTATTTTGGGGGGTTTGTTGTTTGGTTTATGTTTTTGTTTTACTTGTGGTTTTGTTTTGTTGAAGGAGGAGTGGGGAGGAGAATTGACTAGCTTACTCTGATCTAATCCAGTTCTGTTTTAACAGAACTGGGACGTGTGGGCAAAAAACGCATTAAAATATTTGCATTTATATATGGTGCATATTTTAACTCTCTTTTACTTCATGGCAGAGTACCATATAATGTCAAATGCAATAGGACTTTCCCCTCTCTCAACATATTATAATTGCAAAGAGCTTAATCTCATGCTAAAACAGAACTGCTCCTCCATTTAGATTGCAGGTGGAACAAACAGTAGTGGATTTTCATTGCTGGAGCATAATTCTCAGCTGTCATATATACAGCGCAAAATTGGATTACCTGCCTTTTTGATTGATTTTTCATCAAATTATTGGGTTATTGCACGGTGAGCAACCACCAGCAGGAGTAACACAGCTGTCTGGAGAACTCCTGGACTGTATGAGAAGAGGTGATACACGCAGGACACCAGGATTTTGGTAGAGAGTGTAAGTGTGAGTATGATACATCTATGAGCATTGACACAGTAGTGTCTAAGCTGTAAAAACACAGTCACATTTAAGAAAGCACATTCTGAAACCTGAGGTTCAGCTTCTTGCAGTTTTAACATTAAATAGAGAAGACATCTGATACTCGTATGAAACAGGAATCATCACCAGTGGCTGAGGCACCGCAGGCAGAGCTGTGTTTGTAGAACCATTTTGTTGGTATTATCTGAGGTGCAAATACCACTAGAGAGCAGTGAATGGGGCCACCCTGGTGCTAAGCAGATGTGATTTTGTGTCTTCTGTAATCATGAAAATCTTGTCTAGTGTCCCTGTCCCTGCTTGTTTCCCCACCATACCATCAGTAGACCCCACCTCTTGAAATATCTCTGCAATGAGCAAGGTCCATCCTTTCAGTCACCAGCCAGCTTGAATGTTATTGATAATCATGAATATATCATCTCCAGAGGTCATCTTTGTTTATTTTTAATAGGCAAATAATGCATTTAATTTGTTTTATGAATCTGAAGAATTACTCCCTTCTTTTACCATGGTACAATGTATTGAGCATGTTATGACACTGTCCTTTTGAGCCACACAGTCTCTTCTAGAAACTTACCTGCTATTATTTCAAACTCTTCTTTCATATTAATAACTCACCATGTACTAATTAATCTCAACTTCACCCCACTTCCAATACAGTGATCATAACCTTTGATTTTACTCATGGAAGAAACTGAGATAGCTGTGCACTGTTTCCACTTCCCTCATACCCACATCCTCTTTGTCACTTTTTTCCATGAATCACACACAGATACAAGAATGATTTACTTGACCAAGACTAAAGCAGTTTTAAAGCTCCTTGAAGCTCCTCTTGCCTTGAGTGGGGACACATCTCACAGAGTCACTCATCAGTTGTGGTGTTTAAGGAATCTCTCTCCATCTACCCCATCAGCCCCTCTGAGGTGAATCCGGGAAAATCACCTTGGTAGGCAGGCTGTTCCTTGGCCAGCAAAAGGAGAAATCTGATGCATGTTCTTTCATGCCTCACAGAAATTCAATTTATCAGACATCTTAATGAAAAGCAAATTTAGACAGAGAAAGTACACTGCAATTTTTTCTCACGTTATTTTTTTATTGAAGTTCACGACCACAGAGCTTCTAAAAACTGTTTGAAAATTACAAAGATAGATCCTTGGTTACTAAATTTAGAGGGATCATCATGATTTTAGTAATATGTCTCACCCACTTTCTGTCAAAAACACTGATTTCCCACTTAGCACTTGCCCTGCTGATGGCTTAATTTATGGGAATATTTGCAATTGTGAAAGACTTGGGCGTTTTTTTCCACTTCAGGAGTGGACGTTGTGTGCCAGTTTCTGAGGCTGATATACCAGCCAAATCCCAGCTTAACTCTGCAGCTGCTGACCTCAGGGCCAGTTAGAGTGATTCTCGGGTGCAAGTCACTGCCTGCCAAGTTTGCTTTCATTTACAAGCACTTGTAGCTTTTTTTGGGCCAGGGAGTTATTCCTATTTACCTGCAACTTTAAGTCCTTCAGGCCCACAGACTAAGAGCACTGCAGATTAACTTCAGTCTTTAATGGCGAATTAGTTCGCTCACAAGGTGAGAAGGTAGAAGTGAAATGTCAGCTGTGAAAGAGGTGAGTTTCTCAAAGACAACACACATTGGTTATTTGTGAAGCAACAGGGACTTTGGTAGCTGTGAAAATAACTTGGTCACATTTAAATTACACTTCACATTCAGGAGAGAAGACCTTTTCCTTAACCTTGAGGAGGGGTCATGCTGGGTCAGTGTTGAAACTGGTCAACAGTCTGTAAAAGTCTGTCTTGTGATTCATGCCATAGCTTCTTAGAGGGTTAAAATGATTTAGTGTTTGGCATGCTCAGATTATACACACAAACATTTATTTAATCACTCCCTCTCTCTCTTCTTATTATGTGAGTGGAAAGACAAATGTAAGAGCATTGAAATATGATATTTTGAGATCATGGATCTGGTCCCGTGCCCTGTGTCACTTCAGCTTCTCTGCCTCTAGATCACACATAAACTGTTCAGCTGCTCAATATATCATATCTAGTCTTAAAGTCTGGGCTCACTTCTCCCCAGCCTCTAATAGACCCTGTGAGAAATACCAGCATGACTTTACACTCCATCTCAGCTGTTTCCAAAACCCAAGAAACTGTTGCAATAAAGAGAGAAAAAATGAGTTTAAAAGGAGAAAATAAATTGAATCTGTCAAACCAAATAGCAAGTGGACTGCCTGGTTAGGTAAATAATTTTTATTGGCTTTTCCCAACTAATCTGCCTGCAGGATTTATTAGTTTTCTACTATATCCTCAAATAAAGTAGCTGACTTTAGTTCCAGTTTGTGCTTTATCCATTAATAATTTTGTACATCCTAGAGAGAATTTATATTATTTATTAATTTTATCTAAGCATAATTACAGTCATTGTGGCTGTTTAATGAGAAGTTACTCCAGGCCAAGATGCTAGAATTCAAATGGCATTTTATCATTCTTACAGAGAGGGCTTTTGGAATATTTGGTTCCTAACCCAAGGACTTCCCCCTGACCAGAAAACATTATGAAGAAGGGATAATTAGAATGGGTTATGCCCTGAGCCAATGCAAGAAAGAAACACTCCCTGCCTTATTATTATATTAACACAGCTAAGTTAGAGTGTAACCACTCCAACTTGCACCATTCAGACTTGCTCCAATGTCCACATAAAATTCTCGTCATGCCAGAACCAGGGCAGACAAGGAGAGAGGAGGCAGAAAGATACTTCATATCTCTCACCTCGCTAGTTTCTGCAGTAACGTTGAGATTAAAGCTTCTGTTTTCAAGACTATAGATGCTCTTGCAACTCCATGGTCTATGGTAATGAGCCAACAAGCACTTCTTTATGCAGCCCACTTCTGGGTTGCTCTGCTCCATGGCTGTGAAAATAAGGAGCTTGAGTTACATAAAAAAACATCTTGTTTACTTTTCTCATAGTTTTCCTATGTGGATCTTGTCAGCTTGAGGAAGAGCAAAAAGTATGGGGCTCTAGACCTTCATACTGTAGTTTTCTCTTTTAAAAACTCTGAGCACCTGCTAACCTCCAGTCATTCAAGAGACAGAGCTGAATGAAATCTCCTCTGTTGTTCATGAACCCTACACTTTGTTACTTTGAAGTGAGCAGGAGAAAGTCTCCTCCGTTCATGTTTGCCACAGGAAGAGTCTCAGTGTGTCAGCATTTTGCACTATAGAAATGGCACTGCTGTTGACCACAGAGCAGGAACAAATTCGTATGACACTTTGGCTGCTTTTTTTTTTCTTTATAAAAACTTGTAAGCTGGCTATCCTGTCAGGAAAGAAATCTGACCCAACTTTCCTAAATGCAGACAATCTGCTTCAAAGAAGATCTCAAGGCATTTGTATGTGGCAAGTTCAAAGCTCCATGATTATATCTCAGAGAGAAAAGTTTCCATTAATAAAAGTAATATCAATCTATGCAATGTAACCAGATACCATTCATGCAAGACTATCTCTATGTCATGTAGGTTAAATTCATACATATGCATTCTCTGTTGTTGAATAAGCTGGCTTTTGGACATTTGCCTGTGTGAGACCTTAATGATTTCCTGTTTTTCAGTCAGATGAGTTTCTACTTTTTCCAGCTTTTTAACTTGAACAAGACCGGCATCAGCCTGAAGTCTTTTTGTACTCCTTCAGCAGTAACTTGTTCTGTATCTCGTGGCCCCAAGATAATTCTAATTACTCAGACATTATCATGCATAAAGGCTTTCAGAGTGAATTAAGTTTAAATTTAAATTTTAAATTTAGACCCTGATTTTTAAATTCAGGTCTACATCCCTGAAAAACCAAACCACAGACCTGGCCACATGATGCATCTGGTCATCCCACCCACAAAATCTTAGGGGTGCCAAGAGGTGTTTACTCATCAGAGATGTGAAAACTCTGCCTGTTCACAGACCTGCTGTGGTATTCCAGTGTTTCCACATCGCACTTCTCTGGGATCATGCTGTTTCATCACAACATTAAATTTCATCAGCTAAGGGCTGACACATTCTTCTGACATACATAGAGAATGGGTTCAGGCATTCAGCAGAGTCTAAAAAGGTCTTTGAATGTAATGGAGTGGAGTGTGCAGATTTAAACATTTGAAGAAAGATGGAGGAAAATAACAAACAAGGCCAAGGAAAGAGAACAAAGAAATAAACCGGCATCAAAAGGGAGCAAACCACAGTGCCTGGCATGGCTGCTTGCAGAGCGATGCAAGGTTTTGTTGCTTGCTCAGACACCTGAGTGAGGTTCATTGTGTGGGCAGGAGGCCCTGAGTATGGGCTCAGCAGTTCCTATGGTCCTCCTGGAACCAGCAGTGACACCAACTGTATCCCAATGCCAGCTGTGCTACAGCCCAAATGTGCAGGACAGACAAGTGAGATGGCAAGAGGAGATGCAAAGCCTGAAAAGATTCCATGCAGGGCAGTGACAAGCTGGAGAGCAGCAAGCAGAGCCTTCCCATCTTAAACACAACTCTGTTTAAAGGATGCTGCAGTCTGTCTTCTTCTACCCTCACTAAACCTCAAAATGGTTGGCTCCAGAGCAGGTGAGCTCTCATGGTACGTGTACATGTCATTCACTATTATATGTCAGACAGCATAAACACAAGCCCTGGAAACTTGTGTGTCTTAAGTTTAGCTGATGCTGCAGAGTAGCCAACACTATAGGGTTGATGGCCATCTACAGCTTTGGATGGTTTGTGTACCCAGTCACCTGAGTGGGCTCTGCTGGGCCAGGCACAACCACGGGTCAGAGAAATCACAGGTAGGATGGGAAAATAAATTATTTGGAGGTAGATATGTGATATGACATGTTTTTTGCTATTGTTTTCTATTTTTTTTTCAAAGCAGAGGGGAAAAAAGGATGATTAAGGATGCCAGAATTAAAATTGGAGAAAAGAAGATATACTGGCATATAAAAAATAAAGCATATATAAAAATTATAATAAAGGTGCACAAATTCTGTAACATTTTCTGAGTTATAGTTACATTTATAAACACAGTGCCAAGAATTTGAATAAAACACTATAATCCTCCTGTGCTTTTAACCACTTTGTTCTCAATCACATTCATTTTAAAACCTGTTTTAGGGACATCTCAGTCATCCTGATGAAATCAAGAGGACTAAGGCCTCAATTCTTTTGGCAAAATACTGGTTTTTTCATGTGATCACTTTGCATAGAATTTGAGGCAAATTATATTAAAAATAAATATTGACTATACAAATGGATATGATATACAGCAACAAAACCTATAAAATCCATAACTGCTGCTGTACCCTTAAGTAACTATTTTTTTCTAAATGCAAAAAAAATCTGACATTTTATAGTTAGAATTAAATAGCAGCTTGCAAACCAGCCATGATCTGAAGATAGACATAAAATGCTAAAGCCTTCAGACTCCATGCTTCTTTATTCCACAGCGGAGAGAATGCTGGACGAGCAGGAGAGAATCCCAGGACATCTGATAGCCAGCAAGAGACACAGAGAAACAGGGAGCACAAGGCGGCTCTTATCTAGAAAAAGAAATAGCAGCTGACACAGCTGTGAACAGGCTTATATTATTTTATTTCCAATGCAGGAATGACATGCTTAGCAAACATTTCTTGAGATTTGAGGGCTCTATCTCCCAAGCATTGCAAGTAGGATGAGCATGGGTACCCACCACCTCCCCCACCATCTCAAGGTTATTAAAAGAATGAAGACACAGGCATGGATTTAATGCCACTGGAACCTGTTCAATCCCTTGGATTGAATTGTACCTAGTCACAATGAGACCTGTAATTCTTTACTCAGGGACAGCCGTTAAACTTCATTAGTCTGCAGTCCCTACTAACTTCCACTGAAGTCAGAGCTGTGACCTGTCCCCAGAGGCAGCCAAGCCCTGATTGCAGACAAGAGCAGTTACTGCAGTACAGCTCTGATCTGAGCTTCTGGCTGGACCATCGCTGCAGTATCAGTGATTGATACCTGAAGGGGACAATCCTAATTGAATCGATAACTAGAATTTGCCCATCTAAAATTGTTTATAGAAAAATTCTGGAAACACTACAGACGTGGGGACAGAGGGAGTTTAACAACAGGTGCTGCATCAGGGGGACACTGCTGCCTCCAGCCGTATCATCACATTTGGTATCCTTTGTGTGATTGCTGCCTGGACTGAAAATGTGGAAATTCCTTCCAGAGGGAGATACCGTGCCAAGCCTGGGGCAGGAATAGCAGAGAATGGCCAGGAACTTTCACAGACCCCCACTGAACCCCATAGCAGCCCATCATCCACCACTTGCCTGTTCTGCTTCTCCTGGCATGGCAGGTTTTAACGCATGAAATCCATGAGAGAGCAACACACTCTACCATGGAGGAGGCCATCTATGGAGGTTAGATTTGCCTGACAGCCACGAACATAGCTGAAGAGCAAAGTGAAAGGACCAGGGTTAAGCTCTTCCAGGTGCCTCTAACTTTTTCAAAATGCAGCCACTGAAATACGTGACTGATGAGGAAAGGAGAAGGAAGATGCTTCTACTTTTCCAAAGTGTAGCCTTTTTTTCTACTTGTCATTCAGCTAGGAATTATTGCTTGATCTTCTGTTTTTGCAGGAGAGACCAGGGCCACGTTAGGAAATTGGCAATGCAAATGGGGCATTTTAGGCCATGTTTTATACCTGTCTTCACCATGACTTCCATTATAACTTTGTCTTAAACTTGGCTGCTGCTCTACGTGTCCTCATCTTCCCTTCTCTTCTCACGGACTGCTATCAAATTTTCCACTACTCAGCCTGTACCACTGCAGGTTTTCCTGTCCTCCTTTCCGCAGTGACTTCCACAGTCCTTTGCTTTTTGCTATCTCTTTTCCCTTTCCTTGTAGTTACAGACATATTCTATGTATCCTTTTGTGCTACAATGTTTCCCTTTTCTCTTGAGCCAATGCTCTCATTCAGAGCCCTCTTTCACTGGCTCGCCATCAATTTTACCCCCATTACCCAATTTGTGTGCTCCCATCTCACTCTGCACCCTTACCCTACTACACAGCCCCCCATTCAAATTGAAGCTGAACACATCCTTGTACTACTTCAAACTACGTTTACAGTTTTGTTAAAAAATTTCAGAGAACCCATAATGGCATCTTTACCATGCACAACTGAAAACAGCTCACCTTCCCCTTATCTTTGCTGAAATCACATGCTTTGTTCTTTATCTGACCTTCTTGCTGTTCTCTTCACATCCTCCCTGATGATTTAATTCTTTTTTGCGTGTGCGATGTTCTCCCACACAGTTTGGGTTCTGACTCTCCTCTCAAAGAAAACAATGCTCAGGAAAAGATAACGCTCTTGGCATCCATATTTCCTATTGCCATTTTACTGCATTTCTTCCCTGGGCAATGAAATTCCCCGCTCAGTTTGAGCCTCTTCAACCTCACAATGTTGATTGGAGTTAATAAGACTTGCTAGTACAGCAATGGACACTTCCTTTGGCTCAATAACAGCTTTTGACATAAGCAGGGAGAAAACCTGGGGTACATAGTTAGGGACATTATTGCACCCTGTCACTTCTGATGAGAAAAAGATAGTGGTAATCTGAAATGCTGTTGGGACAGCAGGATACACAAAGTGAAAATGCATGTCATGTCTTATTTTACTGTAGATGTGATCCACCACCAGAATGGGAAGAAAATGTTTAATGTGGGATATAAGTGAAAGCAACAGCATTCCTTGGCCTATGATAATATGCTATGGCAATTTATTGATGACAAGGAAGGATTAGTTTATGGGAGAGAGCATGCAATATGAATCCTGCTGCACCAGGAGGACTTCTCTCTTGTACTTAAACCTAATAGTTGACATTTGTCCATGGCACACCAGCCTGACAGGCATCAGGGTGTTCCTCAGGGGTAGTTCACAGCTCACAGCAGGATGGAAAAAGTGGAAACCAATGTTTTTCTTTATGTTATGAAGTGGTTCCTTTTACTGTTAAGCTTTGGCAAGAATTCTCTGCAAAGGCCAAAAGGGCAGTGGCGGGGGGCAAAGAAGCAGCCCTACAGGAGCAGTCCATAAGGAATGCTTAAATATGAGCAAAAAACGACATGACAGCTCTGCTCTTTTTTGACTAAAATGCAGAAAATCTGATCAACAGGGTGGAGGGTCCTTAGGAAAGAAAAAAAAAAAAAGAGAGGCAAACATTTTCCAGGCATATCTGCATGATATGCTCTTTCCTGTGTTCTGGGAAAGAAGAAACACCCCAGGGACTCAAAGACCCATAAAACTAAAGATTATTCTATTTAAGTATGTTAGAAGCACCCTTTCCAAGAAGCTAGGATGTAGCAGACACTATCTGAAGTTTAGATAATATCCATTTACATCACAGCCAAAAGGTCTTGTAGGAAGGAAAGTCTGCAGTCAAATACTCAGCTTTTTGAATGGGTAACTTTGATTCCCTCCCCCTTTCCTTCTATAAAGCACACACCCTTCAATGACTGCAGCTTTATACACACAGTTTTTTCAGTGCCTATTTTAGTGTGCAGGATGTCTGGTGCACTGTGATTTTGTAACCATTTCATTCATATTTTTGCGTAGATTGTGATCTTGTAGGCCCATCACAGGTCCAGGATTCATCTTTGATAAACTTCGGCACCATCTTCTCTGATGTCTTTTTCTCCCAGCACAAACAGTGCTCAAGCTTTCCAACACTCCTGTGCAAATGCTCAAAAACAGCCCTCTTTCCAGACAGTCTGAAATTCCTATGGAGTCTCCCATTTGCCTTTGTCTGGGAAGAGGTGACCAAGAACAGATTTCCAGGGGCAGCTGAAGAAGCTGTATCCTGACTGGCATGCTCAGCTTGCACAACATCTGCTCTTTTACCACAGGAGATGGTCACACCTGTACAAAGGCTGTTCCTGCAGACACATGCTCACATATTAGAGTCTACGGTGATTCAGCTTTCTCGACTGAGATTAGTGAGTTAGTTAACTTTATTTTAAATGTAGCACACCAAGTGAATCCACCAGCTTCAGTAAGTCTTACTGATAACAGTATTTTTCCTTTATTTCCCTGGCTTATTATTAGTCTAAAAAATGACACAATTTGCTGAGAGTATTCAGCCTAAAGTCCACAGACCTGGTGTGGGGAGCCTGGATGGGGTTTCAGCCTGGATGACCATTTTTAAAGCTACAAGAACATGAAAAGAAGACTTTATGGTGGAACAAGAATTTTAAGCAACATAACTAAGGCTCTGATACATTTATACAGCCTGTTCACACTGAGTACAGTGGTTTAGGTGTACATTGCTCAGCCATGGATAACTCCATCTGTGGCCCAACCAGGAGACCCACTTCCACGATCAGTCCCCTAAGCCCACTATAATCCACAGTCAGATAGACTAAAGAGAAGGGAAAGTAAAGAACATTTACTACCTTCATACTGTGTCATGATCATCACTGTGGGACTGATTCGTCAAGATGAAGATATCCTAGAGAGTGATCAGGGAAGCCCATGGGAGGAGCACAGACTCATTTGACACAGGAGGCAGCAGCCACAATTTCCTAATTTGGCTTGACTTACTGCTGTGATGCCTGTGCTGCTCCATTCCCTGAGGTGCAAGTGATATTTGTATGGATGCAGATTTTAACCTTTTTAATCTTTACTTTGTTTCCATTTTCAAAAGGCCACAAGATTATTTGTATGATTAGTCAACTTGAGTAGAGCAAAGGACAGGCACACCCTAAATGATTAGGAAAACCAAGATGTTATCCTAGGGCCATTTCTGCCATCTGTAACACTGTATGAGAGCAGAATTTGGAGAAGGGAGATGCAGGGAAACATTCCTTTCTGATAAGATTACTATATTCTGCAATATTTGAATTTTCCTTTACAAAGGAAAGGAAAACACAAGCAAAGATAAATACTTTCTGGCTATCCTCCCTCTCAGTCTCCTTGGTGCTAATTTCAAGAAAGCAAGCTGCTGTGTAGTAGGCTTACAAATGGGAGAAACTTTCCTCTAAAGGTTCAGACTTTATGTGTTAATCACATTATGACAGATTTCCTTGCCGGGTATGTGCTGATATTCATTTCCAAGATCCCTCAGACTTTTTGGTAGTATTACAATTTTTCAGTCTTTTTCTGGTGAAAGAACTCCGTCTCTCTACCAACAGTAGGTAACCCAAACGCTTGATTCCTATGAAACTCCTCCAGAAAGGCAACATTTCCTACATGCTAGTTTCATCTAAACCCCATTATTCACTAGATTTCCTTTTACCACTGATGTAGCTGCAGCTCAGATACCTGGCAGAGAATAGGACTGTCAGTCTGTTCCCTGTACCATGAAGTGAAGGCTGTGTGCATGGCTTTTTGTCTTGACTCGCCATCATCAGAAAAGCTTTGCAAATCAGTAGGAACAGAACAAACACACTTTTGGTAGGCAGGCTGGAAAACACTGTATTGATGTGCAGGCTAACAGCTCTGCCTCCAAAACACAGAGTGGACTAGGAGCTCTTCACAGGTGGGATTATGAGGAAAAACACACACTTGATGGTAGGGGACAAAAAAATAATCCACAGAATATCAGTGTTCTCACTAACTTGGATGTATAAAGTGTCTTTCATGGCTTAAGCATGGAAGGAACTACAGCCGCAACACTGCTCTGCCTTTTTTTTTGTCAACCTCAAAATATTGCAAACAATCTTGCGGCTGAGATCTGTCACTCAAACTTGCTGTAATGACCAAAATGGCCAGAGAAGAGAGATGAGCATCACATCATGTTTTGTGCAAATAGAAGGTGTGAGATCATTGCCACTAGTTCTCAGCGCCAATGAGTAAGTAAATGTGACTGCACTAGACCCAAACTCAAAGGCTCACAGGAACACTCTTATGGGAAACTCAAGTTTCAGTAGCATTTATTCATATGATGACAACTCTTCCAAACTTCAGTTTCTTTTCCAAGACCAATAATTTTCAATTCTAAATTGACAGGCAGCTAAAAATTAACAATATGCCTTAAAAGGATGCTTAAATCTGAGACTTCCAGGGCAATGGTGAACTTGTTGAACAGAAAACCATTAGGTTAGCCCAAATTAAGATCTTTTACGAAACTTCTACAAGAGCTGTGATTTTTTTATTCTTTACAAATCAAATAATTCCTACTGAGGTTTTACAAATGAAAATATGAAACCACTGGTTGTCAAAACAGGAGATTAGGAATGCACAGCCCTAAACCAGTTCTGTTTTGCTGATAAGGGGAACAGCAAGTTGGGTTTTTTTTGACACAACTCATAACTATGCACAGTAATTTAAATTCAGAGCTAATGCTACTTCTGCCAGGATGTTGGGTGACAAAGATGGATAACAGAATGATGCAGTGTTGATTCACTGGATTGTTTTTACAATCCTGGACACCCAGCAAAATGGTCCTATTGAGTAATGGCACCAAACATTCCTCAATCCATATTCATTTAATTGTAAAGATGACAGTTCTGTTTGCATGCACTGTAGTGTAAAGCCAGAATAATCACTATGAGCCAAAAATGCTGGTCTTTTGCATGAAGCAGAATGGAAAAACAAAGTTCAAGATTCCTACTGGCCTTATATCTCGTTTGCAATGGTGAAAGAGTTGGAACACTGGCTCAAAAACGCTGAACCTGCAAATGTTGTTTATTTTAGCTTTCTATTAACTGTTATAAAATTTAAAAAAAAAAAACACCACAATTCATGCAACAGCCGCACATTCTTAACATTAAAAAGTAACGATAGCCAAAGGGCTTTTTTTCTTCATCCTCTCTCACTGAACTCAAAATGTCAAGTTAGAAACAGGACTGGTAGCAAATAACAGTCATTGTCACATACAGTGAAGTATATGTGACACACAGCATAGAAATGATGCTTCCACTCGGTAATTCTGCATGTATATCCAGCAACGAGTGCTGCTTCAGACCATCCCAAAGGGGATACACAAGCTTCAGCTGAATACATGCTGACAGTCCCTGCAATTTAATTTCTGTGACTGTGGATCAGGTTTCTGATGAGAATTAAGATTCTCTCATAAACAGAGACTATAGCAGCAGCTTTATTTAGTCAGAAAAAGCTCAACAGGTTCAGTGTCTTGTACCTAAGAAGGGAGCAAACACAAATGCCTGGAATATAAGTATAGCAAAAAGAAAAAAAAAAAAAAGAAACATGTGCAAGATGTTCACTCAGCAATCCCCAGCCTTCAGTTGCTTGAAGCTCCAGGAGTTCCAGACCAATTTTATTTGGTGTCTCCCTTCTGTGAGTTTGTCTTGCTTTCAGTGTAAATTCCTTATATTTCTTCTACTGCTTGATTAACACAGAACAAACTCATTGGAAGGTCTTGTTCCTAGCTCCTATTACCTTCACCTGATGCCTCATCATTCCTTATAGGGACAGGAAACATCAGTCCATCCCTATCTATTCACACTCCACCAAGCCTCTTGCATTTTTACAGACCTCTGTCGTGTTGCCCTTCAGCTGTCTGTGTTCCAGGTTGACAAGTCCTTGCTCACTCAGCTTCTCTTCACACAGAAATTGTGTTGATCACCCTCCTCTTGACTGTGTCCAGTCCCAACTGCACCCCTCCTGAGCCAGAGGGGTCAGAACAGCACAGAGCACTAAAGACATACATGAATCATCAGCTTACGCCAGTGGCACATGCTGTTCTCCCTTCCTTGTCTCCTCTCACCTAGCTGTGATTTAGGGTAGGTTTTGAAATCTTCCATGCTGTGATTCTCCCCCTTAGTTGTGTCCCTCTAATCATGGCATGCAGAGAACTGAACATTTCTTTTTGAACCTTCAGTGCTTCTTCCTCCAGCGCAAATACCATCAGCCCTTTGGTAGCATGTCTGGGTCAAGGACTCAGTCTTACTGAGGCTCAGGCTCAGGTCATGGTACTGCCCTGTAAATCCTATTTCCCCACTTCAGCAGCCTAAGAGTATACAGGACAAAGGGAGTTCATGAAGTATCCAATTCACCACTTCACAAAGCCATTCCTGGATTCCCTAATCAAAATGCACCATGATAAAAAGATTTTACAGCTGTTTTCTGGAAACTGGTCATGGCATCAATGTTCAAAGCTTCACAGAGCAGTTCAGTCCCACTGCTCAGGGCTGCTTGAAGCACTTTTGCTATTCAGGGCCACAGAACAATTAAGTATCTGTCTCTGGCAATGCAAAGCTATCCCTCCTTTAACCACTCCAGGGTCTGAAAGCCTGAGCTGCCCACTCTTCTCATCTGTGCACTGGGTGCCCATGTCCACACCTCGCCAGTGGGAAGCAATGCAAACCCACCCCTAGACAAGCAAAGTAGCTCCTTCCACCAAAACTCCCGTGTTTTCTCAGCCGCAGTGGGAGGTAGGATCAAGCTGATCCCCGAGCTCTTGTAAGCAGCAGTGCCCTGTTGTCATCCTGCCATAAACAGCCTGTAAAGCATTTTAAATAAAAAATGAATGATGGTGTTAGTGCTCTGCATGAGCGATTCTGTGGACTCAGCGCTCTAATAAATCACCCACATGCAGGGTGAGGGCAATGCTCAAGACGTGGAGGGAGGTTTGTAGGTTGCAGAGAGAATGAGCATAAAATCCCTCTCTGGGAATGAAAGCGGGTGTGGAGAAGGGAGAAAACAGGAAGAATAATTATAGGTGCTGCGTCTCCTCAATAAAGAAGGAGATTTTCAATATTTCAGCCATACTTGCGTTAATTAGAAACCTATTGGTAGAGGAGAATTGAAGTAGATTTGTAACTAACCAGTCAATGTAGTCATCATAGCATGAAATCATGCTACAAGGCCAAAAATATGTTTTGCTAACCATCCATTAAATCTTAATCTCAAGTTTTGCAAGTCATTAAAATTGCAGAGAAACTTCATTTCAGTCAAGTAAATCAGGAGCAGCACAGCTTCTATGCTTGCAGAAACAACTCTTGCTGAGGCAATCAGCTCACAAATGAGCATAAGCTTCTCTTCACTTTTCAAGTCTCATATTTGTCATTTTATTTTACAATTAATATAGCTCCCACAAAAAATGTTGGACTAGAAGAGCCAGAAACAAAGCTTAGAAGTAATTAAATGCTGGCTTCAGCTTTGCAGGATCTATTTATTGACTCATCTCAACTATTGACTCCTGCCTTTGTTCTGACTTGAAGTAACAATGCCTCAGACAGAAGTAACTCAATTTTCCAGCTTTTGTAAACATTGCTCTCTCTTCTGAGATTACTGATGCTGCCTTAGTGCAGATGGACCAGACAACTGGCAAAAAAAAGATAGCATTGAGTCTCACCAGCTCTCGAGCCAAAGGAAAATATTCTGGCCATTGGATAAAAATTCAGCTGCTGACATACTGAATGACCTCTGCCTTTGCTTTTGTGGAGAATCAGCAGAATTGGGCACCACCAGCTTAAAAGTGGTACTGGATGAATGGGTCTTGGAGAACAAGATTACTTCTTTTTGAAAGGTCCCTAGTGCCTACATCAGGATGTGCATGAGGGGTTGAATTTTTCCAATTCTAAACATCCATCAGCTCCTGCAGAGCTGGGAGGGTGTCTAAATTTTAGGCACCCATTTTTTGAAAGCTTTTTCTAAGAATCTGCTTCACACCCACCTCCATCGCCTTCCGTTAGCAAAGTGTGAGAACCTGACATGTAAATGACAATAGAGCTGAGCTACGGCTGAAGTCGTTGCTTTAATTCTCTGACATTTCTGGGACAGTGAAACTAAAAATGTCTGAACAGTCAGAAGAAGAGCTTTTGTTTTGTACACTAATAGTTCCCCTTGTTCTGCTTATGCAATTGTCATCGTTTATTCTGATTCCCAACCCAGCAGTGTTGAGCAGATACCAGGGATGGTGACACTCAGGAACACTACCTTTCTCCCTGCTCTTAAAATAAAAAGAAACATATGCACTGGCTTCAGCCCCTCCAGTGCTCACCTCCCCAAACCAAGTATTCACTCCTGCTGTGATGCTGTGCTGACAAGCCCATCATCTTTTTTGCAGTGACCCTGTCCCAGCAGAGAGGGGAGCTGTAAAGCAGGATGGCTGAGTAGGTCCCCTCTGACAGCAGCTTCTCCTCCTTGCTGCTTGCAGCACTCACAGATCTTGCTGTAGTGATTCATCTGAGTCATCTATCACTGCATCCACTGCTGCACATGGAAATAAGCTGGCTTCTCTCTGGGGTCCAGGTTCTGTGATCCTACAAAGTTAACCAAAGAAAAGAAATCCCAAAATCCAAACCACAGCTGTGAACCACTCTCCTGAAATCCAGTTGTATAGCCTTGCATATATATGCAAAAAAGGTTTAAAGATGACCATGCAAAATGAAAATATTGCATTAAATACTTCTAGAAATGCAGAACAGGAAAAGAAGAATCCAAAGACATAGTTTATGTTATATTTTAAATTTTACTTAACTGCAGGCACAGAGAAGAAGGTGGGCAAGTTCTAGTGGAGATATTGGTTTGTTTGCAGAACACAGGGGTTTTATTATTTACCTACCCAGTCAGAAATCATGTAGCTACAGGTTTGGTTGCAGAATTACATTTTCCTTTTCTTAACAGGAAAGTCATTTGTCCGTTTTTCTTAAATGCCAGAGTCACTTTCTAACACTCTGCCACTTAAAGGTTTGGACTTCAGACTTTGCAGAGCCTTTTGGCTCTTTGTAATCCTTGTAATTTTTATTGATAATACTATCTGCTTTACCTTGGACTAATATATTTTATTCAAGACCTGTCCTCACCCTGCACATAAATTCTCTCCCTCCCTTGCTGAACCAGATGTCCCACCACCTGGTTCCAGTGCTCTCAGAGCACGTCCAGTCTGTACCCGCAACATGACACGGGTGCAGAGAGCTGTCCTGGGCACCCACAGCATCCCAACTACCCAGCCTCAGCACAGAATGCAATGTTTGCACTGGAGTCTGGGTGAGGACTGGGACGGGGTGTTCACAGTGAGCTGCACATGTCGTGGCCATCTGGTTGATATCCCTACCCAAGATAGAGACTCTAATGCTACCTTTAGGTATCAGTTTTATCAGCCATAGTCACAACATTTTGTCCTTCATCCCGCAACCAGGGAAAAGATGTGAAGCCAAAACTCAAGAAACTAGAGCAAAACAGGATGTCTTACTGAACATGCTTTACTGTAGAATTAATTTGTAACACATAGTTTAAAATAAGAGAGAGCTCGACATTTCTCTCTTTGTCTCAGTCACTGAACAGGAGCAATGTGGAAACTAAGAATATTCCCAGATGTGCTTTAAGCCTGGAGTAAACCAGAGGCAGATTGACCCATGGGGTACAGCTGGTACTGCACCAGATCTGCCTGTGCTGTGCAGTCCCCAGGAGACCTCTCATGTCACATATCTGCAGAAGCAGCTCTACAGCTTTCTCGATGATAGCTTAGTCTTTGTCAATGACCACAGAACTTAACATTCCTAAACATGTTTAATTGTGTGGTGGGAAGCAGCTACTAGTTAAGTGTGGGATGCACTTCTCAGTCCATGCTTACAGCTACTGTCAGGAATTTAGCATGCATCCTTGCTCCCACTGACCAATAGTCTCAGACATGAATTAGCAATGCTTTTTCAAAACAGGTCAAAAATGCCTAGCTCAATATTTAAGAGAAAGATCTGGTAAAGGTAAAATATATGAAATGCTAAAGGTAGTGTGCCAGTCATGACACAACCACTAATAAATACAACTGACTTCAAACTGAAGAATTTATTCTACATCATTTTGTGCCCCATGCCACATTCTCCTGTGCATGATCACCAACTCGGAAGACCTGCCAAGATTTTAGAAAAGCAGTTCCCGGCTGCATCTAGGAGGCTGGAGTAGGGAGTTAGGGACACAAAATCACTAGAAGGTAGAGGAAGTAGGATATGGGATCCGAGTCAGAAGTCTACAGGGATAAAGAGTTGGAAGGGATAGCTTGGAGATAACCTCCAAGGGATACACATGAAAATAATGAGGAGAGTGTATATTTAGAAACTGACCTGGAAAAACATAATTCATGGTTTCTGTTGTGTTGAGAGTGAACTGAACCAATGTAAATATTGATCCTCCCTTACTGCAGATCAAGTGAATTCCTGGCTCATAGAGATTGTTTTTCAGATCTGTATAGTTGCACAATTCCAATCAAAAGCTCCAAGCTTATTACTTGTTTGTGCAAATGCACTGAACAGCCTTGAGACATGAGGCCTGAGTCATGTGAAACAGCACACCCATCACCCTTGTTGCCAAAACAGTACTAGTTACGGCCCCCCAACTGGGTTGTAGCACCCTGCCTTTGACAAAGAGTGTCAAAGATGTGCCCTGCTCCAGAGAACAGCTGCATCCTGCTCTAAAGTCTGCTCCAGGAATTTCCCAGCTGGCATTGGCTGATCAGTGGACATTTGAGGAATGTGTTTATCAGATTAAACACACAGCACTTCATTTGAAAATTATCATTTAATACATGAAATAATGGGTTTGTTCTGCCATGGGAAAAATGGTAGACATTAAAGCGGAGTATGGGAAATAATTGCTAAATAAAAACAGGCACATGAAGAAAAATGGATGAGGAAATAAAAGAGTGCTGTAGGGTATGCCATTAAAAACTGTCCACTTCAAGCTTCATCTTTCCCTTGTTAAATGTCTGCTCTTTCTCGAGTGTGAGGGAAGGCAGGCAGCAGATACAGAACCAGAGTCCCAAATTCCCTTTCCTCTCTCTGCCCTGGTTGGAATATCCTGTACTAGTTATCCATTCTTTGTAAGTGCCTACCTTCTTAGTTCCTCTGACCCACCATAGGACCATTTTATAGTGAAGGAAGAGCAGGTTCTCATCCTGTGGAAATTCACCTTTCATTTGGTTCTCCTACTTGGCAAGTCTTCACTTTGTTTGTTCGTTTGTTTGTTTTTTCCTTCTGCAGCTTTTGGAAGACATTGCATGAAACCTCCAAAATCAGTGAGAAACAAGCAATTTATTGTCATTTTATCAGGCTCTAAATATTATTGCCAAAATAATAGCATCTGATGCATACATGTATATGAGGTGCAGATTTTTCCAATCTGAAATCTTTTTATTGATTCACTAGGTTACCAGTGATAGAAATTCAGAAGTTATGATCAAGATCAGTATTGCAAGTTTAATACTAGGTAGTTATTTTGAAGATAATACAATCCGTGATAAAAAATTGAGTGAAGTTATAGGGAATAAATCACACCAGAAATCTGACTGTTGTGCTTGATGAAATTATGAAAATAAATGGGAAATAGGAATAAAGTTGATGGGTTATTTTGATTTTGCAAAGCATGTGAAAAAGTGGTATGAAATCTACAAAAAGATTGCATCAGGATTGGCTGGAAGATGAACAAATGGTTTGTGAAGAGATTAAAAAACTGTAACAAGGGGTGACAGTTTTCATGATAAAATGGCAGTAGCTGCATGATGAAATACAGAAAAAAATACTGTTGAGTTTGAAAATATTTCAAAGCAACATTAGTCCTTTAAAAGTCTAGATTTTGATCCTCTTCATGGAGCAAAGCCAAAGAAAATACCAGGAGACACCTTTGAACCTACAGGCATAATAATCACATTTCAAATCCAAAGGGATCGTTTTCTTTGAGAAAGAAAATGTGGGAGTTTAAAACTAATCAGAAGTCAGTTTAATTTCCTATTCACTTGGATACCTCTGTAAATATTAACAATGCCTTGTAAACAACTATTGCTGGTGATCCAGACAACTCATTCCATGTAGAGGCAGTGCCAAGATGGAGAGGTTAGCAAAACCATGCAGCACTGAGGTGATAATATGAGGATCAGAAAGATAAGAGCATAAATATTAACCAAATGAAAGCTACCCAGGAAAAAAAATAGGTTGCTATAAAGGAAACAAGATAAAAATTATAAACCATACAGACAGCTAAAAGAACAATGAGCTAAAGCAGGAAAGGACTGGCTCAAGCTGAGGCTGCTCACACTGCTACACACAGCTTGGGGTGAGCTGGGACTGTGCTTACAAACTGTACAGTTCTGAAACTCAGTGTTCAAATTGTATTTGAAAGTACAATGAAGCCCTGGAAAAAGCAACATATGCAAAAATTATTAAAGATTCTATGAAAACCATATAAATGGAGCCAAAACCTGAGGTGGTGCCCATTGAATAGCAGAAGCTTTCTGCTTCCATCAGTCAGCTGCCTAAAACTCAGTTTATGTCTTCAAGGAGCAAGTTCCTTTTTCCCACTTTTTTTTTAGTACTTTTATGTCCAGGCTACAAATACTTCTCTTATATAACTTGAAAAGTGTTTTAATGCTTTTATTTGCATTTCTTGCCCATTATGAGGGCATGCAGAAAAACAAAACAGTAAAATGGATGAGAAAAAGTTGACTAAATCTTCCCAAAACTCAAGACAGGCTTCATCTGAGAAGAGGAAAGGTTCTCTATTTTTATTTTAGCTGGAAAAAGCTGCTCACCCTTAATTGTGATTCTGATAAAAACAGACAAGCATGACCTGTTGAACACAATTGGCCCTATAGTATTTTCCAGGTTCTGCAAACAGCAATATGTCAAACAATGGGATATTGGTACGTGAAGAGGAGATGCAAATAACATTTCCATACAGTAGCTGTCTACCTACAGGCTGATTTGATTTACTGAATATAGAGAATGACACTCGTCTAAACTTGTTCGCAATTAGAATAACTCCTACCAGATCATCAGAAAAATGTCCTGTTCAAGACAAAGAATGCCCCCAAGGCACAGATATAAAAATAATGGATATTATCTAATAGCATGCTGTCATGGAGTTTGGAGTCAAGTTAGGGCCTTACCATCGCTAGGAGGGAGTATTCAGTTTTCAGAGGGTGACACAGTGTTTCACTTTCATAACTGTATGGATGTGAGGAGATTGGAGACTTTTGGAGGAAGGAGAAGAGGAGGAGAGTGGGAAAACTGAAGAAGCACAAGACTGAAAGGTCAGAACATCTGGACAGGGTGCCTGATGAGCACAGGACTCAGGGGGTCCTTACCAATTGAAAGCCATGCTGAAAGGATAACAGTGGCTCCTCTTTATTCAGTTCTGCCCATCTTGATACCTCTCTAGTCACCATCTTCACACAGGAACAGTGGCTGCAATTAGTGTAGTAAGTGCACTATAATAACTCTGCAAAGACGTTGATTAGCCCTTCTAGACACAAAAATACAGTCTGGAAAAATGGCATGACATCTTTATCTTTCACATATCAATACTTAGAAACACTCAGATCGTTTTTCTCCAGTCCCATTTCATCCCCTGGATGCAAACATCTTTCTTCATGTGTAATGAGCCCAAGAGCAGGGGGACCTTTTGCCCACCCCAGTGACCACTGTCCCCTCTGAATGTGGTATCTCAGAGTGTCACCACCTGCCACAGCAGACCACAGGCACAGTTTTCCCTCCTGGGTATCATGAATTAACTTCAGAGACAAGATAATGTCTCATCATGTCTTTTTTTTTTACTCTATTGAGAGAAGGCATGACCTTAATTGTGGGTCTCATCCTGCCCTCACTAAGCTAACCAGGCTGCTAAATAACCTCCTCTGTTCCCTGTCGCACTGTGGCATTCTCTGCAGATATTAGGAAAGCCGTAGCTGCAGCAAGGGAGGTACCTTCACCTATGGCAAGTGTCATGAATCTCACTTGAGACCTACTTGAAGCTGTGAGCAGCACTTTGATGGGACACAAGGGTGACTTTTTTCCATTATCTGTGAAACATGACAAGACATGGCACAACAGAAGTGATTGTTGACTTTACATTGGAAACAAATTTATGTCTTCAACAAAAGGAGAAAGTAGTGGTTGGATGAGTAAAGGGGAAACTGTCCTGAATTTGAGATATTAAGTATCTCAGTGTTAAAAGGATAATGCCTATTGTAGTTGCTCATCGGATTTTCTTTGAAGAGAGCTCAGTGGGTTATGCAGAAACTTCAAGGTCTCGGATTTCCATTAGAAAAGGAAAAGTAGATTCTAGGTATAGCAAAAGGTTTGCTCGTTGGTTTTCAAGTAAATAAAATGCTTTGATATGTATTAGGACAGTTTTCGAATTGAGACTAATAATGAAAATAATCACCAGGAAATAGACAGACTTGGAAAGTAAAGATAAAATTTTTGCTACCAATTGTAGTGTGCCATTTTCTAATTCTTGATGCCCTCTGGCATTGTGTGGCCTACATCTACTGTAACCTCTGGCCCAGGTGTGAGCATCTAACCTTCCTTGAACCATGCTGACACCCCAAAACCACAACATTATATGTTGTATGTAAAAGAAAATATAATCTAAGAATTATCTGTATCAAAATACTTTTCTGATTTTTTTGTAGATTGAATCAATGCAATTATCACCAAGAAAGTTAAACTAATTAATTCCTCAGTGACAAATAGCATATTTCTATGCTAAAACATTACCTGATTCTTTTACTTATTCTCCCTTCAAGTCTTCATCCTCATAAATTTCTTTTAGGACGAACAGCTCCTAAGATTTCATTACTAATATATAGGAGTTCAGTAATTAAATTATCCATGGGATGATTCATATAAATCAAACACTTATAAATCTTACTCTTAATGGCAATATATATAAAAAGACCTTACATATTTTACAGAGGTATAGGTTGTAGACAAGTATATAGATATGATGGCAGTATTCACAATAAGACAGAGAACCTAAGTGTAATATTTCATAGATCCAAGGGACCTATTAAATAATGTTGTCTTATTTCACAAACAGCTGTTGATAAGAAGTACTTAACTTGTTAATTAAAAACTTGCCACTGATTACAGCTGCAGCTTCCTACTCAGCATGACTGGAATGGCAACTGATAATTATTTGAATGTGGAAACAACTGCCATGGTCATTCCGGAACACAGAAGGGTGCAGTGCCACTGCTGTTGAGAAAGGCGAATGACTCTGTGCTTCTTGGCAAATTCCCCATCTCCTGCACCTGCCTGGACAACTCGGGAAGCTATTTTAAATATGCAACAGCACTAGACTCTAAAAAAAATAGGTAAAAAAGTACAAGACAATGTTATTTTCTTGTTCAATTTTAAAGAAATTAAGGAAAACATGGGCACATCTCCTAGCTTATTGGAGCAAAAGAGTGCTCTTCAGACAGTCTAAGTGATATGATTAGGAAAGGTCACTGGAAAAGAGCGGATTGATAAATAAATACTGGGGAATAATCAAAATATTGTATGCATTTCATGTGAAACCACATCACCTTCCATGAAGTCTGTCACAATCTGAGGTGGTTTTCTTTAAAAAAAAAAATTAACAAACTAAACAAAAAAAAATCCAAACTGAGAGAAAACCTAAAGTCCCTGAACTGTCATTTTAGATGTTATCAAAGACGGACGGAAGGTTCCTTTGGGGATAAAAGAAAACAGCTGACATGCACGGAAACTTCTGTTATTTGTGTCATTTTTGAGAGGTTCTGTTTCTTTGAAGACAGAGCAAGACAAAAACCCACCAAAAAAGAGAACAATCAACAGTAAAGAGAAAAATTCATCTCCATATTAGACAGTTTCTCTTGCCAGAGGAAGACTTACTCCTGGAGGAAGACATGCCCAGGACTCAACCTGTCATCCCTACTGAGCCCAGACAAGCTCATTTCATCCCCAGGTCATACATAAAGGCTTTGTTTTCAGTGGCTGCCCTGGTTGTAAGGGCCACTGCAGTGCTGCACAAGATACCAGGCTGGTCAAATACACCTTGTGAAACAGAAACCAAATCAGAGGAGATTTGGAAAACAGAAGGAACTGAAGTTTTGTTTGATAGACTGTCTTGAAGCTTTTGTCCCCAACTTGGTGACTGACACCTAGATCCTTCCCTTGCTCAGAGACATCTCTTAAAGAGGTTTTCAGGAGCAAGAGGAGATCCAATCACATGGTAGCCCAAGCAATCCTGGTGTCTCTGCTCACTCCTTTTGGGGTCAGTTCAGGCCACATGAGTTCCCTCTTTGTTTCTGATTAATTGGTTAACACCTGGGATGCACTGACCCTGACTGGACACCAAGTGCCCTACCAAGCTGCTCTATCAATCCCCTGCTCAGCTGGACTGGGGGAGAAAAGTTCAACTAAAGGCTCATGGGTCAAGATAAGGACAAGGAGAGAACACTCAGCAGTTACAATCACAACAGAACTTAATTTGGAGAAAATAGCTTAATTTATTAACAATCAAATCAGTGTAGCGTAATTAGAAATAAAAGCAAATCTGAAAGCATGTTCCCCACACCCCTCCCTCCTTCCCAGGATCAACTTCACTATTGAATTTTCTATCTAGTCCCTACAAGCATCACAAGAGAGGACAGCGCACGGGAGCTGTGGTCAAGTCACATGTTGGTTCTGTCACTCTTTCCTCCTTAGGGGGAGGACTTGTTTCACTCTTCCCCTGCTCCAGCATAGGCTTCCTCCCCCAGGAGACAGCTCTCCACGAACTTCCCCAGCAGCAGTCCTTCCCACAGGTTGCAGTTCTTTAGGAACAGCTCCAGAGTGGGTCCCTTCCATAGGGTGCAGTCCTTCAGGAAGAGGCTGCTCCAGGGTGGTTTCCCCATGGGATCACAAGTACTGCCAGCAAGGCTCTTCCAGCATGGGCTCCTCTCCCCACAGGTCCACAGGCAGGTCTGTCTCAGAGCCATCTGGCATTGGCTCTGTCAGACACAGGGGAAAGCCTCTGGCAGATTCTCACCAAAGCCACCCATTGTTACCAAAACCTTGCTACACAATCCTAATACAGCACTGAATTTATTAATTTCTGACTTCACATTCATGTTTATCAGTCACAACTTTAGTTCCCAAGATCAATGAAGATAGTTTCCTTCCTTGCATTCATTAGTTCTTATGTATTTAATTTGTGATGAAATGTATAAACCATTTTTTAAAATAAGCAGAGTTGCTTTTAACAAGTCAGACAAGTGCAGGTCTCCATGTAACCAATTATGCAAACTGAATATTCACAAGGACACAAATGTTACCTAAAAACCTGCTTGTGGCTTGGATAATTGCTTCTTACCAAAGAAACACAACCCAAAATCTCATTTTGTTCAGCTTGTTCCAGGATCAGTGGCTTTTGTTTGTTCCTTATGGGTGGCCATGTCCTTTTCTTTTCTCTAGCACCTGACAGCACTCTTGAAAAGCAGAGGTCCCTCTCTGAGATAGGAAATTTACTGGCTAAAAAGAAAGCTACAAAATCTCAGCTGCTTTAAGATTCTTGTTTTGCAGATAAGTTTAATAGATTTCAGTGAGAAGAGTAAATCATTATAAAGTAATTATAAGGCACCTCACATATTCTGAGATGGCACATGTGAAGTATATTATTAAGTTATACAGCAGCATAATCACCCAGATGGGAAACCCTACTAAAAGTCCAGCTCCCAAAAGACGAGTAAAGGCACAATCACAAGATAGACAAATATACAAAGAGACTATTGTATGGGCCCCAAAAAATTGTCTTTTGAGAAATGCCGTTTCATCAGTGAATGGCTATTTTGCCTGATAATATTCACTTTTATTGGTTGAAGCTATTACTGTAGTACTGTTATGGGAATTTTTATCTTAAAAAGGTGGTGATGAGTCACCTGGTCGATTTAGCACAAACGAGAATTCACTGGAGGGTTTCTGAATGGGTAATGTCTTCCTAAACTCAGAGCTCAATTAAGCAACTGAAGAGTGATTTCCTTTAGGAGAGCTTAGGCACAGGTGGAAATAAGAAACATGGTTTGAGTAGTAAATTTCAGCCCAGAAATGGTATTGCTGAATTGGAATTTAACACGGAGTTCTAATCAGTTGGGAGTAATTAGTTTTTATACACCAAAAATGAAAAAGTTTCCACATAAACTTCAGAGGTAATGTCTGCCTAGAAGAGCACAGGTTTGGGCAGACAGACTATCCACTGTTCTAGGCATGGAGGGAGCTACAGTAAGGTCTTCAGGATTGTCTAAAACTCCCACCAGGGAAGCTCTAGCCCGTTACCAGGTTGTGCTGTTGTGAAGGGAGTGGGGAGTTCAGAAACTCATCCTGCCTCGTGTTGGCCCATTGTCCCAAATCATCCCACTGCCTCCCCTGCATGGACATGTAGCTGGGAACACACAGGGCATCACACCAGCTTCTCTGGCTGTGCATGCCCAGAGCTCTGCTGTGGTTTCAGCCATAGGACAGGGAAATTCATCCTTCTGCATGAGGCCAGAAAACATCTCTGACAGTGCTCCTGTGATCCCTTTTCCTGTTTCCAGTCCTCTGATGTTTCACTGGCAGCCACCATAAAAGCAAAGCCAGTGTCAGACTGCATTACCTCTCCTTGCTTCAGCAGCCACAGCCTCCCAGCACTGCAGCATGGGTTTGCAGGCTCTCCTGGGAGCAGCTCTCACTGAGCCCTCACTCCAGTCACTGCTGCCTTAGGACAGCTCAGAGCAGGAGAGATCACACAAGAAGTTTCATGTCTTCCATGCTAACAGATGTTGAGGCATGGTAGTGGTCATAATGCATTCTCTTCCATTAAGCAAAATCTTTCTCTAAAGATCTTTTGTATCATGGGGTTTTGTCTTCTAAGTGGGATTTATTAGGGCTGTGAATACTCATCTGAAATATTTTCATACGTTTTGAAAGACATATTTATGTAAAGTTTTCTCACCAGTTTTTGGAAGCTTTATCAAACTTGCTAACTTCATACACAAAATTGGTTTTGTCTTATTTTCTTTGTTTATGTCACTTAGATGGAATCATACTACGTATAAAAAGTACTGACTGTTGTTATTTCCAAGCAGGCCATAGAGAACTTACAGAAAAATCTGTTCTGGAGGTGCAAGAAGAGAACTAACAACTGGCTTACCAGCTTAGCAGAAAGGTACCTTTCAGCTGAAAGGCTGTCCTTGTTCTGGCAAAAAGTAGGCTGGACATTACAAAAGAGACAAAGACCAAGACTGGAAAAGCAATTAATCCTTGGCAGATACTTCAGGAATAGCATATTTCCCAATGTCTCTACCTTTTTATTTGGGCTGGTTTCTGAAAGAATGCATTATTATTATCATGCATTATCACTCATGGAAAATGCTAAAACATGGTCTCAGAAGAGCTACGGAACATGTGCCTGGTTCCATTTTGAAAGAGAGACTCTGGGCAGCTACACTAAGAAACTCAGCCTGACGGACAGCCTTGATGCCACTAACCTCAGGGGGGAGGAATTGCATTCCCACCGCATTCATTAGGTGTAATGGAAGTGGAAGCATAGGTTAGAAAGAATGAATAGACTAAAATAGCATGTGAGAATAGGGGGGATATTTTTACATTCTAGTGCACATGGAGTGCCCATTAATTTTAATGGGAGCTTTGCACTGCAATTATTAATGGAAGAACATGCCCTGTTGTATTCTTTTATGGGACACTGGCCATAATCAGTGACATTGCAAAGGAAGGCTAAAGTGCTGTAGACATAGAGGGATTGGAGAAAGGAAATGATGTGGCTGTAGCAAAGAGGTTCGTATAATTTAAACCAAGATTGCTTTAAAAATGGAACTAGGGTTGAGGTCTCTGAAAAAACACTGACCCTAAGAAGAGAAGGTCAGAGAAAAGGATTGTACTGCTGCAAGTTACTGTGGAGGCCCCCAAAAGCATTTCTAGAAACCACGGAGTAACACATCTGAAGAGATCATCCAGCTATTAAAACATTTCAGTGTTTCAGGTTGTCACCAACCTGAGAGCCTGGCTGTGTTCATTTGGCCTTAAGGCTGCCAGAAATATTCAAGAACCTTCGAGTGGTGGATTATTGGGTGCACTGGGATGCAGTGCATCATTATCATGACGGGTGTCATTCATCACAGGTCACCACAGTATGAGTAAAATAATGTATGTGTATAATAAGACTTTTGCATGTAGCTCCATACATTCATAAATAAATATAGACAAGATGATGTGAAGTACACCAAGTGAGGCAACACATCTGGCTTTAGTCATACCATACTGTTACCAGTTGCATTAGAACTTACATAATATTAGAATCACGTTTTTACTTTGTGGAGATATTTTTCATTAAATTAAGTGCTTACAAACACCAGTTTAATTTTCCTTCATTACAGGCATTTTCCTTACTATAACAAAGAGATCAAGGAACACAAAAAGAATTATTTCTAAAATCCTGGTCCTTTTACACCCATTAACATTGACTTTTCCAATTCAGAGTGGAGGTTAAGATTTATTGAGTGACATCTGCTTAATTAAACATTTATTTCCTACAGCATTTTAAAAGAATCATAATGCAAAAGTCAACATTGAGAGAGTAATTAAAGTACACCTAAAGAGCAGAATTAGCCTTGTACTTCACCGTAATTAGAAACAAAATGGGAACAATATGTTAAGAGAATTACCTCCTTTATTAGGTTGGCATCAACAGAAACCTGTTTATATATTTGAAATCTCCTTTTGCAAGGTTCCATTTTACTTGTACCCATCAGTGTGACTTAATCCCTCAGAATAGATGGCTATATCAGAAGTGAGCAGAGCTCAGATCTGTTTTGAAGACATATGCTATCTCAGGGGCACTGTAGTTATTTGGGAGTGCAGCATGTCTTTCTAGGTTTTCAGTATGTTTTTCTTGATGGCATCAGCTGCAGAAGATTTAGAAAGGTAACAACACAGTCATAACAATAACAGTCACTGGTAAATGCCTGTTAGAAAGTATAAAGCTACCATATCACCAAAATATATGGTGGTTTTTCCCTGGGTTTCTACCAGCCTGTGCTTGCAAAGCCTCAGCTGCTTTTTATGAACAGTAGATTTTCAAGGGAATCTGGGTGTGAAAGGGAAGGGAACCTCAGCTATTAAGGAAGAAATGTCAAACTTTGGTACCAACCAGAACAAAGGAAAAACCCTCAAGCTGAAGACTGGCAAAGTGTGGAGGCATGTTACCTATCCCAGCTACTGCCACCATGGCAGATGTTTGCTTACAAGAGCTCCAAGCATTCAGACACCAATCTTTGCTTCAACAGAGCATCTGGGGCTTTATTTTTACTATTTACTTTTACCTCAAAATCTTGGTGACAATTCCTCCACTGCTCTCCCACTAGATCTCCTGCATCATCTTGTCAGGGTCTGAATGCCTCTGAACCAAAGGCTTTATTATGTGAACTAACCCCATGTGATTAATTTTATATTACTAGTCTCAGTTCAATTTTACAGGTTGATTTTCTCCTTGTTATGTACCAGCTTCAGGTTTTCCATGGTCTGCCTTTCCTGATGAAAGTTTTTGCTATTCATGATACGTTCCTTATTTTAAAGAGCTGTTATGGTAGAAGTGAAAACAAACAACCAAACAGAAAGCCCCAAAAAAACCAAACAAAACTCCATAAACAAAAACAAAACAAAAAAAAATGAAAACCCACCACAAACCACACAGTATTTTGTCCTAGAACAGAAGAAATACTATGAGTTTTTCAGTTCAAAACTGACATTAGACTTGCTAAGTGATGGTCATATTCTCTTTAGCCTGCAGATGTTCCCTTTCCCTATCCCCCATTTTCAGTTTGCAAAGCTCCTCTTTGGAGGCAATTGTCCTGGTTGCTGATCCTAAATCAAGCTCCACATCAGCCCACAGCACAAGCTTCAAAGAGCTCTTTTAAATAAATTAGTCTCACAATAACTTTCTTTGCAAATCATTAACATTCCCATTTCAGGTAGAAGATAATATATGCAACACATTACCACTCTTTACAGAACCTTTATGTTTCTTTTTAAACGGAACAGACCTGAGAATACATCTAGTTTCTCCAAAACTCTTGCACTTTAATAACTTACTTAGCACACCATTACCAAATTGTACATTACTTTTATATTACCTTTTTTTGCAATTTTGTTTTCAGAATTGCCATTCTGTCCTTTTCTCATTTCTCAGAAATGCTTTTCACTCTGCTAAGAATTTATTCAAATAAACATCAAGACTGATCCAAGCACCTGGATTTTTTTTTATTTCCTTTTCTCTTTAGCAAATACAGGGAAAAGTGTATGAACGCAATAATGTTTACTCTCAATCTTCCAAATCTTTTCCAGGATGGCTGATTTTCCAAATCTCACAGCCTATCACAAAACAAACAGCTTCTGATAGTTTCTCTGGTCCCTGTCTCAATCCTTTTTTAATGCTCCACTGGTTCTCCTTGTTTACATCCCAAATTCTACATTTTCTGTGACGTTGTTTTAAAAATATATGGAGGATATAGAAGATCCATGAGGCTTTTAACAGCTCCTTCGTATCTAATCTCTTTCAGAATATCACCAGCAGCACTATGACTCTGCTCTTCTCCATGGGAGAGCATCAGGAAGCAACCATGGGAGCAGAGGAAACCATAGATCCATACACAGGTCTAAGCACGAGCTGTTGCCCTGAATATATTTGGGCTGATCGCGTACAGTGGGCATCTGGAAGAGAAACTCAAAACCAAAGAAATAAAATTAGGTCTTTATTCACTGCAACTGTACTAATTGTCAATTAAAATATAAGTTCTAGTGCTCAAATCTGCCCTTTTGTGAGCACACAGCACAGTGAATTGATGCATCAGGATCTGGAACTCTTGGGTGACGTCTCCCACACACAGACTATTTCTCTGCACAGGGTGTAGTCTCAGTTTAAAGACTTGTAGTGGCACAAAAGCCACCACTATTCAAGGGCATTTCAGCACTCAGCTACATTCCTGCATCACATTTCTAGTCTGAAGCTCTCTGTCTTGTTTCCACCCATTCAATGCACTTGTTTGGACTCTTAAATAGCTTTTAGTCATTAGAAGTTTTTCCAGGGAATGAGGAACCAAGTGACATTGTGCTGGATGATTTTCAGCTTGCAGTCACTCTTGCCTCCTCTGTTGTGACCATGCTTGAACCACCAGCAACACTTTCCTGTGATGAATACTAAACACTTCTTTGCCCTGTAGTCAAATGCAGCTTTACGAGACGTTGAAGCGAGTCCATAACCAGAAGACTAGTCCAGTCTGGTTGTCAACCCACCCTGGGAAGGCAGAGTGATTGCCACCTTTATGATGTCAAATTAAAAAAACAAAACAGAAAAAAAACCAACAACAACAACAACAACAACAAAAAACTGGAAAATACTCACCTTAAAGTCAGATGAATTTTGTTTGAGGCTTCAGAACCATTTCCTGGCTTTTTAATTATGGTCTAATATAAATGCCTATACATTTTAGCTATAGTTGTTTGTCTACCCTAACCAACAGGCTAAGTTATGATTGCTCACATCTGCTTCCCCAAATCTGTCCCTCAAATACTGCATTTCCACATATGTGATGCTCCAAATGTCAACAGAGTTTGCAAAGACACCTCTCTCAGGATACACAGGGGCCATCTGCAAAAGGTTAAAGGTTCAGTCCTTCTTATAGGTTAAGTGGTTCAGCTGCTCAGTTATTTTGCAAAGGGCTGACAGGATCTTGCCATAATCATGCCTGCAGGTAGGATGTGTGAATCCTAAACAAATCCCAAATCAGGGGTGATTTAGATGGCTTTAGCTTCAGTTTGATATTCATCAGATGTTTTCATTAATAGTATTTTAAACAAAACAAGTATTTCTATTTAGTTTAATTTCACAGGGTTGGGGTTTTTTTCATTCAAAATTAAATGTTAAAAACCAAATATGAATTTTTTTGGGGGAAAGGGTCTCTCTATTCTTTCTCTGTTTTCTCTCTCTATCACCACATGCCTCTCTTTTTCTAATTTTTTTTTCTCCATTTCTCTGAACTTCTGAAAACTTTCTCAAGCGCAGCATTAGTTTCAGGAGTGTTAAAATAGCAATTAATCCCAACTTTTTCTCCTTCTCTCCCTGAGGCTTTCTGAAAGTGGAAAAGATCTTGAAAAGAAACAAAAAGGAGAGTAAGAAAAAACGAACAAAGTCCCTCTGAATCTAACTCGTTTCATTCCATTTGGTGAAAAAAATGTGCATGCAGCTGGGAGTTGTGTGGGCTGAGATTGAGAAAAATTGAAATAATATTGATTTTAAAAGATCTCATGAAAGTACCACCTGGAAATAACTTAAACAATAAAAATTAATTAAAAATTATTTAGAAAGTTGTTTTCCTCTTTGAATAACATTCCAAGACTCTAGAGGAAGGTATAAACAGAAAAAAAATTCTGAAGTCATCTTTGAATTGTGCTTTTAATTTAGGTTTGTAAAGAAAAGCCCCAAAGGGAACAAAAGAGTCACAAAAACATCTGTTTGGGGGGGAGAGGAAGAAGGAAATAAGTGTCTATGCACTGTTACTAAACTACTGTCTTGAAACTGTTGTATTTCATATATGTCAAGGTTTGTTTGTCTTTAGATTCTACTTAAATAATTAGTTTTTAAAGGCAAGTCTCTTTCTAAACATATAATCTTGTATTCCAACCACATGCTAAAATAAATATCAAAGCAGGTTCCATTTTACCAAAGCCCTCCAAAGGAAAACTGGAGGTCTCTACAAATACTGAAGTGAGACAACTACATTTCTTATAGCACTATAGGCAAAAAGCCAGAGTACAAATCTAGGGCATGAGGGTAAGGAGTTGAAGCAGACTAGCTTTTGTAGTAGAAGGGAGATTCTCCTTGCACAGGGTGCAAGCTACAACATTTCATCCAGCAACCCTTGTGCCAAGGCAGTAAACAACATTGCAGACCCTGCTGCAATATTAGAATATTAGTTTAGTATAGCTGACAGAGACTCGAAAAAAAATTGATTGAATTGTATTGATTTAAATCAACTTAGAGGAAGAAGAACAAATGCTGCAACCTCATAATAAAGGTTTTTCCACTTACAAATCCCAGTGTTTCAGCTTCTTAGGAAGGGATTACCTGAATCAAGAGGTATTGCAAAAAAAAAAAAATCAAATATACAGTAGTGTGAGTGTAACAGTGAGTTAAACTGAAATCTCTTTAACGAGGATGATGAGGAGACTGCATGATAAATTGTTGCTCTAATATAAGAGAGAATGAGGAAGAAGCAAAGCAAATAAAGTAAGGAGGAGCTCAGTATGCATTGTATTTTAAATGTTTGCAAGTTAAGAACATACCTTGTATGTTTTAAAAATCTTTTGTAGCCTTTGAAACACATTCATGGCATAATTCATCTGAAATAGACCTATCCATACATACATTGCTCTTTGCAGTAGTCACAGAGCTAGATGGAAGCCTTGCTTTTTGGCACTTTTTATATATGGATAGCATATGGTAGCAGCATCTTGTGTTATTTATTTGTAATTCTGGGTGCACAGTTTATGCTCTGAGCTTGAGGACCTGTGTACGACCTGGCTACTCTGTCTATTCTCATGCCAGCAAAATTCCTAATGAACACCATTGTGCTCATGAAAACCTTGTATGACTGCTCACCTGGATAGGAGTGCCCTTCAGATTCTGTGAAACTTCTTCGGTTAACTTCAGTTGATGACAGAGCCCAAAGAAATGATGTCATATTCACACCACTACGATTTCAGTGCAAAAGAAATTAGCATAGCACCAGTTGATAGATCACTGACTCTCACTTCACTCTAAACCTCTCTCTCTCCTTCCCTCCCACTCTCTGAATACAGAAATATCCCTGTAATTCATCTAAATCAAATTGAGGAAACCATTAGGTTAATTAACTGAAATATTTTAAGAGCAGAGGGAACCTCTCTACTGAAGTATTCTGGTCTTCACAATAAGGATGTAGAACATAACCCAGTTGTTGCTGGGTGTCTATTATCGATGTCGTGAGGTAATACCAGCACGAGTCTTCTAGAGGGATGCACAGGCTTGATTCAAGACTTCAGGCCATGTCACTGCAGAGCAGCAAAGGATGTTGTGTTCCTCTGGTTGTCTCCAGCATGTTTAAAACAAGCATCTTATTTGAACTTGGAGTCTGTGCTGGCTGGGCTCAAGGCACTTGTGAAATCTCTCACTGCCAAACTGAAAGCGATACCACAAGCCTTTCTGCCAAGGTACGTTTCAGACTATGATGAGAGGGCCTGAATGAAGACAAGTAAAGAGCTCTATATTTCCTGGAGACAAAAATTAACGTCTATCCACCCCGAATTAGAGTGTCAAATTAGTGCAAACATTGTAATAGCTTGCATGAAGCCAAACTAACACTGGCTGTTATGTTCTAAGGGGAAAAATCATTCCTCCTTCTATTTTGTACATACCACCATTTGTTGAATATTAATATATTTAGATGTTAAATTCCTATTCCCCCCACAAGGCATTATACAAGTAATATATATGCAAAATATTAAAACAAAAATAGATTTGCCTACACATCAGCATTTCAAACGCTCATTAACACCAGGACAAACAAAACACTGTGTTCCAGTCCTCTCTACATCATCTGTTATTTGGATATGCTAAGTATAATGAGGCAGAACCTTAATATTTGTGGGGGAAAAAAAGTTATTTTATATCTTTCATTTCCAACAAACATGATACAATGCCCTTATGCAGATTAGAAACAGAAAGCCCCAAGCCTGGATAATGGGGACATAGACCCAGAACACAGATGCCCTCAAGAAGTTACTGTTTCCAATATACTCACCAGCACTTTATGGTTCTTCTGCCACTGCTCTTGGTCCATCTCCTTGCTATGTTTGGTCAACTTCATTTCAAACCAAGAGACTAGGGACTCTATTTTTCATTAAGGACTAACCTGAACATATTTGTGTGGATGCTCCAGTGCCAGAAAAATGTGATTTATTGTACAAGACTTTTTCAATGCTGCACAGTAAATCTATTAATCTACTGCAGCCAGTACTGAGGTCAGTTGAGATCACCAGTCCATGGCCAGATTTAGTCAGAGAGTGGCTTTGGGATGTATGATGTTATTCGATATATCTGGACAGTACAAAACAGAGAAGACAAAACATGTTTCAAGAAGTAGAATGCTCCTCCACAGTATGGACATTTTGTTTTCACACAGGTTCAAGTAGGTTTTACTGTGATCTAGCTAATGGCAGGTGGGAAAACTTAAAAGTAGCAACACAGTTGATTCCGGCATTAATTCAGGTTATTGTTTGTGAGGAAGCTTCTGATGGAACAAGATGGGATCAGATGATAAAATATTCCAGAAACCTTGTGTCTAACCTAAACTATCTACATTTTGTGAGTCCAGGCGAAATAATCAATTCACTTGTCCTCGTCTTCTCCAAAGTAATTCCCAGAAGAGTTCTGTTATGACAAAGTACTCTGGTGGAAAGGTGTGACATATTCCATTTATTTTGTGTTAGAATAAACTACACAAA
Source organism: Campylorhamphus procurvoides (assembly GCA_013396655.1). Lineage (NCBI taxonomy): Eukaryota > Metazoa > Chordata > Aves > Passeriformes > Dendrocolaptidae > Campylorhamphus > Campylorhamphus procurvoides. Next base: position 1,493,311 of record WBMV01000298.1, on the reverse strand, counting down.
GGGAAAAAAAAGAGTACAAAGCATCACCAAAAAATAAGGGGTTATTTTTCAGAAGAAAAAAATGAACATTGTTGAAACACAAGTTTCCAACTAAAGCAGCAAACAAATAAAGAGAACTGTCTGCAATATATTATGGTAAATTACAGCAAATTAATTTAAAAATACTTATTTAAATCACCTTTTCTTGCTTTTCAGATGAAGATAGAGTATTTTATGTAAGATGTTTTGGTTTTTTGATTCCTTCCTTGTGTTGTAGAAGGGAAATTTTTAATGCTACCCCTTGACAACAGGAAAAAAAACCAGAACAGAATAATTACCCTTATAGAAATTTAAAGTCAGTAATAAATGGATTAGAAAGTTCTGTATTCTTCTTTTCTTTCTTTTCTTTTTTCAACATGATCTTGAGCATCTTTCAAATCTTTTTGTAATTTTCCTTTCTTTTCCCCCATGTCATCTGAGAGAAGGATTCTGCTCTGAAATCTGAATGAACCTGAAACGTTCAACATGTTACCAATTTTCTAAATATATTTGTGCCAGTGAGGCATTTTCCCACACAAGATACCAGACACATGTATAAAACCAGAATGTGAGGGTATGTATCTATTGCTCTGATGTGTAAATTTTTCTTCATGCTTCAGTCCTGTAAATCTGTTAAACAAGGTACCTCTACCTGTCAAAGAAGGTATAAGTCATTAGAAAAATCACCTTCTTCTCAGATATTTGCCATTCTCCAAGTGCCATCAGCTGACAGTATTTAATGTAAGACAGAATAATTGTTGCCTTGAAGGTATGGCAATATAATAATATAAGCATAAAAACAGCTTGTTTCTCATAAAGTGACAGTCTGATATTGCCTAGCATGCAACTCCAGCAGTGGCCAAAGACAACATTCATAAGCGTCAGAGAAGTTCCATGAGTGTCAGGGGCAGCTGTCAAGATGGACTGTAAAGAACAAATCCTCTGGACTCCCCATGCAAGCATCTCTTCTGTGATGAGACTCTAGGAAAGCTCCAGCACCCAGGGGTGCTTTGCAGCTCGAGCCCAGTTAAGCAGCACTCACTGAAACAACTTTTTTCTGATTTTCACCCAGACTGAACCAGCTGAATTCCATGCTGCCATCATCAGCCTCCACAGGATTTTGTTCCCCATATCAGTGGCATCAGTCATCCTTTCAATCCTGTGAAAGATCACAATGAGCCTCAAAGCAATGAAGGCTCCACTTGGCCGAGGGTGGTCAGTGTCACCAACAGGACCACAATTTTGGGGATGGCAACACGGGTGATTGGTATAATTTGTTGCCAACAGCAATCAAAGAACTGAGAATCACAACCTTTAGCTAACATGCCATCAAAAAGCAAATTAAATACTGGTCCCTTCATATTATAAAGTTTTCAAATATTTGCCCACTTTTCTCAAGGTATCATCTTTTATCCAGCATCATTTCTTCACTATCACATAAGGCTCAGTGAGTTTGGTGGGTGGCTAATACTTATACTCTCTACCTTGACTGTGGCATCAGAGATTTATCATCATATCTTCTGATGGCCAGAAAATGCTTAAACTTGGTTGTTGCTTTTAAAAGTGTGGAAACGTTTATTGGTTTATTTCCCCAGGAAAGCACTCAGCAAGGACAGTCCCATATTCCATTTGATTTCTACAGGGGTCTCCTTGGGTTAGGAAAGATTAAGGGAGTCCTTGTCCCTGTTAGGTGCACCCACTGCCGGGGAATAAATGAGGAGGGAAGCTCACTGATATTGCCAATAACAAGCATGAGCCAAGAAAATGGGGGTACAGGAGGTCTCTACAGTCAGCTGCACAGCTGACTCAGGTCACCCACCAAAGAATATTTATAGTCTAAATACTTCCCAAATAATTTTCTGTGCAGAATAGGAGCTACAGACAGAAGGCAGGGCAGTGCTGGCTGGCTGTGTGGATGCAGGTTCTGGAGATGTTCTCAAATGGAGACGTCACCCCTGCTGCAATCCTTCTTGGGCAGCTTTCCTTAGAAAGGACTCATTTGCACTGTGTGAACCCTACTCACAGGAGTCACAACAACCAGAAGAAGGCTGTGGTTACTGCAGAAAATAAAATGCCAACATCTGATCAGAAGAACAAGGCCACTGAAATATTCACAGTGGATTAGTACAAATTCTAGATAGCAATAAGGATATATTGTCAAATAGTTAGGAAAAGCATCCTAGTTTGGAATAAACTTGGTTTTCCTTTTGTTAACTCTGAAAAAGACAACATGATTTGCAAAAACCTTGACTTGTGCTTATGCAAAATATGTCTATTTCTTTGGAAACTTCAAATATGATTTCCTTCTCCTTTTTTCTGTATGCTTCTCCACAGACTGATGGGGCCTAATGTGAATAAGAATCAGACCCTTGGTTGCCCTTTTGCCCTTCAGTGCCCTCAACATCACTTTTGCAGAATTGGGTAAAACATATCACTTATCAAAGTCCCAGGGCACAGCGTTTAGTCATTCAATGACTTTAATGACACAGTTTTAGGTCAGAGACCCAGTACAGCTTTAAATCTGAAAATTGAAAACCTCTTATAATAGACTAAGGTCTCTTATTCCAGCCATTTAAGGCTACATCCACGAAGACTTGAATCCTATAATTAGAATTTGTTCTCTAGGAACTGCAAACATAACAGACGGTCAAACAAAGGGCAAATCTGTGGTCTGCTTGGGATAAAGTTGAACATGAGCTTGTTTATGCCAGGCTGCAGAGTGAATGGAATACAATATGACAAAACTTTGCTGTTCTCACTTGGCAAGAACCAGACAATGAAGTTACCGCAGAGCTTGCAATGGTGGACTTGGCAGTATAGTTCTTTTTAATATATTGTACTACATTAGACTTTTAATTTGTTTAGAACCAGGCAGGATTCTTTCAAGTGAGCTGTATCATGTCCCCCTAACACCCAGCAACAGGCAGCAGAAAGCATAATGTAACCACACACATATATACATGTACACACCTGTATGCATTTATACTTTGTAGAAGCAGCAGTCAACAACAGCTGGGAAGCCACCTGTGTGCACAAAAGCCATCCTTCCACTCCTCCTTCTTGCTCATCATTCCAGCTTTCTGTCAAATTCTGCTGCTATACCATATATTTAAGTAGGTGAGATATGCTTTGTATATAAATATATATAAATGCCTTAATCCTTAGGGCTTCATCTCTCTGCCAACTGCTGTTTCCACTGCTACATACACAGAAATTCCTATTGTTCTAGGTTATTGTTAACTCAGTATCATTAATATAAAATATTCACAACAAATTCTGTCTCTTACCAGTATTTTTTAATATACAACATATCAAATGTGTGTATCCAGACTGATACCATGCACTCCAGGTATAAATTTACCCTGTACATGTGTCAAATCAGCATTGAATTTGAAAACAGCCATGAAATGGATATAAAAGCCACTGCCTCTGCCATGGGAATAAATGGTACACTAAATAGTTTAGCTGAAATGGTAGAAATACAGATCTTCCTGCCCACCTATATAAGACAGGAGAAATTCTCCAGTGAGGCAGAAACAAGAAGAGCAAGGTGTTAGTTGTGTAGAAAAAAAAATAAAAATCTCTTTAGCTTGGGTAGGAGCAAGAACGGGAAATAGAGTCAGGGCAACTAGAATTTTCTGATACTTCACATAAAACTTGTCTGAGAAATCAACTGTTTCTGATACTTTTTCTCCAGGTGTCTAGTTAAAGTATTAGGAACAGAGACAAACCTTGACAGAAACACTGAAACTGCCTGCTTTGATTTCTGAGAGATAAATTTGTGACACTGAACTTTAGAAGCAATTCCAGAAAAAAAGAGAAGATGCATTAATACAATGCATTTTAAAAGCCCTATGTCATGTTGCATTTACTCTTGAAACATGACAGATGAATTTCTGACAGCAGAAGATGATATGTACCCATTCATGTATTTCCTAAGGAAAATTGCTAGAAAAAAACCTCTCTCAAAGGGAGAAAAGCCTCATAAAATACTTCAGCATCAAGAGAGAGGGAAATTTTCTGGGAGATAATTTTGTGACAGCAAAACAAAAAATGCCATTACATACAAGTGCAAAATGTCTTCTCTCAATCATGAAAAATAAAAACTGGGTTAATAAAAAACTGGGCACAAAGGAATCATCTTAGAGATTTGTTTGTCTGTTTTTTTGTTTGTTAGGCAATCACTTTCAAATTAGCTTTGCAGTTTCTGATCCTGTAAAACTTCTTGAGATTGCCTGCTTTCATTGTTTACTGTTATATATGTGACAACAATAAAGGCTGAGGGATTTGGGGCTTAGACTGGAGGTACAAGATCCCTGCTCAGGCATATGCTTCCCACACAGTCCAATGCACATCCCACAGATGTCTCCAGGATCCATTGCCTTGGCCCAGCAGCTGGTTGTGCACGAGACATATGCTGCTAACAAGCCACCAGACAAAGGCACATGAAGGTCTCACTTGAGGAACCTCACAGTCAGACCAGAGAAAAGCCCTGGCCATGCATCTGGCCAGCACAGCAGACATCCACTCACATAATAGGCAAAAGGAGGGAGACGTGGGTGGACACTGCTCTTCATGAAAGGTTTGACAGGTCAGGAGAGCCTTCATCTGCCAAAAGGACTTGGTAGGGCATCACAGATGCTGGTGGTTGGTGTGGGTCATCACACCTTGCTGAAAACCTCTGTATTTCCCCAAACCCCAGCTGGATGGCCAGGCAGGAGCAGAACTAAATACTGTGCAGGAAGGATCATGATGGCAATGTCTGCAAAACATAGTGCTTAATTTTCTTTTCTTAATAGAGGTGCTATTAAAAAAGATGCTTTGTATCTCATCGAGAGTTCCAACTTAACATCTGAGTTTCGACTCAGTTTTCCATTCAATTAGGGCTATTAAAGTCCTCTCGACATTTGAGAAGTTAAGATGATTTGCAGAATACGTAAGTTTGAGCTCAGTAGATAAAAAAGCTGTTTTTTCTTTGTGAGCCTTATGGATTTGATACTAAAAAAAGGCAGTGTGTCCTACTCAAATACTCCCTGTTACAATGCCAGATGGGAATCTGGCACTAGAAGCTGGAGCTGGCAATAGGCAGGAGTCCTGATTGGTGATGTGAAAGGCTAAATAATGCCCAGAACTAACTGTCAATCATTGATAGAGATGGAATCATTTTAATAAAATGAAGTTCTAAGTAGCCCATCTGAATAATTTATTGTGGCAGCATAATCTGCAGATTTCAGCTGTGATTACAATATAAGACTCTATTAAAGACTGAAAAGTACAGAGAACAAAGCTCAGAATAAATCAGAATCGTAAAGCCACTGTCAGCAAGAGGAGAGAAAAAGTTCTCGGCAGAACAGCCTAGCTCTGTGTGCTGCAGGCAGAGGAGTGTGTTTTTCTGGAGTTGCTGGGAGTTTGGTCCATGAATTTGGATGACAAGGTAAACATCTAACTAGCATTCTGTTGTGGGGTTTGTTTGTTTTCATAAAGGTGTTAAAGTTCCTCATGAAGTTAATGCAAATTGTGGGTGTTGATGTTTCTGATGATTGAAGCATTTATGAATACAGCTTTCAATTTGGATTCCACAAAATTCAGTGCGTGGACATTGCCACAAGTAATCTGAGATTTCTGAGGAAGGTTTTATCTCTGCAGATTATTGGCGTTTTGACAGACAGATTAACACAGTAAGCCCTACTCCTCACTTCTGCCTCTGAACTCTATTATCAGTAGTAAATTAAGTTAAATACAAAATTAAATACTTAAAACACTGGGCTTTATAAATGGAGTTTAGTCAGATTTAATCCCTTTTCCTATAACAAATGAGTTCTGCATTTTCACCTCTATGAGATGAGCCCTAACTTACTCTGAAATGCTTCTTACAAGTTGGACAGCCATATGCAACCTATTGTTTTTATTCTTATGGTTTTGAAGACACAAGAGCTTTCAAGTTCATGCCCAAAACAGCTTTGGAGACAGCAGCTGCCTCTTTCCTCTCTCACAGTGGGGTCTCAGTCAATGACAGTGGCTTCTGGGAAGTTTATGATGAGCATAAATAAAGAAACCAGAGCTTGCTGCACAAGCTCTGAGAAGCACAGAAGTGAAGGAAAAATGAAAAACGCAGTGGTCCAGATTAAAACCTGATGGATAGAAAGGCAGAAGGGATGTTTGCACAGATGTCTCCCAGTGGAACCTGTCTCCAGTCTTTACGTGTTAAGGTTGTGATGAATGACATGGAAGGAACAAAAACTGTGCATTCTATTCAGCAAGGAGAGGATGTAAACTTATTTTAAAATTAAAGCAAAACCTAAAAATATTCTTTCCTCAGCAAAAAGTGATAACTACATTAAACCTCCCACTGAAAACAGGTCTAAGCAGTGGAAAAGGAGCTGTAAACAAAGGATTTCTTGCAATTATATTTGTGTCTTCTGGCCATTGTTGAATCCCCAAAGACTTCTAAGAAAAAGAAGAGAAAGAAACAGATCTAAATATAGATGAAGGCAGCAGGAAGGTAATCCAGCAAGATTTAGGCACCTAAGTTCAAACTGCCTCACTAGTTTTCTTCTCTAGTCATATTCACTAAACATATGAAGGTAATAGGCAAAATGAAAACAACAAAAATTTAAGAAAAGGACTCTATGCTGTAAGTCATGCCAATAGAAACATACATGTAAAAGTAGTGTACATAGGTAAACAGCTGAACTTCAGAGTAAACCCACACACTTTTTGAAGCATAGTTTTCTACCATGTGTGCTTCCAGACCTTTTTTAAGTAAGAAATTATTTTAGGTCATTTTCATAAATTATTTTTTTAATCATCCCTAATGCTAGCTGTCCCATTCCCCTCCTTCTCTGCTCCAGGGGGACATACCAAAGCTTTCTATGCCAGTATCTGTGGCAGAAGTAGCAGTTTTGTGTCTTCCAGTTTTAAAGGACATAATGCACTGCTGAATTAGACTAACAGTCTTACCCAGTATTGATCTCAGTAGTGATAATGAAAGAGGTTATTCATGGGAACACATGAGCCTAAACACTCTTTCGTACTTTATTTTTACTAGATTTGTGCATATTTCTGATGGATTCTGTTTATATAATTGTTGGACTTGAATGTATTTAATTGCTTTTTCAACCTGCTGACATGTCCTCATTCATGTCCAGTGATGCCAAACTCCAGTAGCTCATCACCTGTTTTCACAGCAGCCTTTCTCACATCTACAACCATTCTGTTTGTTTTAATCAGTGCCCTTTTTTGGGTTATTTGATGACTACTGATACTGCAGGCAGCCCACTTGAGATCTCGTGGTTCTGAAAAAACCCAGTGAAATTCCTCTTCATACTTCTCCTTGCCTACCTTCCCTTCTCCAGGAGGTATTGTTGCTTTAGAAATATTGTTTTCATTTAACAATGGTAATTTTTCAAAACTGGGAATGATTATATAGTAATGAGAGTCCTTGGAAAGTACAGTAGTCAGCAATATAAAGTGGCATTTACCAACAGTAATTACTATATTTTTATCCATGTGCTTAGGTAAAGAAAATAGCTGTGACAGTAGTTGGCAAACCAAGTTCTCATGATATATTTCATTCACCAGAAACCCTGTGCTTATTTTGGTGAGTTCTCTTGCCCTTCACTGCACAACACAAGTGAAACCTGCTCTACTGTGTAGCAGTTTGTAATTTATCTATCAGAGGTATTTATAGAGCACTGGCCTCTGGAGTATTCAGGCTCTAGCCCTACTGATGTGTTAGAAGAGAGGGAATATGTCGTATTACAAAGGACTCCTTAAGCATTTTCCCTGGAAAAAGGCTTGGTGAAGCTGCTTGTGTAGGCCTTCCTTGCAAAATCTGGAGGTTTTAAGAAAAACTATTAATGGAAATGTTGCAGCCTGAACACAAAAAAAGGAGGAGATAGCCTAAATTTTAAGAAATATTCTATTGGATGTAAAAATGTAAATAAAGCTCAGCAATCAAGATTTTTTTTCATATGCTGAAAAAATTATTTCATTTCAGTTACTTCCAGTAGTTCAATTCCTGTCCAAAGCACCAAAAGATCCCAAGCAAACAAAGTCATATGTACTAGAAAGTCACCCTCATCAGTTAAAATCGCACATTCATTAACAACACTGGTAGTAAGGTGAGGTCTCCTACCACCATGACACAGGAAAAGGTTTGGGGGACTGAGGTCTAGTGAGGGACATAAGCTTTCAGGATTTTCCCCTTCAACAGTGCCTTATTCCTGTCCTCCCAATATCCATCTCCTCTGAAAGAGCTGGAAAAGGAATGTGCCTTCCACACCATACAGGCTGGAAAAAACACTGGTTTTAGATTTCTATCTCCAGCCACAAGACAAATGAAGAAATGTGTTCCTCAGTATCTTACAGTGTGATTTATGCCCTGCTCAGCACCACTCTGACTTCAAACTGACACTAGCAAAAAGGGCTCGATGGGATCCAAAGCCTAACCCAGACATGAGGTTAATGGTGCACATCATTAGCACCTAGAAATATTACATGCAAGAAAGATGTATGAAGGCTGTTAGCTGGACTATAAGGACTGGGTCTGCACAGGGTAGGTTCAAGCACTGTCTTGGTGAAGAACTGCAGCCTGCCAGCCCCACGTTCCTCCTCCTAGCACATAAAGCCCATCCAAACACTGGAGATGTTGCAAACAGCCTTCTTCCCTTCCTTCTCTGCCTGCAGAGGGCATTGTCAAGAAGTCTTCCTGGCAGCATTTTAAAAGCAGATGAGATCAAGCATGCATTTAAAAATAAATATATTTAAAACAACAAGCCCTCAAATATTTAAACCCATCTGTTCCTGCAGAATATACATTCAAATACTATCCATATACACTTTAACTCCGTGCTCATGAGTAAAAGAAAGATGAAGCTATTTGCTGATTTCCGTGGCAATGTTCATATGATGTGTCACTCCTTGGGACTAAAAAGCTGGCTACACAGCACAAGGTGGTTCATTTTAAGGCAGGTCCTTTTACTGCCACCAGGCAGGAAAGAGTGAAGGGTTTGAAGACTGGAGGTTCAGGGACTGTGGAAAGATAGCTTGGGGTAAAGTTAGAGGAAACTGAGAAGTTACATTCACACCCTAACAGAAGTAATAACAGTACAGAAATCAAAGTGATGACCACACCACACTGGGCAGGTGCCCTATATTTTATTGACCATACTCTATGCATGCAGAATACTTTTACCGGGATTAGAACTTCTCTCTGCATTGCTTTGAATGCATTCCTGCAGGCACATACTATCACTGGCAACCCTTTAACCTTAACCTGTCACAATTTTATATTTTATATTACTGAAGAGTGCTATTCCATAAACTGTGTGTCATTTACTGGCACTAGCAGTCACTGGCAGGGGATAACACACTTGAAGAAAATGGAAGACCTGCTGAGGTGTCAAAAGGTGGGAAGACCTGCTGAGGGGTCTCCCTTATGCTGTTGACATGTGCCCCTGAGCAAGTCAGTTGAATTGCCCTCTGATCCAGCAGGACTGTTCAGTGAAGGGTCCCATTAACAGGATGCTGACAGACTGGTGGGACACAAGGGTCTCGACTTTCCTGGGGCATTGACAGACAAATCAAACACTAAAGGACAAGGAAATCACCCCTTTTCACACGGCAAGGATGTTAGGGGATGACACCTAAACACCTTGTAAGTAACAGTGGGAGAAGAAGAGACAAAAAGTTGTGGTGGGATGAAATAAAACAAACTTCCCACGGAGAGAAACTGAAGCTCCTTTAGAGAAAATGATGTCCTCTAAATTAAGAGACTCTTTTTCAGGGACCAGGTGTGGACAAATGGGTTCATGGTATCCTCACTCAGGCTCACTGGAAGAGGCAAGAAGAGTTTTACCTCCCACAAGTGAGAAGTGGGAGGTGGGAGTGCCCAGCATGGTCATTGCATGACAAGGACGGGGAGGGGTACCAGCTGTCCCATGGAGCTGGCTGGGCAGCACAACAGGCAGCTCAGCAATCCCATCAACTTCAGTTCACCAGAGGCTTTGAGTCTCTCATCACCACAGGAGTCCATGTTTTTTAACTTTGTAAAACAGCAGCTCACCTTCGGGGTAACCTTACCCAGGGTCAGAGCGGGTCTAGGAAGAGTCTCATAGGAAATCAGGCTGGCTTCTCTCTCCTTCAAAGTCAGACAGGGAAGGCAGGTCCCTGGTGAGGGGCACAGGTCAGATCAGCAGAAACCAAAGCTCCTGGGTTTGCTTTTGCCATCTCTTGGCCCCTGCCCTCCTGGTGATGCTGGAGGAAGCAGCATCACACTGGTACTGAAGGACAGTCTGTTGTCAATTTGATGTGATGCCAAGGCTTTCCAGCAGAGTACCAGGGAAAGAATGGAACAGCAATTTAACAATCTGAGTCTCCACTAAGGATAAATGAATTTTCATGGGCAGAAGTGAAGAGGAAAAAGCATTATCTACTCCAAGCACTTGTCTTCAGCTAAAACTTTTAAAAGCCTGACACAAACAATGATGTTAGACTTTCCTATAAAAAGGCTTCAAGAATTTTTATAATAGCACATAATACCCTAAATATAGGGCTGTTACTGACTTTCCTAAAAAGAGACAAATATAACACAACAAACTGCATATTCCAAAGAAGTTTCCTCCAAGATCTTTCTGTTCAGTTAATAGAAAGATAATATGAATAGATACTATACAAAGCATTATTTTTTAATCAAACCTATGGCTTCCTTTTCTTTCTTGAAAATATTTGGAGGGGGGGAGGGGGGGGAGGGAAAAAAAAAAACATCCAAATCTGAATTATAAAATTACAAAAACCTACCACACAAACCTACTGCAAGTGGAGCTCTCAGTGACAAATCAGAAAGAATGAAGGAGGACAGCAGTAATCCTAAAATTAAAAAAAAAATTAGTTATAAGAACAAGTTAGAAAACCATGTTCATAAGTAGGGATTTTAGAAGTGACCAAAATCATAAATAACTGAGATAACAGAAGCTTCTTTTTTGGTTTCAGTGCAGAAGACTGGATAAGGAGAACACAAATGCAAGCTAAAGGAAAATAAATTTAAAGTAAGCTTAAAAAAAATCATTTTTCATCTTTCAAAGCAGTAAGCAGGTTAAATGACCTGCTACTCAAAGCTGTGAGGTGATGACATTGGGATTGCTCAAGAAGGAGACTGGACTTGAAATTGTTGCAAAATAAGGAAACTGCACCAAGTGAAATGGCCGCTACTTGTTGGCTCCCCTGTGTTCTGTTCTCATTAAATGTTTCTGCTTTAAATATCATCTACCCATGCTGGTAAATCTAACACTCTGCACTGTGATTTTTCAAACTTGTAAAAGTACTAAGTATTTATTAGATCAAGAAAGTTACAAGTTTCTGTTAAGGACTTGAGATTCAAGGAACTTGATATTTAGGATGAAGCATCTAAGGATCATTCTGATGTTTTAGGTGCACAAGAAAACAAACACTGCTGATCTTTGAACACAAAGCAAGCGTAATCATGCTAATGACAGGAATCATAACCCAACACAAATTCTGAGAAATAGACCTGTTACATATATTCTATCACATTTGTGCGAAAAAGGAAGATTTTCTTCAAGCTGAAAACACTGAAAGAAGCTCTTCTGTACCATCAGCATTACATGACAGCCTTGAAAGATCATCATGCATCAGCATTTCTTTGATGCTCTAGTGAACCCCCACAACCTGCATGAAGCAGGACTGTTTTTGCTTAGGAGGGTGATTCTCCATGGGAGCTGTGGAGGACCAAAGACAAGGCTGTTTTTATTTGGCCCTTACACTTTCTTGCCTGCCATATGAATTTAAGCTAGGATTCAGAAAGCTGCTCTGGCTTATGAATTCAACAAGGCATGCAGAAAGACCCATTTAAAATCCTGCTTAAAAGTCTGAGTTGTTACTTCAGACCCCAGTAAAATCAATGTCTTCATTGGATTTTGGATCACAGCAAAAGCTGGTGTGGTTGGGATTTTTCTCTCCACCAGCTCCAACCAGGTATCTTGGTGCTCTTCACACAGATTAGGCAAGTCACTCTCCCTTATGAGCCATGTCTAGATGATACAGAAGCTAAAGTAAACATCCTTTAGCCATGAGAGCTCACATGCACTTATGAGTCAAAGCAAGGCAATGGTTTGCACCAACATGAACCGCTCTTCAAAACAGAAAGTGGATAAATACTGGTAATGGAAATTTGGCTATTATAATGCTATTCTCCAAGTAGAATAATTTTAAATGTGAGCAGTTAATCAGATTTTCCAGATGTTTGAGGCAGATCTTTTGGTTTCTTCTTTTTTTCTTGGGGGGTGGGAAGGAGGGGTGGGGAGGAGTGTTATATATGTATTATAATAGAGATGATTTAATTGAAACTGGTTTTCTCTCTCGTAGCTTATTGCAATAGTAGATACACATAGGTAGGAATTATGGACATTAGCAAGCACAATCTAAGCTTTAATTTTCTATTGGATTCTTCCCCAACAACGTTAAAATGTTTGAAAGGCATTTAGTCAAAGTCATCAGCAAAAAGCAAGATTTTTAGAGCAAGATTTAATTAGCCATCTCCTATACAAGAAATAATTTTACTTATGTATGGGGTTATTTTGCATTCCTTTTAAACAGCACATTCCCCAAAAATTAGGATTTTTTCCACAAACTATTCACAGCCTTTATTTAATTATGCAGATAATAAATGGTTGTGAAGCTGTTATTCTCTTCTTCCTTTGATCCACTATTAGAAGTGCCATTGTTCATTCAACTTTGATCATATATGTGAGAGTAAATTCAGGACAGCGTTTATTAAAAAAAAGATAGGTCCAAAGATAGGTCCATTGTATTTTCTTGAAACAGTTATCTCCTATTAGATTTTTTTTCTGCCACGTGAAAAGTTCTCAAGACCCATTGATTAAAGGTAACTCAGACAGTTTCTGCAGTTAGTATCAAGGAGAGGGAAAGGTATAAAGGTGCTGGCTCAGCACTTGTTCAGACTCTTTGAATGACCCCTCAGAGATACCTTCATCTCTCCACATGCAAAAACACTGATGAATTTGCACTGCTGGTGTCTGTCCTTATCACTCTCTGGGAGCAATGTGTAAAGGAGGAAAAGTACTGGCCCATGGGTAAGGCCTTGCACATGAAGGGTGGCAGCTCAGTGTCATCCTCTCCATCTTGCACTCCCCACAAACTTATTCCACTAATTCTGTGCTTAAAGGGAAATTGGCTGGCAGAGCTATGCAGGATTGTGTGGCACTCTTTCATGTGCCTCCTCGGTATGCGGTTTTGTTTCAGACTTTTTGAAAGTTCTTCTTCTTAGAGAGCTGTCACTCTCCTATTTTACATCTAAAAAGTCCAGTTTAAAGAGTGATATGTGAGCGGTCCATGAAATTTGTCGTTGTTTCAAACATTTTTTATAATGTCTTAAAGGAAGAATTACTGGTCCATAATTGCCAAGGCCAATACCACTGGGAATTTTTGTTTGGGCTTTCTTTTTATATGAATAAGTGTTTGGTATTTGCCAGCCCTCTGGGGTAGAATATTAAAGTCTGTACCAACTTGAAAGAAAAACTTAAAGCTCAGATCAACCAAATTTAGAAAATGGACAGAAAATGTTGTCATATTCAATGGTTTGACAAGCACATCTTTTCTTGGCATCTTTAACTTTTAACAGTAAATGAGTTCTCCTTTCCATACGATAAAAAGACTGGACAAGTCTCTTTTTAGCATTTTCTAGTAAAAATGCAGGTGAGGAAATGGTCATTCCCATGCTGTGTTCATATTGCCTGTGACTGTCCCACTTTCTCTCAGACTCTCCAGCTAATCTCATCTTTGATTCTGCTTCCAATTTTCAGAAATACCCTGTCCACTGAGGTAAAGAGAGACTGTAGAAAACAGCTCTTCAGACCTGCATTTTGCTATTTCACCAAGGTGTTTAAAAGCAGAAAAACACTCTCTACACAGAGAATAGAGTTAGTAGTACATGCTATTGCACTCAAGCTATTTGAGGGGAACTTAAGGAAATTTTAGTTTATGCTTTTACGGCTAAAGCTTAAAAAATTACTGTGTTAACAATCACTTCACTGAAGGGACATCTGAATTGCTTTTCCTTTTGTCAGCAAGGAAATGTACATTTTTTACCAGATTATTCTTTTAACATGTAATGGGGTAAATGTGCTGCTTGCTGGCTCAAAGGCTGTGTACCAGTCTTTCCTGACTATTAAATGCTGGTGTCAGTGGGAAGCCTTGCTGTGCTCCCCTTCCTGCCTTCTCAGTGGCCTCTCATTGTGGCTCCTCCAGATGCCTCTCTTGTGGATGAATCCAAGAAGTGAAGGAGGCACGGCCTTCCCCTCGTCTTCACCCTTTCTCTCATGTTTCACATTTTCCATTTCATTTTCACCATTTGGAATGATTGCAATAAAGACTGTTTCAGTGTTCCATAAGGTGGCTCAGCATCTGGCTCACTTGCTCTGTGTCAAACTCCAGATTCTTCAGACAGGACACTTGTGACCTGAAACAGTTGCTCTGCCCACCTCTGTATGGGATAGGCACCTCCAAGGGATTTTCTTGACCACACTGACTTGCCTGGAAGTCACATGCTGCATTTCCCATTTCATCTTGTGCCTGCCTGGGTGCTGCTGTTCCTCCTGCTCCAGCAGGCACAAGGGGCATCCCACTGCCTACCTTTCTCCCCACAGCAGCTGCTGCTGCCTCTGTTTCTGCAGGAAACAAAACACTGGAATGGATCACTCTGGACATGCTCTTAGTCCCATTCCTGAAGAGCAAGAACAGAGATTTGTTTCACAAACAAGTCTTAGGAAAGGGAAGGCAAGCAGTTCTACCTCTGACCCCACTCCTCATCCATGCCCAGATCTCTCCAGATTTTATTAAAAGTTCTCCCCAAAGAGAGAGGGAGAGGGCTGTGTGTCTTCAGAGTCATCTGTGCCCTCAGTACAGTCACCGTTTGCACTAAAGTGGTGGAAAGAATAAAAAGAGCATTAGGTCATACCTGTACCATCGCAACTGCTGATATTTTAAAGTTACAAGTTTAAAGGAGGAACATCAAATATAAACCTTGACAGATGCTTACCAATGTTTTCTTTATTCATTTGTATGAAAATATAACAAACACTTCAGTTTGACAGCTTATTCTTTCTTTTTTTCTGAAAAATTAACAGAGCTCTTCCTGTTTGTTCACAGCAATAAAGAAATTACATATATATACATAATTAGCAGTGATTTAAATATAGAAACATATAGATATATGCAGGAAAATATTCCTATATGTGACTATTTCTGTATTTCGGTGGGCGTTTAGATTATTCTGATAGAACTACATTAGAAGAAGAGCACACATATAGAATTTTGTCAATTCTAATGCAGTTATTTGACTTGTATAACGGTACATAATTATGTAATTTGAGTAAATATACTTAGTACTTGTAATATGCAGCTATCTGTCAAAATGCTATTCAGAAATGCCAACCCACTGTGGTGACACATCCAGAGTTAGTTGAAATAAGGCAATCACGGAAGTTCTTCTTTGTCCCATTTCTCACATGAAATGCCCATGCCATGCTGCCTTGCTCACATTCATGTTAACATTTCTTTCGTATCCACTGGCATCTTCATAAGTGTTTCATTACTAATTGCTTTCTTATGTTGGGAAGTAAAACATTGCTGGCGTTTCTGATCTTATCTAACCATGCACCACTTCTTATCTAACAATGCACAGAAAGTCTTTCATTTTCCAAGGGTTTCCATTAATTTCCTGGGTGACCATCTGGCATGAGACAAGCGACCAAAACCAGCTCTGACTTCTGAGCTTGGTCTCAATTCAATAAAGCACAAAAATTGCCCTTTCATGCAAAGGCATTACATTGGGTGCGGGTGTCGAGGCATTGTCGGGCTGCAGGGGTGACCTCTGTAAGAAATGGCCAGGCACAGACATTTGCAACCAGAGGAAGGAGAAGCAGAGAGGAGTGGTTACGAGCAGACAGCAAACCCCAATTTTACACTCCTCTGCATTTCTTAGTTGGGTAGAGAATCAGGATGAAGCAGTAAATCCGAGCATAGGAAAGGGGAAGGAAAGGTGCTAGTTTAATGTTTGTAATTTTGTTTCTCCCTACTCTAATCTATTTTAACTGGCAATTAATTAAAACTAATTTTCCCCCAGTCAAGTCCTATTTTCTTCCCCCATGCCACTGGAGGGGGTGAAGTGAGCTGCTGGGTGGGAGTTTGGCTGTTAGCCATGGCTAAGCCCCAGCAAAAAGTTTTTGTTTGGATGTTTGTGTTCTAAATCCCTCAGATCTAAGAGAATTTCCACCAAGCCTAAAATTTTAGAAACAAGGCTCAAACCATACCTGATCTCTGCTCTCCTTTTATTCCTATTCAGTGGAACATTTCAGCATTCCACTTAGATGCAACAGCTAACCAAAGCACTTGAGGAGGAGTTAGGCATTAAAAATTAGAAACCCTCTTAATTTTTGCAGCCAAAATAGTGGTTCAGTTCTCTTTCTGTGGGTGCTGGAAGGTGTCCAGAAGGTGTGCTACATTATTCTTACTTAGCTTTCATTCTCAGAGCACTAAACTGGCCTGTATTTCCAACTAATGCACAGTTTAGCAGAGCTTCCCCAGGTACCCCCAAAGCAAGGAGGAAGGTGGGGACTCAGACACACAAACACAACGAAATGGGAGAAATGTTTAGTGGGACATGATTAACCATTGAACAGCTGCTAATTAGAACCCTTTGTTGGAAAATTTAAGACTAGTTTTCATAAGCAATTGATGTTACCAGCGCATTTCTAGGGACTGCTGCTGTTCTTGGGAATCTGGGCTCCCAGATCTCCATTTTGGGAGGTTTTAATTCGATACATTCGATACATTAATTGCTCTGCAATTAATTCGGAACCTCATTAAGGGAAACAAGGCTTTACTATGTCATAACATTTTGAAGGGAATGCGCAATGTGACAGGCAGTGACCTCTTAAAGTGAACGCAATCACCCTTGCTCTAAAACTCAGAAAGCTCCTCTTTAATATTGCAAGCATACAGGGAAAGCTAGAATTTGTACTTCCTTATCTGCTTCTGCTGTGGACAGTCCTGCACCCACAGATATTGACAATGTAAAATATGAATTTTCTCAGAATTCTCAATGTCCTTTTAAGGTCCAGAGTTATTCTTGGAAAGGATGTCATTACCTAATCTGACAAGTTTGTGTAGCAAGTATGCACTGAGTACACATTAATACAAACATTGTTAATTGAACTTATGTCAAATACAAGTCATCATTAGGAAGAGGTACATGGTGGAAAAAAGAAATTGTCATTTTAAATCAACTTCGTACTATAGTTATGGATTTCTAATATACCTTTAATTATGGTGATTACAGGCACTTATAAATTATCAGCTAGGTGTTCAGGAATATCACTGCCTTCATCTCATTCTGCTTTAATTTATTGTTCCTAAAAAGAGGAATTAGCATTCGCAGCCAGCCGCTCCTCAAACACACTCGAGAAAGGGGATTTGTTCCTGAGGCTCTTTCTCAGTTCTTTCTCCCTTAATATTTTTTTATACAAACACATTTCACATGCTTTCTCTTTATGGCCAATAGACAGACCAGTCTTACAGACCTGCCGACTGGCCCTCACAGGTTTCTGAGTTTGGAAGGACATTCCATGGACGCCAGGGACATGCCCATGAGGATCCAGGTATCCAGTCATGCCCTGGCCTCTATCTGTACAGCTGAGCCAAGGCTGGTCAAGGATGGCAGCTGCAGTGTGTCCCTGCCCCAGAAACCCTGGGACTCTTGAACTCATCCAGTCAAGCAGAAGGGTCCCTGCAACTGGGAGAAGGGAAATGCCAAAGGAACTAAATGAAATGGCAATATGTCAGGCAGAGTGAAAAGGAGATATTTACTTGTCTTTGTTATTAATCAGTCTTCTGGTCTGGTCTGTTGAAATATAACAGCCTGTAATAACATACATATATATGGTTCATCCGTTCTGCATTTAATCAAAGCGGGGACATTTGGGCCCAGAGTTCCAAAAGATACAAAGCTTAACTGCAGGAGGATCCTTTCCAAAATTTTAAGTGACTTAGGCGTATTACACTCTCACTTGGGCCAAGAGCTGGCACAAACAAGCTGAGCGTGGTGATGCATAGATGGCAGGGCAATGCAGACCATGGCATGAGTCTTATGTGGGCCATGGACCAATGCCTGACAGGAGAGCATGTCTGAAACCATCGCAGAGCTAAAGCAAAATGTCAGCATGGCCAGAGAAACTGGAGGCCAGTGCTGATCCATGTCTGTAACGACCCTCAGGGCTGGTGACCAGGCCAGCACTGCCACACGGATGCCCAACAGCATGTAGCATCTGAACTGGCACCATCATCAGCTGGAGCCAAGCCAGCAACCCAGGCTCACTGGTGTGACCAGCTGGAAGGAGCACCACTAAGTCACTGAGGAGGTGAGAGGGTCAGCTGATGAAGGTGTCTGAGGGTATGAAAAGCTGTGTCTGGCAGAGCCTGTCCCTTGCTTCACCTGCTAAATTAGACTGAGATTTGCAGCATCACATTGTCTGGTGTTCCATTTCCTCCCCTTGGCATTAGGCAAATCACATCATAAAGAATTTCAAACTTGGAATATTCATTAGAAAAAGACCCAGGAATATTTTCTCTTTGTGCCAGAAACAACCCTAACAGAAAAAAACCACTGGAAAGTTCTTATTACAATTTTAAACTTAAATCAGCACAAAGGAGGAGGAAAAAAGCTGAAAGAGCTGTAGATAAAATCTTATTTAGGAAAAACAGGGCCATGGTACAAGGAGCACAGCCATCAGTCCCCCTCGGGGTAACAGGCAGTGCTTTTCATGAAGTTTTGTTGACACCAACAGGACTGCTATGAGTGAACTAAGGAGAGTGGCAATGAATCAAGCTTAATGTAGCATTCTAAATTTCAGTGCTCTGTAAGAATTAGAGGTAGGCAACTGACAGCAGGACTGTGACAAGTGCCTGTTAAAGACGCCTTTGGTAGAGGACAGATAAAATAGCACTGCGAAATACTGCACTTTCAACTATGGATTAACACTCATGGTTGCTTTTGGGAAGAACACTATTGCACTCTTTTGCTTGCAGTCAGCATGGGTCAGCTAACCAATGGATGCTTGATTGAATTTATGCCTTTGTTAAATGCATAGGAAATTGCACAGGCAACCTAAATGGACGTTATTAGCAGAGTCTTCATGATTCATCTGTGTATCAAGGAGAAGAGATGAAGGTACAAGGCATCATTTTCTCACAAATACGGAACATAATCATGGGTTCACTCTTTCCTCTCAGTTTTAATGCTCCCCTGCCCTTTTTCAAGTGGATATCTGAAACAATAGGAGTAGAGATTGTAATAAGTGAACAACATATAATTTGCTAATCAAATTAAAACTTGTGAGAGTTTTCTTGTTAAAGTTTTCTTAAATTGCTAAATGTTCTAGTTGTGGGTTTTAGACTGTATTGATAAAGGGAGGATTCACTGTCTTCATCTTTGAAGCACCTAGCAGCTCCTAACAACGCCTAACACAGAGGGAGAAGACAAAGTGAAACCAAAAGAGAACTGCTTCTAGCAGCCAAACAAAGTTAATTGGAAGATTCGAATAAAAGCGGGAACGGGGTAGATTTTGATTGGAGAACAGAGGGTATAAAAGGGGACTGTAGATCCGTTAAGAGTGTGGTCTGTGTGGAGCAGGAGTCTCCCTGGGTGCCCAGCGCGCTGCTTTGCTCATTTTCCTTTAATTTTGCTTTAATAAAATTTAATATTCCAAAATTTTCAAGATTATGGCCTTTTGCCTATAACAGAGATAATGCTTAGACAAATAGCTAACTAATTCAAGATGTTTTTTAGTCGCAGGCTCATATCTCTGAGACTGTGGTCCTGTGATCACTAGTGCTTATCAAGGTGCTATCAGGTTACTCAATAGTACAAATATGATTGAGAGCAGGCACAGACAGATGGTCATATTTCTGTTGAATCACCTCCACAAACAGCAAGGGATTTATTCCAGCTTTATGGAATAAGGAGCGTTGGCTGCAGAGGATAACTGAAACCTGACCTTGTGTAAGGCTCCTCAGAACAAAGTTAGCCCATCCAACTTTTTTAGAACAAATCTGAAACCACAGGGTGAGCTCATACCATATCAACCCACTGTATCATTTTGAGTCCAGTATCAAGAGCCCTGAACCAGAGATACCATGCCATGCAACCACAGCCTCTGACCCAAAGTCCAAGCAAGTCTCTTTGCAGCCCCAGAGAGGTTAATTCACTAATTAATTCACCAGAACTCTTTGGAGGGAATGTCGTCTGCTGACTCCAGGCTAGTTATATTAACACCAACCAAGGCTTACTCAGAAGTTAAAGAGTTTCTGATATTTTAACACTAAAACAACCATGATTTCAGCTGTCCATTATGCAGTATTAATATTGCATGCAGCAGCAACAGTAAAGACTTAATAGCCTGGACAGAAACATGAGTCATAATGTCCTCACACTGTGACCCCAGGCTGGATGCACTGAACTACACAGCTCAAGATGACATCTTGCAAGTCTCCACTGTGGTCTCACGTGTGCATGTTTGTACATGCTGTTAAATGTGGCAGTGTGCTGATGTAGGGCTGGTAGCAACAAAGGAACATGCTGCAGTTATTCAAGCCTAAAACATGACTTTTAATATTTAATTACAACGTTATAGGTAAACATCATTTCTGCTTTCAGTGGCCTTTCATGGACTTCTGCTTTTGGATTGGTAGTGTGTATTTGAACTTTCCTGGACCTTTTCATCAGTGGATGATGCAAGTTTGCTTGAGGGATATATTCCATCATACTTGTACACAGCTGGGGAGAAACTCAGTTAGCACAGTGCCTCAGAATTGCATATATTTCTCTATAATCCAAATCTGATCATTTTAAAAGCAAAACAGAGACATAACTGTTGCATAACACCCATACCACTGTGATTTTCATCACCCCCGCTGAGGATCTAAGCTGTACAGCAAGCATTTCGTGGTGCTTTTTAACAGGAAGCACAAGCCTATTCTTTATGCTTTGCCTTCCTTCCCTCATTGGCTTCTTGCAGTAGGCTTTTTTCTGGCTCCAGGGAGAGCAGGGATCAATAACACAAAACTAATATTAGAAACACCTTCAGACGAGCAGCATCCATGCATGTGCTGCTCTCATGCCATGTGTTCCCAGCAGCAGTGCCGGGACAGGATGCTGGACCACCCCTGGGTGATGTGAACACCCCGGCATTCACTCCCTGCTTGCAATAACTGTATCCCTTGCAAGGAATTGGAAGAAGGAAAGGTGTATAATAATGTTTACATGATTACTTTCAGTCACTGGTATCTTAAGGGTAGATTAAAATTATTCTCAAGGTTGAGAATAATATTTCTATATTGTTCCAATGCCTAAGGAGCTACAGGAGTCTGGAAATAACCTGGATATTACTTTTTCTTGGGCTCATCTGGAAGATAGTAAACAAGTCAGACAATAGGAGGCTGCAGTTTGCTACATGGCCATGGAATCAAATTGTTCTCACAGAGGGGATTTTGAGCATCATCATCACCAGCCCTCTCATCCTACAGTACATGGCCAGGTATGCTTAGAATTTTGCAGGTTTAATATCCATCTGCACAAATCACTTATGCTCCTGTCTACAGGCATCTCACCACTACCAAGGTCTAGAGAACTCCATTTTCAAGGAAGAGCATTTGTCAATGAAATGCAAAAATGGCTAAAAATTTTCTCTTACCTTTTGTTTCACAGTGGGAAAGACAGCATGCATTTCTGTAATAGCTATGTAATGCTATGAGAAAACCAGTATCCAGAGGTAACAAGGTTATTTTTTAGTCTGTCCAGTTTTCTGTAAGACATTACCTTCATCAACACCCTTCTGAACTTGTTAGCAGCTTAGCATTCTCTTTGCAGCTTGTTCAGCTCTACTTCTAATTCTTAACTATGACTTTATAAAAATAGCTCTTTCAGAAACCACACAATAACATTTCAAATCAGGTAATAAGAGTTTGACTTAAGGCAAAATGGGTAATGAAATTGCTGTCTGGTAACCAAAAGTAAATTGAGAAAAGAATCATCTTGTAGGGTACTAGTCAGCACCAAATATTGCTGCTCCCAGAGGAGGCTGACAAGGATGGAGAACAAAATCTTTCCCTTTTCATACACCAATTTAAACCCAGAATGCCAAGGTTTTTCCATGGAAACCATCTCTAATACCTCCTATAGAGGCAGTGGAGGTTGGGGAAGCAAGAGCAGGCGGAGGTGACAATATGACCTTAAGTGCCACTCTCAAATTAAAATGGACTTATAACTTACAAAAATAATTGGATCTGAGTTGCTTCTAAGAATAATACCTCCAATTAGTGAAAACATACTGACTGGAACGCAATTTTCTGAGAAACAGATGTGAGGACTGTCAGTGAGTCTGAAAGAAAGCTGTGTAATGACAGCAGCCAATTCAGTGGAGGAGAGGCTAGCTCCTCCCTTCCCATCCTCTGTTTAATTTGAGTCAGAAATGACAGCAAGTTCAAAGGACTAAGGTGCAATTGAACATTCTCAAAGAAGACTCTGTGGCAAATAAGCCTACTGGCCTGTTATCAGCACGCAGCATGAGACTGGAGAAGTAAAGATGACAAAAGCCCAATAAAAAGTTTCAAGCTTATATAAGGTGAAAGGAAAAACCTCTCTGCAACTGAAATCTGCATCTTCCTTATATCCACCCACATGCACAAGGAATGGATATATTAATCTCAATTTACTGTATTTTTCCATCAGGTACACAGAGGGTAGGGCAAATAGTGTCTTCTTTTTGTAAATCAGATATCACCCAGTAGAATAAGAAGAGCCTGAAAATGTAGTGGAGTGCATTTGATTTCCAAAATCTCTATTACAGTGGCAATAAAATTACAGAAAGTATAGTCAGAAGTGCCTGTATGCAAATAAATGCCTAGTAAAATTGGAAGTTTTTTAAATGTATTTCTAAAATGCAGAGCAATAAACCCATGCTCATATTATCATCAACACTCAGGCACTTAAAGATTTGCTAGACGCATTCACCACACCCGCATCCCTCTCCTTTTTTTTCCTCAGTACGATCTAATTAAATGAACAGCAGGATAACATTTCTGAAATGTACGCATAGCAACACAGGCAAGTATGTTATTTCTGATTCTCAGGTTGTTATTCCCAGAGTAAATATTTCCCATCTTTGCTTTCTTGTCTGTATTTTTAAGAGAACAGATAGGAAGACAACACACACAATGGATCTCTTTCAGTTTGCACACCTAAAACTATAATCTAAGAATGGCACAATACAGAACATACAGCAGTATTGGAGCATGGTTCACATGGAGGCTGAGGGATTCTTTCAGTCCAGGTTATACCTTTGGAAAAGGTTGCAGAGTAAACCAGGGGCCTCACCCATAAGATTAGCAGACTTGCCAAGAAGGAGCAAATGGTGAGGAGCAAGCTGGAGGAGGATGCTGGCATTGTCAAGGGCCCTCTGCAAAGCTTTACAGCTTTACAAAGGGTGTACCCTGGCCAGGCTGAGGGACCTGGTGGATGTTGGCCTGGTCTTGAGGTGGGATCTTGGAGCTGGATGAGTCACAAAGTGCTCTGCAACTTATGTGACCCTATATATCTAGGATGATGATCACTAACTGGTGCTTTGTTAGTGTCTTATTGGGCATCGGAGTGGAAGGGGTGGGAAGGAGAGGCAGAAAAGGCTTTGTGCCCTGGAATGGGCTGGCAGGCAGCTGTAGGTAGAGAGGATCCCCTAATCCTAACAGATCCCTAAGTATAACTAGGCAGTACTTTCTTTACTGGATGCCAGAATGCATTTTTCAAATGGCTGGTCTGCCGTGTAGGTCATACATTTCTGGCCATTGCACTCAGACACAGACACCTCTGTCAGACATATAGACTTGCATGGACACAAACACAACCTCAGCTGCAGAAGGGTGGCCATTTGAAATTCCTCTGCACTGTTGTTACTGTCTCAAAGAGCACTCTCTAGGAAAGGGATTCTCCTCTGTCATCTTCTGAGTTGGGACTCATGCCTGGGACCAGCAGCAGCTCTTTGAGCACCATGTTCCTGACATACAGCACATTCTGATGGGATTCGGGAAGATTCACAGGGGACAGATAATGCTTTTATTTTGGAACAGCATGCAGAGGCATGGGAAAATGGCAGTCATATAGAAAGTCCCAATTCTCCTGATGAATAATTTTCAGTTTTATCCAACTCACTCTCTTCACCAAGCTATTGCTCTTAGTCTGTGTTGTGCCAGAGCCACCAAGCCTTAAGGTCCCGAATTCCCAGTAAAAAAAAAAAATACTGCCAGCCCAGGGAAGCCCTCGAGTTTTAAGCCATACAAGCTGAGCTCCCGATTCACCTGCTGGGCAACCTGCCAGTAATTGATCTGCAGCACTTCATCTTGCTGTGAGATCATATCCCCATCAGCTCGGGACATTACTGAATTCTTAATGATATGAAAGAATTTATATGACCAGAGCTGCAATATTTTTTCTTTTCTTTTTTTTTTTTCTTTAACTTTCAGGAAAATCACTTGTTCTACAGAGACCATCATCAAAACTGCCACAGTAAAGGAAGTAAAATGAGGATTTGCCAGCAGAAAGCATTGTAAGTCATATCCATGGATGAGGAAGGGAACAGAGCCATTTTAATTCTAGAAGCAATTTGGTTGCTAAAGCTTTTCTCCATTTACATTTAAGTGGTTATTGCATCCTGCTTATGCATTTATTGTTTAACTTCAGGCTCCCAGATACTCCAAAGACAACCTTCACACTTTTTTCATCAAATATTTCTAGAACATTTCCCCTGTATTCTCTGTCCTCTAAGTTAAGCTTCAAAGTTGCATATCCTTTCAAGAGAACTATTTTCTGCTGACTAGATTTTTTCAGGTCTTTCTGCCACATCTTTCTTCAGTTTTTCAAGAAAGTGTCCAGCTTTCTTTTTAAAAGGTTCTGAAACCCTTCATGAGCATCCAGAAAAGGAGTTTCTTCTTTGCAGTACAAAAGTATTAGGGATTTTCTTCAGTCTTCTACAGGGTGAAGGTCCTGAAAAATATATAAAGTTATTTTCCTTAACAGCCTTACAAGCTTAACATCAATCCTTTCTGTGGAACAGCTCTCACTGGAACAGATTTATATAATCCCTGTACCTCAAAAAAGATATCTTGCAATTATACCACATCTTTTTGTGAGAAACTTGGGAAGTTTTAGTGCATCACTGAGCAGTTAACATCTGTGATTTCCTACTGAGTTCTGAGATTTAAATCAATTAGCAGTAATTGGGACTGTTTACAGAGGCCTTTCAACTGGAACAAGCATATGTTGGAGTTCGAAACTAAGTATTTCGTTTCCTGCACCAAGTGACCATCTTGCAAATTTTAAAAAATATTTTGACCAAGTGAGTTGGTTTAGTTAGTAACTCATTGTTCTTAGCAGAAGCTACTTCTAGTCTTTTAAACAACACAGAAATCATAACGCTTGGAGAAAAAAAGCAATTTTCATTTTATTTTTATGTTCTCAATTTCTCAACATCTTACTCTTTATGCTGCACTATAATCATATGAACTTGAAATAACACGAATTAATTAATTGTAACAAAACAGCTAACCTTGCATGGAGTGGTCTTGAAAATTTTATCCTACCTATTAAGGTACTAAATCTACCATATCAAATTACTCTCTGAAGTGATGTATGCAGTTTTTGTAAGGGATCAAAGCCACTGATAAAAATAGTTAGTGGTGCAGAACTGTATGCACAGTTTTAAACAAACCTGCTGATCTTCCAGTATGGAGAAGGTATCAAATCAAGAAGTTCACTGGGAGTTTGCTGTGGCATTTCCCTGGCCACCTGAGTGTGAATTCCCCAATCAATCCCAAGATACTGAACCATGAGGATGGAAGGAGCAATACGGTCCTAAACTTTTCATGGTTTGGGAGCTTTCCAAACCTTCAAATGAGAAAGTAAAGTAGATAGATTAGAGTCTGCAAGTTCTCGATGTCTTTAAGTAGATTTACAAGTGCTACCACTTCTAGAAACTGCCTTCATGGAGGAGGCTGAAAGTATTTGCCAGTGTATTGCAGATGCCTCAGCACCCACCTGCAGAGGAACAGAGTTGTTATATATCCCTTTATTGAATGGGAACAAGGAGCTACTGAGAACTTGTGACACAGAGAAGCTGAGATGCACAAGTGATGCTGAGGAGCAGTTTGACCACTGCACTGAAAGGAATGCTAGACAGTGGCTGCTGATGTGGAAATGATTGCTGCATATTCGAAATAAGGATTAGTGCAAATGGTTATTTCCATCCTGTTATGTTGTCAGGGAAACCTATAACAAATACAATCATTATTGGAGAAAGCCAATTCAATAGAAAAACGCTTTTAAAAAATTGAAAATTGATGGGAGACACAATTATATTTTATTCACGTCAATAGGCACTTTCATTGAAGAGGACAGTTATTGAAGAGCAAACAAGAAGATCCAAAGACAACATTACTCAGTAATGAGCCAAGCCTGGAGCTCGCTTAGCAACTATAACCTGGGAAAAACATCATCAACCATTTGCCTGGTAAATAAATGTTTCCATGAAGAAAAGTGGGAGTGAGGTAGTGGGGAGTGGTCTGTGGAAGTGGACACAACACAACTTTGTGGATATACATCTGAATTTTCCAAGAGTGCTCTCTGTCCCCGTTACTCCCTTTGCTGGTGCCCTTCTCTGGGGCCAGGGACATAGGGCCCAAAAAAGTCATTGATCCCCAGAATGCCTTTACAAAAGGTACAAGTCTGACCACTGACAGGCTACAGCAGGGCCACCAGAACTTTGTCTTGCTGTTGCTCCCAAGGTATTTTCACAGCTTCTTCTCATAGTCATGTTTACTCCTCTTCCAGAGACAGGAACCTGCTAGTTGCATTTTCTTCAAATCTTCATCCAAATGGCCTCTTGGACTCTGCACTTCCTCTTCTGGATGATTCTTCACTCCCCTTCAATCCTCTGCATTCTTTGGCCACCTCGCCAGTACCCTTTCCTCTGTAGTGTGCTTTGGATCTTTCTGCCCTTGGCATTTACAGTTTGAGCAAACACAGCCACAAAGGGTTTGTCCTGTTAAGCATCATGTCTCCAAGGTGAACATTTACCTCACTGGCTTTGCCTATGAGATAAATGCCAGAAACGCTGTTACTCCAACAGTAACAGGCTGTGCTCACAGAATCTGAGGGGTTGAGATTGGAAGGGACCTCTACAGGTCATTTCATCCTAGAGACAAATGACCAGGACTGTGTCCAGATAGCTCCTGTATGTCATCCAAACTCCCTAGGCAACCCATGCCAGTGCTTGGTCAACTGCACAGCAAAAAAACTATTTTCTGATCTTCAGACAGAACCTTCTCTGTTTCAGTTTGTGCCCACCACCTCCTGTGCTGTCACAGGGACCACTGGAAAGAGCCTGGTTCTGTCTCCCCTCTAGGTATTTATACACACTGCTAAGATGCCCCTGAGCCTTCCCTTCTCCAGGCTCAACAGCCCTAGCTCCACTGAAATGTTCTGGTCCCTTCATCGTCTTCGAGGTCCTTTGCAATACTCTCTCCAGTAGCTCATGTCTCTCTTGTGCTGGGGAGTCCCAAACTTAGACACACAGCAGCTGTTTTCTCAACAGTGTTGAGAAAAAGGGGCAGGGTCACCTTCCTCAACCTGCTGGCAACACTCTTCCTGATGCAGCCCAGGACACCATCAGCTTTCTTGATGGCAAGGGCACTTTGGTGGCTGATGATCAACTTGGACTCCCAGGTCATTTCCTGTCAAGTTGGTTTATAGCTGGACAGCCCCAGCCTGCCCTTTTCCCTGCGTTGTTCTTCCCCAGGGGCAAGATGTTGCACTTCTGTATATTGAACCTCACGATGTTCCCGACAGTCCATTTCTCCAGCCTGTCCAGGTCCTTCCAAATGGTGGCACAAACATCTGGTACATCAGCCACTCCACCCAGTTTTGTGTCGTCTTTATCCCCCTGACCCACCTCACCTTCAGGGGAAGCCATGACCACAGCCAGACTGGGGTCCAGGGCATGGTCCTATTGCCAGCTCTGCCATAGGAAGCAGCCAGGTACCAGCAATCCCAGGTGTCACTGCTGCTCAGACTCTCTCCAACCAGCACTCCTGGTGCAGTGATGGCTGGAGGAGAGTGTCCTCCAGAAGGTCATGTCCCTGGCACACCAGTGACCTGAGAGGGACTATTTATTTTGCCCCGTGCAACTTGAACCATTTAAGTTCTGCTTGCACTGCGCAGCATGTGGATGAAGGCTGTTTGTGTAATTATCTTTCCATAACCTAATTCTGCAGAACGTGGTTCTCATCTACATTGTGTCTCCTTTCCACTGCTCTGACATTGCAAAAAGGGACAGGCAGTTAAAACCAATTCAATAACCTTTGAACAAGCAAATATAGCACAGCAAGTGAAAATGAGTCTTACAGCCTTCCAGGAGTCTGTATTTCCTTTAATTGTGGCAGCTGTTCCTTGTTCTTTCTTCTCACACATTACTTTCGTGATTTCTTCTTTTTTCATCCTAACTGATCTCATATCATTCTCCACAAGCTTTCTGCATAAAAGGCAGGGGTGCAAATTTAGAAATGCATCCTTCCAAAATTTGTCACAGTTCAATTCTTTCATTATGTTTTCCATTTCAAACCCAAAATACCTCTAATAGTCTCTGATGATTAGGGTGATGACAGACCAGGAAAACTGATGCATTTTCTGTCCTGAATCTTATTCCATTCTCATTAAGAAACATGTTTGAATTGCCTTGAAATATATAATTTGATATTCAGGCGTCACTGTCTTTAATATAGTAATATTGAAATGCTTTACAGTAATTTCTAAGTCTTTATTTTCCATTGAACAGCACCAGTCTCATATTAAACAGTTTCAAGTGTATTTGAGAGACGAAAGGTGACAGAACTGGTAATTACCTCATTTCTCATTAAAGATGACTTAGTACCCCAGGGACCTATATTAGAATAAATATTCTATCTCCTGTTTATTAACCTTTGTTCTTGAAAATGGTGAATGAGTGCTGATAAAGCTATCGTTACTGTGACTGTCTCAGGAGCTGCCTTTCCAGCTCCTAATATGATTTGGAGTCACCTTACCAAAAACAAATAGAACTTGACTATATTATGCTCTGGACTATCTGTATTTCTAAAGCATACTTTAAACCTAAATATACAGGCAATATCAGCTGATGTTTCACTATCTAATACAAGTGAAACCTGCTATGTAACTCTTGCATGGTTTTATATTTGCTAAGATAGCATATATAAAACATAGCATATATAAATATATATAGCATATCTAAGATTTATAGCATATTATATATATATATATGCTGTAGTGAATCAAGTGCAGAAATAGACAGAGTCCCTAAGATACCTTGGATAATGTTTATTTTGGAGGGTGAATTCTTTTTTTGGTAATGAACACAAACCTTGGTATGTTGTATGAGAACTGTCATCTGTCTTGTTTCCAACAGAAGCCAGAACATGTTGCTTCAAAAGGAAGCTCCCAAAATTCTAAATTTGGCTGCTATATAGCAACTTATTTGCTTATATTCAAGACATATGTCCTGAAGCAGAGAGTTATACTGCTTCAAGAACTGATCATTTTAAATCTGGCAATTTCCTCTTAATGTCAGCACTAATGAAGTATTATTATTTCAACTGCAGAACCTTAAAAGAAACAGAACAAACAATAAGGAAATAAAATAAGCACTGATTTAATAACAAAACAGGACCGTGCCTTGATGGAGGACAGTCAGCTGTGGAATATCTGAGTGGCACCATGTAATTCTGGACAAGCTTGGTATGATTTAGTCCAGTAAGTATAAGAAACAAGGTAGCTAAAATCAAGGGGACTAAGCTCTCAATGGGTTCAGTCACCATATTCAGTGTAAAGTAACCCAGTAAGATTCATTATCCTTGTGCAGACTAATATTTTTGGGCTCAGGGATCAGACAACAAAAAAGTGTCCCTTCATAGTTCTACCATCTTTTTCTTTGCATAAAACTTCAATTTATTTTTTTTTCCAATCCAGAAAAGTGACAAATTGGATGCCCTGTAAAGATTTCAAAACTATCAAAAAGATTTAGGGCTAAATTCAAACATCCTGCTATGGGTACCTGTCATGGACACTGAAATTATTTTAGTCATTGCCTATCTAATAAGCCATGACCATGGACAGCAGACAGTGGATGTTCAGAATCACCCAATTTTCTAAACAGTGCATGGAGGGATGGATAGAATATGGTTGTCAAATGCTCAGCCTCTACCAGCACTAATGGATCTGGTCAACAGCAAGTTTTCACTGACATTAAAAAATCTCTGGAGGAAAAAAATCTGGCTTTTACATAGCCTTTTTATTTTTTGTTATTAAGATCCCCAAGAATGATGACAACCATTTTTGATAAGAACTGGAGGACATACTTAAAAGTCAGCTACACTGATTGCTTTGTTACCTTTTAGCTTCCCTGTCTGATGGTCACACTGACAGGTTTGACACGTTATTTAGTGGGGATTGGTATTAATATCTTCTTGGCTAGATATTTGACACCTACTTCACCCTGTTATTTTCGTATGCATCTCCTCCAAGGGTTGATACATTTCAGTAGCATTTGTTTCAAGCAGAACCCACTGGAGCACAAAATGACAGATGAGACTACGAAGACTTGTAGCTATCTGTTATCCAGCTCAGTAGTTGTCAGTGATACAGAAAGCCATGCCATGGGCAGATAACCAGGACGTTTTCTGAAGTCCTCAAAATTATACATGTTACTGAGTCTGGAAGGGAGCACTCAGCAGTCCTCGTTTACTTACTAACTGAAGATTACATAGTGTGAATCAAAACACAATCAATCCTCCCTTTCTCTTCTTGAGAACCCTAGCCAATTATTTCAGGCTGCAGAATCTCAGTTTTACTTTATATGACAGGTATACAACTGAAATGTGCTTAGTATGATTTCAAATGGAAAAAACAATACAGTGGGAAATACGGTGGCATGAGAAGAAAGTCCATGCCTCATCTTTTATAGACGAGCATTTCAGCTATGGGCTAAAGAGTCTTTATCAAGCTCAGGGAACAGTTTACAGTTGCATGATATGCTGAGTGAGCGGCTTTGACAGGTGAGATCTTACATAAACGGTACAGCAGGGTCAATCCAATCAGTCATTGATACTCAAGGAACAAGGTCCTGCTCGTCAGCACCTTTGTCTTCTCTTTTTGTTCCCCTTCCAGGAGAAACTAAACGAATAAACCTGGGGTGAATGTCTTCTGCTTTGTGAATCATAGCAGTGTCTTGTGTGGACAGAAAGCCATCAGAGCTGGCATGGAGAAGAGGGCAGGACCACATGGCTGGCACATCAGAGAAACACCTGACACTGAGAGCAGTGAGCCAACCCCATGTCTAGGAAGAGTCCTGTCTTAGATACCCCACATCCTGGTGATGAGTCTGTTCATCACACACTGACAGTCAGGCCTCCTCAGGCAAAGGTAGGGTCTGAATCTGCACCTCCAACAGCTCAGGTAAGTGTCCTGCCCGCTTGGTCACCATTTAAAACTGGGTCTTTCATGCCTCCACTCCTGTTAAAAAGTAAACCTAATGTTTACCACTTTTTTTTTCCTTAAAAAGAAAAGAAAAAGAAAAACAGAGCACAGGGCTTAACTCTGAGAAAGGGTTCAGAGTTGCTAAGACACAGGGGCCAGTCTCATAAGCACCTCCTGCTTGCCAGCTTAGGTGGCTGCTTATATTTTTCCCATCCCTGTGACTCCCAGGGATGCAGTCTGGTGGGGCTGGGCACAGCATGGGCTTAAGAATTCCACTGGGCTGCTCCACCCATCCCACATGCTGCAGCGTCTCACTTTCATTTGTCAAGCTTGCTTTCAGTGTGCTCTCAGCCTTAAAATGGTTGCTAGGAGTGCTGCTTTTTACCTGGGAAAACAAAAAGAGGAATGTGAAAAAAACTGGGCGGATACTTCGGGGCATGCATTACTACATCAATGCCTTTGTTGCCTTGCTCAGGAAATGGCAGCAATAATTCCCTTGTCTGATTTATGACTTAAAAGCCAGAGCAAGGTGCTAGCAAATTTTCTGACTTGATTGCTGGTAAACGACTTATATCCCCAGCAAACCAGGAGCTGCTCATGAACAATGAAAGGCAGAAGTTCACTTTTCCAGAGAGGAATAAAATTACAGCGTGACTGAAACGCATGGGTGACAAATTCCCTCAGGACCACCGAGATTCAGGTATGCTCACCAGTGCCCTGCTAAGAGCCTCTGTAGCGATCCCTCACTACGGAAAGGGGTGGCTGACCCTTGTCACCTCTGGGTGTCCCCGTCCCCAGTGCCTATTAAGGATGTGGCAGCCTTCAGCAAGGAACATCTTGTTTTTAACCAAGTACTTTAACTCCACCTGCGTTAAAGCAAAATCCAAGCGTGAAAATTTATTTACAACATCCAAAATAGACACCACTGGAACAAAGGGGTTTAAGGCATAATACCGAAGGGTATACTCAGCCTGCTTGTTAGAAAAAGTATAAAAGATTCTGTTGACTCCATATCCTACTCATTTGCTGAGAGTGCTCTCTTGACTGGGACACTGTCTCCCTGTGTGCCATGTGTCACAGGCTGCACTTGTTAGAGAAACACCTTTCCTCCACACCATTGTCTATAACTACTCTCCATTCCAGGGGCTCTAAGCAGATTTAATTTTTCCTCTTGAAACTTTCTTTCTTTCCATCTGAAATTTGCTTCCTTCTAACTTACTCAGCAGATGATCTTGACACTTCTCCAGTTATATTAAGAAAGTCTCACTTCTCTGGAGATGCAAATGTCACTTTGTCAGAGCAGCTGTCATCCCCTGTACTTTACTAGCCAACTAGCACCTTCTTGACTGAGTGCCGCTTTACCTGCAGAACCTCTCCTTCCCCGCTCTGGTGACTCAATTGCTTTTAACATGAAGGTGTCTCCAGGCACTGAAGTCTGTATTTAAAATCAGCTAGAACATTCATAAACATCCTTGGCACAAACATCCAATGCAACAAGTGAACACAGTCATTATCATCTCTTGAATGAGATGGTAATGCTGGGCTTAAGGCAACTGAAGGAGACAGAGAGGAAAAGCTTTCTTCCAAAGATGCCATGAAAATATCAAAAAGCATTGACAACAGAACAGCCTTTGGCACCAGTAACAGATATTTTCCTGAGAAATGTCATATTTTCAATCCACATTAACTCTCTATGGAACAAGAGGCAAATACAAATGGCAACTGAAGGGAAAAGTCCAAGCTATTTTGCATGTACATTTGAATAAGGGTCAATTTTATTTCAAGAGTCTGCTCCTGGGATGACCTCTTTTCTTTAAGGCTTTCTATATGTTTTGGGACAGGATGACAAGCGAATGACAGTGGAGCTGACAGCTCTATTAACTGCAGAACTAGGATGGGTGAAAGCTGTGTTGTATCACCTCTGGATAATGAGCTGGATTTCGGAATGCAGCCCAGATTCTTGCAGGACAAACCACAATGTGACAGGTTAGTGGTAGATGACACAACACAAATGGAGGACTCTTTTATACCCAGGGTCTTTACGTGTATACCTGCTATATATAGTGCAAAGAAGGCAAGAAAAGTCCTGCATAAGAGCTCCAGGCTCAGCAAAAAGCAGATTCCAGTAACTTGCAAAAGGCTTCCAGGACAAACCTTGGAGCAAGATGCTGTGCATGTAATCATCCCAGTGTTTTCCACTGGCAGCACTCCATCCTAAAGTATGCTCAGGTCAGGTTACTTACTCCTTACCTTTCCCTTCCCACTTGCACCACAGCTCAGGGGTCTGGAGTTAGTGGCTGTAGGGGTGCAGGGAGAGTTGTTTTCCCAGTTTCTACTCCAGAATCTTTCTGCTGCCTCATTACAAATCAAGAAAGGCAAGAGAGGAGGCCCAGGGAGGACCCAAGCTGTGTTCCTACACACTGGCATGCTGCAGGAATGGGGGCAACTCCATGTGTAAAGGCATTAGTGTGTGATCATCAAATACATTTAGATCAGACTCCAAGTCAAGGGTGGTGTTGGCCCACAGCCAGGGAGCTCTCTGTTTGGGAATTACGGGTGTTCAGTGCATTCAAACCAACATTGGTTTTCCCCCCATTAAAACATGCACTTGAATCATAACAAACTATCCAGACATGGGCTGTTGCTAGGCTTGACTAAAACATTGGCAGTTCTTCTTTTTTGTTTCTTTTTGCTTTGTTAGCTGTTGAAGAAACGTACTTCTTCCAAGCCAGAGAAATGCTTAACTGGAGAAATTTCATCCTATGTCTTCCCTTTTTTTTTGGCCTGAGGAAAAAAAAAATTGGAAATAAGGATTGAAAAGAAAGGGAAAAAAAATTGAAGAGCACACAAACCCCCAAAACATCAACATTTTTGTTTCAGTTCTGAGATGGTATTGAAAACATGATTTACTGCGGGGAAAAAAAGTGAAAAATAACTGAGAGAATTAGCATATTCCATGGGATATTTAGGCTACTGTTTTTGTGGAAAACCAGGGATTTTTTATTTTTATTTTTGTGGAAAGGTTTAAAACTTCTTTTATTAAGTATTTGATATATGGCAAGAGTCAAGCAAGGATCAGAAAAAGGCTTTCTATTATGTGGAAGCATAGAGACAGACATACAATAGGCATAGGGACAATATTCTTTGCCCTATTCCTCACTCAGATCCTTGTCAGTGCTGCAAGAGAGTGAAAATCCTTGCAGGATTCTTTACATTTTTTCATGTAACCTCTCTTAGCAGCTGTTCTCTCTCTGCATTAACACAATTCCCAACACACTAAATAATAATAAAAAAGGTTATTTGCATTGTTTATCTTGTAACTTAAGTCCAAAAGATGCAGAAGGGCCTCCATTTGTGAAATGGCAAAAATAAATGTAATGGGGAAGCAGAAGGTGCTACTGGTTACCTTTCAGCTGTTCTCTTATTGGATGTACTAAATATACTTCTCAAACTTACTTTCAGGTGGAATTGCTGCATCTCTGCTGAGAAAGAGTGAAAAAAATGCACACCAGTCTGAGAAGAGCAGATACAGAAAGTGTTCCATGGGAGTAGAAAGTGACAAGAAATTCAGAAACTGCAAGACATTAATGAGATATATTGATTTAATTAGCCGGCATAACATCATTTATCATGTTAACCACAAGAGATGTGTCCATATCAGCTAGTGCTTGAAGGTCACACTCACATGTAACATATCTACTACACAAATGTCCTGTGAAAGCTGTAAAGATCTGTTTTACTCAGGCTTGGGAAGAAGTCATTGAAAGACAATTTTGAAAAGCCTCCACACAGTGCTATATTCTGTAATCAGGTTGACTGAGCCCCTTAATAATCTGGAGATTCTGGATTCCCAATGTTTAGTGGATTTAAATGTGGGAGGTAAACAATAAGGACTAACTTAAAGAGCGTTATCTATAACAGAGCAGAATCATCAAGTTTCAGGACATTTTATTGTTTTATAACAGCGCATCCATGCCTGTCAGTCTTTTCTCCCTACTGTCTCTGCCTGTTCATTATTCAGGAAAGAACTTAAATAATGATGAGGCTCTGAAAGAATTCTCAGTAGCAAAAAGCTTCATAAGGTCTCATTTATAGTCTCAGCTACATAGAGGTAAGACTCAAGTACCCCAATGAAGTGAAAAGAGTTCCTGGGGACACAAGCCAGCATAAATGAGAGCTTAATTTGGCCCCAAATTAGAAACCATTTGTCAGCTGGGGGCTCAGATGTCTAACAGCATTCAGTGCTGCCCCTCTGACACTGGATAGTTTTCTAATTGGAATTTCCTTACCTTACTGTGAAATTATTAATATTTTTAATGAAAATTTTATATCATTTTCTGACTTATAAAGCTTGTGAAGTGTTTTGGAACTGTTCATGTTTGTTTCAGTTTTTAGACAGTGCATAGATCCATTACCCTTTCCTAAGCATGTGCTTCTTTAATTTAAACTCCTATTTTTAAAAATATACAATAGGATTTGTGTTTATTAATATCCTTGTCCACCTTATCAGCAGGAGGAGTTAGAAAGGCACCCCTTGGGAGCATATACCTTCCATACCTTCTACATACTGGTCTAGAAGCTCAGCTTCACCTCTGATCCCAAGAACCCTTGATCAGGGAACTTCAGATCAGCTGCAACAAGCTAAGACTTTGCAAAGCAAAAGCCCACCTGCATTCCAGGGGGTGGGAAAGTGCTCAGCACTAACACCTACAGGAGTGGCAATCCCCAGGCAGTGATTTCTGCTCACAGACCTTTTGGATGCCTTGGCTGAACAAGGGTGTTGGAAATTAGAACCCACTCACAAGTCTTTCAGTGAGTCTATTTCTGCCGTGTTTAAACTGCCTTTGCAATGGTTGCACGGGAGAGCCAGTCTGGAGGAATTTTCCTGTTACAGAGAGAAGGGGGGGTTATGTTGTTTGGCTCTGTTGCGTGCAGAACACAGAGAGCATTACTTTCAGAGTTAGAGGGCTATGCTCCTACTGAGTAAAGAGATCCAGGTTGCAGACAGCAGAGTATTTGCATGGTGCATGGACAGCAGGAAAGGAAAAACCCTGAGGTTTAGTGAGAATGCAGCCAGTCATCAGGGCTCACTGGAAGAGCTTGACTTTCAGCTTTTGAGCCAGATTCATATAATATTTGCTGTTGGACCCTGTCTTACTCTTCAGGTGCTGTTTCTCTGCTGGATACTCAAGTAGCAAAGGAACATCAGCAGGTATGTGACATTTTGTCTGATACTGTCTGTATGAGGGACAGGACATTTCTCTGCCTGCACCTCTGTTAAACCTTCCTGTATTACATACCCTTCCTAATGACCTGTAGGATGTTCAGCCCAACTACTACAATGAAACTCAGATTATACAAAAATAGCACATACTTGAGAAGTCACCTCTTGTGCTTCAGTCAGTGGCAACAAGGATAGACAGCACCCCTCCAAGGTCTTAGCAGCTGCCTGTAAAAGAAGGGACACCACCGACAATTTAGCTGAGCATCTGAAGTGCAGCTTTTCTGCTTTGGAAAAGGGGTCTCCTAGAATACCTTGCAAAGACATAATTGCTACCCCTTTTGTGAAGTAAATGTTAGATCTGGGTGTTAGACTGGAGTTACATCTTTAAGGCTAACCCTTGCTCCTTTTTATGAGGCAGGAAATTCCAAATCTGAGATCAAAGCAACACACATACTGCATAGCCCATTTAACTTGTTGTTTTTCAAACAGATGGATTAGGACAAAACAAGCAGTGCACACTTTAAGAAGACTGGATATTATATTAATAACAACTCTGTGAGGATATAAATAAACTGCTGCAGTTTAATAAAAAGCAGAATTTCCTAGACTTGCATAAACTATTGGCTCATTGACTAAAATAGACCTGCTGTCTCTGTTTGCTGTAGAAGCTCAGCAACTCTGCTGATCTCAACAAAAGAACAATTGCAACTACAATAAATACCCTGGGATCTTGAAAAACACGGGGAGATATCAGCTGTTAAACAACATAGAAATAACACAGCACTGAAACTAATAAATACATACAAACAGGTTTAAGGTGTCCTCTTTAGAAACCCTATCCTGTGGGTTAAAGATCTGAAGATTTAGCTTTTAACAGTTCTGGCATACAAGGAACCCATATGAGCACTTACCCATCTCCCCTGTGTAAGTGCTTCAGTTCTTGTTCCCAGCTACATAAATCACAAGCAGGATAAACACATTATGAGTAAAGAGAAGGAAATAATAAGATCTCCTAGCAGACACTGGGAGCAACAGCTTTTCACTTATGTGCCAAAATGCCACACACCTTCTTTTAGAAACAGACTATAGCAAGTTCATATTTTATCTACTAAATCCTTGACTGCTTGTCCCAAAACTCAGTCTTTTAACATGTTTCTCCTTATAACATCTCTTCAAGACCAGACTGTGCTTTTCTGTTTTTCTCCCATGTTGTAAGCACAGATGAAAGACAAAGCTAGACACAGGGACAGATGCACAAAAAAAGAACTAGGTGTCCAAATCCCAGAATGCCAGACACAAAGCCCCAGGATATCCAGTTACACTGGGCAGAAGCCACAGTGCTGAAAGATGGAAAAAGTCTCTGTCCTGATATAATGACAGTGAAAAAGGGTTGACAGAGTCCATATAGATGCTCCTGACACGTAACAATTCCCTCAGGATAGTGGATACACCTGAAAGGAGGAGACAAACAGATAATACAACGTTGACCATGTTGTCCAGATTATGTCATCACAAATCAGTTTTCTGTTGACAAGACTCATTTTTCACGGCAACATCTTTGTCTCCAAGCCTTTGCCAAACAGTTATAACTTCATCAGTGCATTTGGGAATACATTTAACAAAATTGCCTTTTGCAGAAGTGAGCAATGTGATTCTGAAAAACAACAACACAGAGAGAAGGAGAAAAGCTATCTAGAAAAACTAGTGAGGATGGACTTCAGTTTCCTAATAAAATGCCCTGGTGCATTGTTACTTGTCTGTTATTCTCTTTAGGAATTACAGGAAAATGAAATTACCAGAATTCCGCAATGTGCGCAACACCATTTCATTAGAAGGATAAGAAGTCCAAATTGTGTTTTATTATCAACAAATTATGTCAGTATTAAGACTGATCTAATATTACCTTTGATCTTAAATTCTTTGTGAAATCAGATGCACGAGATACTCT
This sequence comes from Campylorhamphus procurvoides, assembly GCA_013396655.1. Taxonomy (NCBI): domain Eukaryota; kingdom Metazoa; phylum Chordata; class Aves; order Passeriformes; family Dendrocolaptidae; genus Campylorhamphus; species Campylorhamphus procurvoides. The sequence continues at coordinate 1,454,458 of WBMV01000298.1, read as the reverse complement.
TATTTGAAAGTAGCTAGCCCAGTCCTGCAGTTGCATTGAAGGCTGTGTCTAAACCTATGACAATATCAGGATTCCTTAATGCTTTCTTCTAAAGAATAAAAAACATTATCAAAAACTTAAACCCATGTTTAGATTATGTGACCAAAAACTTCATGGCAGAAAATACCAAATTTAAATTTGCATGTGTCCTTTTGTGCATTACTGTATCATCTTTTATTAGAATATCATATTAAATTAATAACTAAGAATAGCTTGCGTTACCTTCTGTGGCTGTACATATGACATTCCCATGCATTTGTTGTGCACGCATTAGGGTAATAAAGACCATTGTGTGTTTTAATACATAAACCACATTGCTAATCAGACAAAGATTACTGCAGAGACTGCTCATTCATCCATCCTTCCCCTCATAAAACCAGGCCACTACCACTGGCTAGTTTATGTTTGAACAATGCTAATTTGACATGAACTGCTATTTGACATAGGCTTAAGCAAGATAAAATATTTCTAGCTGGTGGTGGAAGGCAGAGGAATGCAGAACTTCACAGTGAAAGACCAACCAGCCTTTGGCTGATCAATGTAGTCTGCACTACTGACAGGATGAAAATCATGCAGTGTATATTCAGTATTTTTAAACACACTTTGATGATAAAAGTGTTCCTTCCAACTAGACTTTAACAAAATATGTCGATGGCCTTGCACTGGCTTCTGTGCTGCTGTTGCACAGAGATTTGAATCAAGTCCATGATCCCAAAGTCCTTTCTTTAGGATACCTGAAAACCTGGGCTCAAGATAGCTATCCATTTCTCACAGGAGAAAAACTTCTCACGGTGTCCTCTTCACTTATGGAGAGCTGTTACCCAGATACTCTGGACCATGGCAAACCCAAACACCTTCCCCTCCCAGGAACCATTCCCTCATTAGCCTCTTCTAACAGAGTCATCAAGAAGGTTGTACATTTAAAACAAGCAGGGAATTGCTCCATGCTCATCCCCATGAGATCAAGACAACAGGCATTTTGCACCTCTTTTATGCAGAGGGAAAGGGTAGGTGACACTTGGGAGGTGCTACTGGTGTTACAGAACGAACAAAGCTGCTCCGACACTATGGTGATGACAAACTCCCACCATGCAGAATGCCGGATCTGGAGAGTTCGAGGTTAAAAAAACTTATATGGGATGCAGTACATTATTATTAGCCCAGGATATAAATAACATCACATATGGAAAAACCAAAGCACAGACCTGTCAGAGGTCTGTCAAACATCTCTTTGAAATTTTGCACACTCGGGCAGGAAAAGTTTGAATCTCCCAGGCCCCATCTATAGCCACGTAGCTATCAAAGCTGTAACATCAAGCATCCAAGCTCAGAGCAGCAACACTTTTACATTCACAATACTGGAATTTGACCAGTGTCTTGCTCCAGCTACTATAATTTGATCTCAGTTTACCATCAGGCTCTGTTTGGTATTCATGGCAGAAGGGACAGAGTATAAGACTGTGTTTTTACAAGAGCATTTGGTCACTAAAATCACATTCTCTTTGTACCAAACATTAGCCAACCACTTCAGAATTCAGTAGGGACAAAAAAGAAAGAAAAGAATAAAAGTAATAAAATGAACCAGCAACAGAGCTCTAAATAAGAATGGGATAATCTGCAATTTTTACCTAATAGTTGAAGTATATAATACACCAACACCTGTTTGCCACAGACCAGGGGGGATTCTGTTCACTAGGACATTTTTCTTATGTGTATGGTCAAGATCATGCATGGCCCAGTGAGTGTCAATAACAGATAAAGGGATGAATGTGCTTGGTATATCAGGACTGGCACAGGGCTCAGGATGACAGCATCGAGATCCTGACTCCTGTTGAGGTCTGAAATGAACTTCCAAAGTTCAAATTCTCAGCAGAAACCAGAAAGAGAAGTAACTGGCTTGAGGGAATAGCAGTTCTGCCTATAAGCTGATCTTATTAAACATTTTCACTAGTGACCATAGCACAGTGACACGGTCCACTAGAAATGTTTTTAAGAACACTTGCTGGTGTGACAATCAGAAGCATAATAAATAAAGATGAGGATCAGGAAAACTAAGGAAAGGATCAAACACACGAAGCACGAGGTCATGCACTTATGAAATAATCGGATTTTTCTGCCAGAGAATAATGGCATTCTTTGGGTCTCCACAGTTAGAAATGCAAGGGAAGAAGAGCTGGAGGATTTGCTATGAAGAACCAGTCTGCTGCAGATTTTTTTAAAAAAAGAGAAGCACTAGGTAATGTATGAAGTGAGGTGTTCCCAAAAGAAATAAGAAAGTATTGTCTTTTTGCTAAAATGTACACTTTGTGCACAATTTGCTCACTCCTGAGCAAGGCAGATTGATTCAAATGGGCACAGACACAGAATTTGGAAGAATGCTAAGTCTGTCTTTGGGAAAGAAATCATTAATAAAATTAACATTGAGGAGATAAGATTGTTCCCAAAGCATAGAATACGGTTTAAGAATCCAGGAAGAAAGCCACCTATACTGAAGAATGCTGTTGGCACATCAGTAAATGGGTGGAAATTAGCCAGGTATACACTTACCCCAGGAATCAGAAGATTCCCATTAGAGGAGTGAGACTCTGGGTCAGGTTTCCAGTAAGGATACCAGGACAGAAACCCACCCTCCTCAAACCTGATTAAATTTAGGGTGGATCAGGATATGAAAGTAGTCATATGAGAGAAAACCATGTGGAAGAGTGCCAGCTGTAACAGGAGATTGGGTTTAAGGGATGGAAAAGTCTTGCAGGTTCTGAAATCCGCCTCTTTTGAAAATACTTTAAAATTATTTTCTATGGTCAAAATAAAAAAAAAAATATCAATACTGATAATTTAACACATGACTAATAGAGTAAGAGGCAAAAATCTAGTCTAAAATGTGAAATGATACACTGCAAAACAAATAGCCCATGTGAGGTATTTTTTACTTATTAGTCTTCTGGTAACTATAACAACAAATTGCAACTAGTTTCTACTTCAAAGAAAAATTTTCTAAATTTGGGGAAATATACTTTTGTGTAAATGGTTACCATTGCTGAGCAAGTGTCAAAATCTCATGGAGGAGGAAGGTACAGATTGTAACACATACACTAATAAATCCACAGGTAATCAGAAATATTTGCAAACTATATCAGCATTACTGTACAACAGGATGTATTTTTGAGTTCATGTTATCATTGAAAAAACCCAACAGGACAGAAAATATGTTTTCACTCATAAATTACGATGCCAATTCCAAAATCCCTGGCTTACCGAGATGTTACCAATATGCCTGTTGTAATCTAAAAAGCATTTTTAAGGACAGAAAAAATTATTCCTTTAGGCACTTTGTTAATATATTTTCCCTCTAAGCATCTTAGAGAGCCTGGTGTCATGCTGTGCTTCCTGTCTTCTGTGGGGCTTGCTCATGCCTTGTTTACTTACCTATGTGGAGAACTGCCAGAGCTGCCAGAGCTATGCTTGCTGGATCGGAACAGACACAACTCTTTGTACTCATGAGATAAGAAGCTGCAACAGTCAAGCTATTTTTGTGCATCTCAACCACAAAATATGATCTCAATAATTACTGTGAATCAACTAAAACCGCGACTTGTATCTTCTTCCCAATAGCCATAAATTTGAAAGGCGCTCTTAGTTTAGTGCATTTTCATCTTGCTTCACCTGTTTGAGAATATTTATTCCAACAAATTCACAAAACCTCTTTACAGCAACAAAGCACAAGCTGTAAATTGTCCCATACCTCCGTTTTCTTTCAAAGCTCAAACAAAGGACTGTTCTTGCCCTTTTCATATTATGCCCACATAAATCAAAGTCTGCTAAAGGACAAGTCAAGTAATCTGAGCAAACAGCCTACACTAACTATACAACTGGATTATTTCATGTCATGTTTCCCATTAATCACAGATAGAAACTAGAAACTTCTGACAAAGTTGACAAAAATTGAGAGCAGAGCTGTTGCATTATGGATATACTCAGTAAACCTATTAATCTAGGACTATGTCATTCAGAGCCGAGAGAGCACTGATAGAATTTCCTTCTCCCCTGTTTTACAATGTCCTTCCTCTTCATTTTCACTTGTGAGCTGTGCTGAGCCCCCCCATTAGGATGGCTCAGTGATGGCAACTGACTTCATGTCTGTCCAGATGTGGTCTCAGGCCTTTCTCAGACATAGCCAGCCCCATTTCTATATGTGTGCCAACTCAATTCTATGTTCTGGAATGGGACTGACAGGGGAAGACAAGAGACTTCATCTCTCTCCTCTTACACTAAGCATCATTGGCTGATGTAAATTGGCAATGGCTCCATTCATCGGGACAGCCACATAAGCTTTATTGTACTTGATAGCATGCCCTTCATCTGTGTAACTCAGTTTATGGCCACACAGGGAGTTTTTCCCAGCTGCACTGCTGAACAAATGACCTTGTTGGAGAGTCATGACCCTTACGATAGTCATAGTTTTAAAAGTGAGGAAACGCATGTAGGTAAAAGACAAGAGAGACAGCTCATTGTGGTTGTAATTACTTGGTGTCGGTAACAGAGGTGGAAAGTCAGTTTCACAAGTCCCTGGTGGAGCTGCCACTGACACAAACACATGTAGAGCCCATCTGCAGCTCTGCCATTCTGCCTGCACTACAGAAAACCCAGTTAACACAAAATATAAATACTACAATGCTTTGCAAACTTGAGGAAGTGATTAAAAGCATGTAAGATAAACTGACCTTTTATATTTTGAAATAAACACTCATCTACTATTTATGCTGATAAATTGATACACATTTACATAATCACTGAACATATGCAGGTAGAAGCAGCATCTAGCACTAAAACACGGAACACAAACCTGGTCAATCCATGCGTAAGATGATTGGATGGGAACGAAGTGTGTGGCAGTGAGGCCATAGCATTACTGCCATGTTTAGGAGAACACAGCTGACACACACAACTGTAGGATCTGAATACAGCCACTGCTGTCCAGAGTAGGAAAAATGCCACGCCTTAATGCCACAATCAGGTATTGGAAGACACAAATCTTGCTACTGAGCCCATTGCATGTGGACCTGCAGAATTCCTGATATTCTGTGACCACCACCGGATGCTCCATGGTGTCTCCTGTGAGGCAATTCAGCATGCTCTGAATGGATAAACTGAAGCAGTTTCAAAAGACAGAGTTGCTCAATGGAGGTAAACTAGAACTTGCCCTTCAGGTCACAGGTAAGACCAATATAGCTCTCTGATTAATTCATTTATTATCATTCAGTTTACCCTAACCTGCTCTAGTAGGGATTTAAACTAAACTAGAAAGGCACATTAATTTTGGAATCAAAATAACCCCACTGGGACTCAATTTGGTATGCCAATTTAACTACCCCAGCTAAATGGTGACACTTGTTTAAATGAAGTAGAAAGCACTCCACAAATATAATTGCCCTGTGACCTGTTAATGACAGAAACAAAACTGTTGTCTGTTGTTGCTAATGGCAAATACAGTACTGGGCTGGCAGATAGGCATGTTTTCTGCACCACACCAATAGCCACCTTTATAACCTGATGACATATTAGAATTAAAGCCATCATTTTTAATATCATCTTGGTGCCAAACCCTATTTGGTAACTGTGCATTAGGAAAGGATGCACATCCGTCTCAGTTAATGTGAGTTGGGGACTTCTTAATGTCATTGTTGATTAATTATTATTACTTCAGGACTAATACCACACTTGGCATTACAGAAGGCAAAAATTAAGGCACTTTTTGCAGCGAAGATGCAGACTGGAACAGATAAAAAATGCTGGGGAGAGAGGGCAAACAAGAAGGACCAAACATCTTGTAAGAGCACAGCTTCTAGGCCAACCCCTATCTTGGCGCATGCTTTTCCATCTGCATGGAGATACTGTCTGCACACTTCAAAACTAAACAAGCTTTCTGTTATGGATGTATCCAAACATGGTATTCAGACTACTAACTGCATGCAAAGGAAATAACACAGTAACTAATTATGCTTTCTACTTACACTACTTTTCCAAGCAAACAGCAAAACTAAACATCATGCTATTCAACAGAGAGAGAAATGGAGGCAGGAAGAGATAGGCAAAGAACAAGGAAAAGGCCTTGAGGGGAACTTGACAGTTTTTCTGAACCTAAGTCCGCTTTTTACGAGAGCCCATGGTTCACTGCAAAGATAAAAAAGGCCAAGTTTTGCTTTTATAAAGAAGTTAGAATGCAAAAAAAAATGTCAAATGAAGCTGTCATGCCTCAAATCCACTACTGGTTCAATAGGAAAGGTGACATAATAAATAGGAGTGGGGAGGGGGAAAAGCAAATACACCTGTCTTCAGAAGCAGGAGTTCTGACTAATATATTGCCCAGTACATGGGAAAGCATAAGACCAGTTCTTTTCTGAACATGGCCATGGAAATCTATTTTCAAACAGAAACACATCAATTATATATTATCAATTAGCAATTATATATTATCACATGTGGTCTGATATGTTTCCAACAGTTTCAATGCTTAAATGTCAGTGGAGGTCTCAGGTAGACCTAAGGAAAGGGTCAATTTTCCCTGGCCCTCTTATAGACACAGACAGACAACTATGGCCATTGGGAACCTGGGGAAGAGAAATGTCCTCAATATGTCCCCAAATTGGAGAGCAGCTGAAACAGAGTTTTATTCTTTTTCTTTTTGAGGATTTCACAAATTGTACTTCCAACTGTGGTGGACAAACCCAGGCCACCAGATAAGGATCCATCCAGCATGCTCATTCCTCCACAAGCAAAATGGGGAAGAGAACAGGAAGAAAAAAAAAAAAACCTAAAAAAAGAGAAACCAAGTGATGCAAAGGCAGTAACTCATCACCTCCCACAAGCAGAACAATGCTCAGCTACTCTCTGAGCAACCAATGTCTTGGTAGACACCCCTCTCCCCCTTTCTTCCTCTACGCCCAGTTTCACTGCTGTGCTTGTCACTCAATGGTACAGAATATCCCTCTGGCCAGTTCAGGTCAGCTGTCCCTGCTGTATCCCTCCTCCTAACTTCTTGCCCACCTTCAGCCTGCTTACTGGGAGAGGTGGGCACAGGTGAGAGACGAGAGGAAGTTCAGCTGTAATCAAAACACTGGTGTGCTACCAGCACGGTTGGAGCCACAAATCCAAACCACAGCACCATACATGCTGCCATGAAGAATGCTAACTCCCCCCAAGGCAGATCCAGCTCACCAATGTGCAGGGTAAAAAAGAACAAGGAAAAGCTTTAAACATACATAGGCAGAGGACAAGCTGGCAAGAAATTTCATGTTTTAAGTGTACACACTGGGTTTGGCACTCCCTCAGGACTTCCTTCCTGAGCCTGCTGCAGCACTGACATTGTAGTAGCAAGATGGGAGCCATTCACTCCTCCAGGTGAGAGTAGATAAGGCTAGATTGGGTTGATTTGTCTTTCATCTCTGGAAGACCACGGTCCCCAAAAAATACTCCCAATGGAATGTCTGCACTCATTATTCTGAAGTTATGTTACCAGAGGTAGATTAACTCTTTATGGCCACAATACCAAATGAAACAGGACATGACAGAGACTGAACCTCAAAAGCCTCCATATTTCCTGACCTAAGATTGTTCCATATACCCAAAACAATAAAAAGGGTCATTTAAGAGGCTGAAAAAGATTTTAAGATTGGAGTATTTTGGTGTGATATGAATGACTTCCCTCTGTAAATTGCTCAGTCATACTCTGAGAAGCTGAAACTGTCACAGAAAATAAGCAGAACAAACAATAAACTAATTTAGAAAAAATATTTTATTCATAAAATGAATAAACATTGGTTTGTAGACAAAATATCTTGGAGCTAGATAATTTAGTCCCTGAATACAACATTCATAATAATATTGCTCTTCCTTCAATACTGAAAACTAAAATAATAACAGAAAAGTGATACTCAGGCTGGGTGCTGGGAGGCCTCAGCTAACTGTCTTTGGATGTGTAAAACCCAGGAGTCACACACTTTGTAGCGTCACTTCTTACATTAGGATCATTTAATGAGTAAAGGGCATGTTAACTTTCCTTGAAATTCAGAAATCTAACAAGAATATTCCCTCTAGAATTCACTTTCCTAAAATATTGCTGTTTTTCAAAAAGGTAGCATCTTTCTATTGTAGGAGTTTAAAGATGGAGTTAGAACAAGCCTGTCTACATAAACAGGCTCTCTATTTTTCTTCCTTTTTTTTTTTCTTTCCCTGTTTGGATACCTTTTTGTATGCATTTTGAGAACACAAGAATTGTCATACTAGGTCAAATGAACTGCTCCAATACCCAAGTGTTTTGCTCAGAGCAGTTATTTAAGGAAAACTGCAGATAAGTGGGGCAGATATGGGATAAGACACTGGAAGCATCTGGGATATCTGAGATGAGATGGCTGATATTAAAGGACCACCTCCTTCTAACTCACGAGCAGTCCATCCCAAAGAGCAGGAATTGAGGCAAAAATTCCAGAAGGCTTCTTTTCTGATCTTTGGCCTCTGTACTTAGGTCATCCTGTTCCTCCCTGAACAAGGGAAGGCAAAAATTGCTGTCAACTAAGTAAGTAATCCACTCCAAAACAAAAAATGGAAACATCTTTCATGTTTCATGTAAATATGCTATCACTTCCATGGGAGACAGCTGAGATCCACAACAGAGAACAACAATTTAGAGCAGCTGTATTGACTTTCTACAAGTATCTTTCACCTCCAGCAGTTTCTGCAGGGCCAGCCTTCAGCCACTTGCCTCTTTTCTGAAGCTGAAGGAATAATCATTACAAGTAACCATAAAACCTTGATTCTCCAAAACATTCTTAGTTTTAAAAAAACCTACATATGGTGTAGGAATACAGAAACTGCCTTCCCTCACGAGCAGAAAGGTAAACCTTAATGAGGATACAATATACATGATAAACATGTAAGTTTTACAAAAACTAAAGTTTATGTTTTAAAGTTGGACCTCTGACTTCACTAAAACAAAAAAGTAAAGAACTTACATTAATATCAATGACATCAAGTATTTTAAATTATTTGCTACCAGTTGTGAACTTTTCTAAGGACATATACACAGCTACCAAAGGTAGTACAAGATACAGAGAATTTCCTTGTGGCAATGAAGACATCATTATGGTCATCCCAGCCAGATGTCAGAGGAGTGACAGGTAAGTCACACTTAGAATGACATTTAAGAATGTACTGGACACAAAGGTCAACTCTGTCTTTGGTTTTGAAACACATTCAGATACAAAGAATATGCACCATACATCCATTTTCTTTTGTATTGCCAGGGAATTTTTTCTAGAAGTCACACCATTGGAAGTTATCTGTACATACTTCTGCTGAAAATAAATTTGACAGTAGTTTTCAACTGTATCTGCATTCTTCACATCTTCAAAAATGCAACCTATAAAAGGAAGCAAAAACAATACTCTGATTAGTCTCTACAGTGCAGTTAAGACAAAGATGTTTCTTTCCATCAACAGAAATTATATATTAACTTTTTTACTTAATAACACACTAATGCAACAAGAAAACAGAGACCATATTTGAGACCAGTGTTACTTTCCCATCTCTTTTCTACCTAATATCTCCTAAAAATTCCCAAGCTTTCTTTTCCCAAGTGCAAGCACTGCAAGCTTTGATGAACTACCTATAAAAACATTTCATTCCTCAGAATAACAAAGCACAGGGTATTCATCTCATCAAACTTAAAAGGCTGTTTGATAGTGTACTTTAGATTAAATCTTTGACACATTCCCTGTTTTGTCTGAATATTGGTTTATTTGAACAAGGCTGTCACTGTAAGTCAAATCCTGATTCCGAAGTCACAATGAAAACTTCCAAGTCAGAAATTAAAAATGCCTTACATTTTAAAATGACCAGGAAACAAAATCCTACCAGAGGAAAGAAGATAAATACTTGTATATGATCAGAAAATAGCTAATGAGGTACCTCTTCTCTTTAGTGGACTAAGTCAACTGTGTAACAGTTATTTAGAAAGAGGGTGATCTATCAAATACAAGAGATCTACAGGATTTCTGCTGTCCTAACTCATTTGTTCTTGGTCACGTGCATGCAGCAGTTTCTCCTTATGCTTTTGGTTCTGTTTAGCTTTCTTCAGGACCTGCAGGATACTAACTCAGAAAGTTAACTCCGCTGACTGGAAACAATCACACATCCAGATTCTTATCTGCCAAGGAGATTGCTTCCATATTTTTTGCTGATCACAAAGACAGAGAAACAGATGGACAGGTGCCATCACAGAAGGGTTCAAAAGAAAGAAAAAGGGGGAAATAAAAAAAAGACTACCTGGTTACACAACCATCTTTTGAAAAAAACCTTTTTCTCCTACCTAGTGAAAAACAGACAAGAAGAAAAACACCTGAGATAAACACTTTCCCTTTGTCCTCTTCAAGACCTTTCAACAGTCACTTCAGTGAAGATTCAAGCTACCATCAATTACCACTTTGGATTTTCAGAGCTGACTCTCAATCACCACTCTGCTTAATGCTGTGACTAAAGAACATTGGAAACATGATCAATCGGAAGGAATTGAATGAAAGCATGAAATATCACTGAGTGTTCAGAACAGAAGGCAAAACAGAGTTAAAACATTCATTTTGGATTCTATGTACAAAGTATGTTTAAGAGAGTGAAAAAAAACCCAGCAATTTTTAACATATCTAAGAGGCTTCTCAGAGAATCAGTCATACAAAGGGGTCATGTCTAAATAACATGTCTACAAGGCGTAAATGGGACATGACAATAACAATTCTTGGTTAAAAATAAAAAAAACCCATGCAATTTCACTTCCTGAACACTCTTTTGCTACTTTGACACTAACAGCAATAACCTATTAGAAAGCTGCAATGTCTTTATTTATATTTATTATTGATGTGAATGAGTACATTAGATCACCTCTTCAGCTGACATAGCAAACAACGAAAAAGTCATACACTGTTTAAAAAACACCTGCAACCCATGAAAATATCTGAGAACAAAACGAACTGAAATGAAACCACTTATAAAGTTTCACCTTCTCCAAAGTTCAATAAGAAGTATATAAAATATTTCTTTATTGTACTGTTACTGTAGTTGCAGTTGGACCACTAAAGAGCAGTAAACTTTATATTCTACACAATAAATGAATAGGTTAGGAAAGTGGGACTAAGTGCTTTTCCCCCAGTTCTCCTTTTAAGATACTTCCGGTGCAAGACAGACAACTACTGGCCTCTGTCAGCTCTAGCAGTAATGCTTTCAGCAAAGTCTGCAAATCCAGTATGTCACTGTTAGGAGTGCACTTTGAAAGAAAAATAATGTGCCAAACAGTTATCTCATTTACAAATTAAGGTTTATCACGAAATTCAGAAGTCAGTTCTCTAATCAGTTTTTTTATTGACCTTACTTCAGCACGTTGTTCCCTTGTTAAAAGCAGTCAGGATAACTAGTATTAATCCACTTTTAAGAATGATTTATGCACTCTACCATCCTTACTTCTATGAGAGGAGACATTGGTTTTTCATTTCCTCTCAACTATTTCTGAATATTTTAATCTTACTCTATCACAGAGTATCAAGTGCATCTCAGCCCTCTATCCAATAGTTTTCCACAGAAACAGAAGCTGCTAAGACCTCTGGATAACGAACAAATATAAAATCCACATTTTCAAGCATTTTAAGAGATATCAATACAGAGGGAGCACCTGACATATGAATGTTATATCTTACAAAATCACGTTTTCAGTAAACCATAAAGCAGCAGAAACTGTTAAAATCTCTTGGAGTCAGAACAAGTACAGAAATCCATGTTGTGATCCGTTTTAGAATCTGTGCTCTCTTAGCTTTCCCAGGAAAATAATAGAATCATGGAATTGTCAGAGTTGGAAGAGACCTTAGAGTTACAGATTTCTGTCTTTCTGAAACCTTCTAATAATACTTTATTTTATACAATATTGATGTAGATTAGACACAAGGAAAAATTTTTTTGATGAAGGTTGGTGAGACATTGACACAGGTTGCTCAAAGAAGTTTGGAAAGCCCCATCACTGGAAGTGGATGGGACTTTGAGCCACATATGGAAATACACCCAAACACAGAGGAGTGCAAGGTGAAAGAAAACAGTTGTAATTTCAGAAAATATTTTAAAAACTATGGAGGGAGACCTAATGAACTTGGGACATAAAAGAAGGTGGTTCCACATGGCAAAGCTGCTGAAAAGAAATCTCTTCTACCCAAGTGGTAACACTGGGTGAGCAAGCAGAGCAGATGCCTGCTGTAAGAGGAGCAGGAGCATGAGAGAGGCAGCTAAGCAATGTACTTTGAAGAAATGCAATCTGCAAATTCAGTGCATGTCATGTCTTGTGGATCTGATGGCAGAGGAAACACAGCATGAAGAGAAAATTATTTTCTCAGCTAAGCAAAGGAAAAGCAGTTCAATTTTGGATCAGCTGCAAGAACCAGAAAAGAAGCCAGATCCTTATTTCCACAAAACAAGAAATAACTCAATATGCTGCAAGTTGCATTCCCATGTTGTATCACAAGCTTTTGAACTGTTCTTCAGTTTTTATTCTCTATAAAGGAGACTAAGTGTATAGTAGATAAAGATCCCCATGTGTGTCTCTCAAGGCTGAAGTCTAAGAATTTCTAATACCTGTGTCTCTCCTAAGAGCTAAATGAAAGTATGTAGAAGATACTAGAATTTCTCTTCAGTTTTAGAGAGGGAATTGTATTTCTGTTTACTCCTGCATAATTATAAAGGAAAATAGTGGGTTGAAAGTAGTTATGTATGCTGCGGTTTCAGCAGAAGAAAATGAACCTATCAAATCTGTAAATGCTTCCTGAAATATGACTGCTCTGGTTTCTCTTTTTTACTGCACAACAAAGAATAAAACTCCACCACCAGGCTCAAACCTGGAACTTAAATGTATAGAAGACATTTTACTGTTATCTTCTTTGAACATTAGATCATTTTTTAAACACTACCATACACAGTTCATAATGCTATGTTGTGTTTTAGAAGAACAAAACTTACATGGGTATCTTAAATCACATCTACTGCAACAGACAATCTGTACATAAACAGATATACATGCTCTAATCCTGCACATGTGCTACTGTGAAATCAGGAGAGACGGAATGGCTGCAGAGGAAATGCTCATTACACACCAGTAAGGCTACACCCTACAATCAACATCAAATGTTATATCTATTTCCACTCAAGGCTGACAGGTAATCAAGCAATGCCATCCATGTGCACAGGAAGAGAATAACCTTCCCAAAATAAACATGGACAGCTGTGGGCAGACCTCTTCTCCTAGATCCACCTGTGCCGGATGACATTACTTCACAGGCCCATGGTGTCCCTCTGCTGCAAGTTACCATTCCTCTCTCCCCACAAGACATCACTTCAAGGTTTCTACCTAGTGTCTAATGAAATTAGACTGATATGCTAAACTCTGGTGTGCACTAACTGGATTGATTTATCCTAGAGAAAAGAAAAAGAGGGCTTGCACAAACAATTCTGCTGGCAGATCACAGGGGAAAGACTAATCTCTGGTGGAAAAGAGAGTGAAAAGCTGAGAATAAAGGTTTTTTTCCATACATAAGGCTGGATTTGGAAGATAACGTATTTCAAAGCCTCAGACCAGTCTAGTTCACCTTTGTAGTACCACAAAAGCTATGGCTAGTGATAAGTGTTATGGTTTAAGCCTCAATAATTACAGCTAGTAAAACTGCTTGGGTGGTTGCAATTATAGAGCAATCAAGATATGCTGTACTTAGAATACCTTGAAAAAAGAATCAGAGAACGTGATATAAACAAGTTTCTGTGAATATAACTGGTCCTACATATCCCCTATCCCCATATTTAATAAGGCACTGATACCACCACAGGGACAATGTGCATAAACAGTCAGAGAAGGCCATAACCTTGCCTGACACATTTGCCACTCCTGAAACATAAAGATAGATCAGTGAGTGGGAGGTTTAAAGCATCTGCACCTTGTGTAGGTCCCAGCTCTACAAATATTTGATCTGTGATAAACCCCTCTCAGTTTGGTGTTGCCACAGCTGCTGAAAAGGGACAGTGGAGACAGAGAAACAAGGTCTTCCCTGAGGTGAAACAGTGCTCCTCCCATTCCTGCATCCCCACCAGAATCAGACTGTTACCATTACCCTGTGGATTAGCAACTATTGGCAATGGCTAATTATAAATAGACACATTAAATGTTAAGCGTTCACCTGCCTACCCATACAGTATAGTTTATATATTCATTCTCACCTAAGAATCTGGGATCAAGTCTGCTGATGCACAAATAACCTGTTCCAGAAATATATTTTGGCACCATAGTGAATGAATGGACACAAAGCAGATGGCATTGGATGAGCAGAGACGTGAGAGAACATTAACTGCTATATTTACACTTGCTCCCACTGAATCCATAGACCCATAAAAAAGCAGCTGTCTTTTCCAGAATTGAATGTTATCAAGCTGTTGCATATTATCCCTAGATCTCAGAGCTGCTTTTGGGGACAGTAAAGGCATTTTTAGAGGAAATTGGAGAGGAAGACAGCGTATTCACTACTACGAGAATGAGCAGAGCCAGAGATCAAATCACAGAATTATTAAGGTTGGAAAATAACTCCAAGGCCATCAAATCCATTGATCATCAAGACCTTCCTACTCTGACAGTGTAGTATTTATTTGGACTAAGAGGGCCTCCTAGTAGGCTGCAAACTCCCTGGCTATACTTCAACAGCAAAGTTGTCCTGTTACACTGATGTTTAGTTCTTTTTTTTTCTGTACTCTCAGCTCTTGGGATAATAGCTGAACCTTTGGTCACTGTGCCTGTTTCCCCTTTGGCACAGAGATCATGTAAGTAGACTTGGCTGTTCTAATATCCCCTCCACAGCCAATCAATGGCAGCCACTTATCATGACATGTCAAAAATAATTTTTCTAGCTTCTCTCAGATAGGGAAAGTTTCCTAACATGCTTTAAATGCCATGCAGGGACAACCCTGGTTTTGAGTACGCACCAGAACATGAAAAAGTGTTTTATTTAATTACCCTTCCTTGGCATTTTTGGACTAAGCAAACCAAGGAACCATCAGCCTGTGCTCATAGCAGCAAAACTTCATACCACTCGGCTGGCAAATCTTGAATACTTTACTGCAGGGAAAAAAAAAATTCAAACAAAAATGTGACTGAAGGCTGATGTCATCCTGGTCTGTATCAGGAATAGTGTGGCCAGCAGGACTAGGGAAGTGATCGTCCCCCTGTACTTGGCATTGGTGAGGCCACACCTTGAGTGCTGTGTCTAGTTCTGGGCCCCTCAGTTCAGGAAGGATATCAAGGTGCTGGAGTGTGTCCAGAGAAGGGTAACGGAGCTGGTGAAGGGTCTGGCACACAAGTCCTATACGGAGCAGCTGAGGGTCCTGGGGCTGTTTAGCCTGGAAAAAAGGTGAGTCAAGGGAGACCTTCTCCTTCTCTACAACTACCTGAAAGGAGGTTGTAGCCAGGTGGGGAGTGGTCTCTTCTCCCAGGCAAACAGCAACAGGACAAGAGGGCACAGTCTTAAGCTGCACCAGGGGAGGTTTAGGTTGGACATTAGGAGGAGTTTCTTCACAGAAAGGGTGATTAGATATTGAAATGGGCCACCCGGGATGGTGGTGGAGTCACCATCCCTGGAGGTGTTTAAGGAAAGACTGGATGTGGCATTTAGTGCACCATGGTGTAATTGACACAGTGGTGTTCAGTCATAAGTTGGACTCACTGATCTCAGAGGTCTTTTCCAACATAATGGATTCTGTCATTTTGTTAATATAAGTCTCTTGAAAAGGCAACTAAAACAATACTACAATACTGCAAATTGACTGAACAGATACAGTTGGACAAGCTGAGTTTCAAATATTTGATCAAATATGAAGCTAATGTCTAGGATCAGTATAAAAGCCTTCATGACTATCACTAGCACGCTTGAATTTCAATGGAGACGGAAACTAAAATACATCCAGAATACTCTCTCAGCCAAACACTGTGCTGCACATGACTATGTGGTGATGGCAATAATGAAGTCAACAGAAGCACAGGTTGTGGAATTATGTTCTCCTGACAAGCAAAACCCCTGCAAATTCCATTGAACAATAAAGGGATGTGGAATGCCAGCTTTGCAATGCGGCCCACTAACCCCTACAGGGCTCAGATTTGGGTATGGAGGAGAGGACATTTTTTGAAGGACTCTTACCTCACTCATCAGAGGTCAGCATTATCTCTGCAAGGAACGTCACATCTCAAAGAGAAGTTGCTTCAAACAGCTTTAAGATCTTCAAAGAAATATATTTTTGGTCAGTGCTACACTATCACAGAAGCAGAGGAACACAAGTGGTAATGAAAGTTTGGAAGACCTTGGCTTCAGAAGACCTATCATCTGAAGAGTCAAACTACCCAGGAGAAGACAGGGGAAAGGCAAGTCCTCTATTGTACAGTGTGAAAGTCTGTCCACCTGCTGGCTTTCCAACCTTCAATGCAGGAAGAAACTGATTAGAACACCACTCTGAGAAATTACTTTCTTCTTCTGTCCAAGCTGGCAAAAATATGAAATATAACCAAAACGACCAAGCTGAAAGAGAATTAGATGCCTTTCATTTGATTGCTACTAGAATTAATTGCAACCAAAGGAAGGATTTATTTTTTTAAACATGATTTCTCAATCTGGTAATGTCACTTCAGGATTTACAAAATAAACCAGTCTATAAACCAGCATGCATTCTTTCAACTAATCCTTCCTAAAAGTATCAATTTCTTACAACAATGAAGATAGATTTAAAATGTGACAGAGATAAATAAGAAATAGCAACAGATCCCTCCAAAGTCCCAGGCTGTGCACGTGTACTGCAAACTATCTTTTTCCTAGCATAACAGTTGCAAGGTCACCAAAACTTTAGAAAGAAAACCATAAGCAGCTTGCAAAACCAGTAGAAAATAAATCTCTGCACGTTTTTATTTTATATGAATACAATCCATTTTTTTAAAAATTCTAGATCAAGCAGTTCTTTGTGTGAAAAAAAGGAAAAAGTTTTTTTGGGTGGGTTTTTTTTCAGGATGAGATGGCTATTAATCTTTTGTTTCTTTACCTCTAGAAGTCCCCAAACTTCACGGCTTTATTTTGTTTTCTGCCAAGCTGTCCTCATTAGCCTATGCTCTCTTTATTTCCACTGCAGGCATTACTTCTTGTGGTCCCCATCATTAAGACAAGCACAGAAATAGGAGTATTATTTATCTTTGTTAGCCTTACATACACTTTCTCTCTTGAATGTAAACCCTAGTGGGGGATGTAACTTGGCATTAATGTTGCATTGCAATTACCAAAACAAAGCAAATTGGGCTACAAACCCCATGGAATTCAGGATTGTCTTAGTCAACACCAGATGATGTTTGGGTTTTACTGTAGTAATTACCCAAACTTCAAACTAATAAGGCAATTGGAGCAGCACATATGTTTCTGCATCAAGTGGTTGAAGTGGTTTTAAACTGCTATAGAAAGAACATTTGTTTAAGCACATACATGCACAGGCACTTAGGAAACACACAATAACCTAAGGCTCTGGAATCCGCTGTGTCCATTTACAGCATGCTAGCTGTATCCTAAAGCTAGACACATGCGAAAAAATTAATGCTTGGCATCCCAAATGGAAACATAACATGCAGCTTCTAAAAACTTCCCAGCCTTGACGAAAGCCGTGGCACAAGGCTGAATAAGGGCGAGTCTGCCACCCTTTCAAAGCCCCACTCTCCAGTGGGCCATTTCATACTCGCACACACAGAGCCTGCTGTCACAGCAGGACTCGCTCCAGGCTGACTCCCTGGAAGTCATGTCAGTCTAAGCCTTTGTTGTGTTTCTGCAGTCCTCATACAGCTAGATTTCTTTGCACTCTTGGGAATCGGTTTCAACTGACCAGCATAAATAATACTGCTGTATCTTTCCCAGAAAAGGAAAGAAGTGACACACTACTGCTGCTGCACCTCTTACAGTATTTCAGCCATAAAGAAGAAAAGAATGAAAAAAGCCCAGAATATGGCATCATGCATAGTCTGGTCTTTTACAAAAGAAAGGGGCAGGAGGAGGGGATGCACTGTCACAGGTCTAAACAAAGAAATATATGGATTTATTTTGTTGACCATGAAGCAAGTGAATTGTACCTAATTTCAGAGGGACTAAATAGGACAAGTTAAGTGGCAACATAATCTCTCTTTAGCAATTAATCACTTCCCTCAAAAGCAAGTTGGTGAAGTATGGTGCATGTCAGGTGTGAGATCAGAGCAAAGACTTAGGTCTTTGATTAGATGTTGGCTTATCCAGAAGTGCAATGTTCTGGCCATCTGCATGGCTGCTGCTCTCAATCAGATATTCTTTGGTGGCATTCTCTGCAACATAATTAATGAAGCATCCCATATCACCAAAATACCCTGTTATTGTATTTCAATCCTATTATGCCTCAAAGAGAGGGAAGTGCTAACATAGGTGAAAGAGAAGCACTGGTTTTAGGTCTTTATTACACAGCAACACACTCAGCTGGATTCTAAGTTGGCAAATGCCTTTTTTGCCTCTCCTTCTCCTGTCACTTTAGCTATGAAGTACTTTAGCACACTCTGAAACAGAAAGGTGACTTTCAAGTGCTGCATCATCCAAAACAGAAAAATGAATAATATAGTCTTCTATTACTAGCTTAGTTTTCCAGCTCAAATGGTCCTTTCACCATAAACTAAATTTTTTTACATTATTCCCTATTAATGAACCATTCACCACAGTAACTCAAATCTTCGTTCTCCTATTTTTAACCACTAGCCCTAATATTTTTATTCTCACTCCACTCAATCCTTTCCCCTTAAACACACACAATACACCTTCTGTCAGGCTTTATCTCCAGCCTGCACTATGTCACATATACTACCGTAGGAGATAAAGTCACTGTGCAGTCTTGCTCACGGTTTCTCCAAGAAAAGCAATATTACTACAAAAATAATTATTTGTCCCAGTTGCAGCAGGAGGTAAAATCTGCAAGCCAGAATGCCCATTAGGGCCCGGCTGGAGATGCCTGTTTCTTCTTTGTGTTTCTTGTCTTTTTCCCCTCCCCAAACTTCCCTGCCCTTTATAGGAAAAAAATAGCAGGCTAAGATTATTTCATTTTCAGAAGCAAAACAGTGGAAAGCTAAAGAGAATAACGAAGTGCACTGGAAACGTAAGAAGAAAGGAGGAGAAATCAGTATATCTTGCTAAAAACTGCAGTGTAGGCAAGCATTTGCACTAAATAAAACAGATGGAATTGCTGTGATGCATTATCAAGGTTATCACACAAGCATCAACTATAGAAATTATTTGGGTTTCCCTCACAGTCTCCATAACTCTCAGTGTAATAGCAATACAGTTATCTGCCAGATTCAACACTGGCAAGAGACCAGAGACATTAGGTATTAATGTTGTAGGTCAATGAATCTTTGAATTTTAATTAAATGAGTTTTTTTCTCTTTATCCAAAATTAGGTACCTGTTCATAGTCTCTTCGAGGCCAGTCATAAGACAACCTGCTCATCTCTTACACCAAAATACTAGAGAAAACCCAACAGACAGGTAAAACTGACATAAGAAATTATGGAGCAGCATCAGGGCTCACCTGCTCTGTCTTCAAACTGACTATCAGGGAAAGCTATATTAAACCTACTGTGATAAGGTGCTTTATAACAAAGAGGCTGCAAAGAAACAAGCCAACCACTTGTTGTTAATACTCTACTTGCTGATGGCCTGAAGGGAGAAATTGCAGTTTAATTTTGCTTTTGTCTCCAACCTGTTGCATTTAAATCTAAAATCTATCAAACCCTGAAAGCTAAGAAATGATCTATCATTTCCTGCAACGTTTGTAGATAGTTGTGGCACAGAAACCAGTACACAGGGGTAAACTGGGTTTGTAAAAGTCTCCCTCAGCAAATGCTACACGAGCAGAGCACACTGTGATGTCATATTGAAACTGCAGGGATGTCTTGTCAGGCATGCAATGTTGCCATAGCATAAGACATGGCCAACTCCCGTATGCACATCCATTTCTTAACATACCAAATGCTACCTGACATATGATTTGAAATATCAATACGATGTGGGTAGGGGGCGTAGGGAGCACGACATAGAATGGATGCAGCTCAGAACAGAAAAAAGTTATATCTTTTAATGAGAGGTGTTTGGTTATATGCTCACATTTACATGCAATACATACGGTCCAAACAGTCAAATCTACCATAACTCAAAAGAATGAGGTAGAGGAGATTAAGCGAGAATTGTGGCATAATTAAGTAACACTTTGAAACTAGATTGGTTGAAGAGATGTTTTCATTAGGTTACCTTTTGAAAACTTTATGGAAAAAAAGCAAGTTTGAAAAATTAGCTTCTTAAATTCTCTCTTTGCTTCCTGGCAGTTAAAACTGGAATGAGAATAAATACCTCCCTGCATGAGGTATGAGGATTAATTTGTTTGTGTATATAAATGGGTACCAACTACTATTTTATTTTTAACACCTTATTGGGACTACTGAATTCCTACCAGGGTTCTGCTTTTGGCAAGAGATTAGGATTGAGTTAAAACAGGGACAGGTGTTTAGAAGACGATATGTCTGTAATAAAAGTGCTAACCAAGAAGATGAAGGAAAAAATAATTTATATAAGGCATTCATTTGTATCCTGTGAAACAGAAATACAAAGAAAACATAAAATCAGAACATAAGAAGAAAACATAAAATCACTACAACTAAGGGGTATTTAGGAAAATGTCTTTGCTTGCTATCATTTATTCCCAGGGGGACAGAGTCTGAGTAGGGCTGTCCTTTGGTCCCAGGTCATCCCGTTCTTGTACAATCTCATGATGCCTATTAAAAGGCCAGGTATTCAATAAACACTGCTTAATACTGCCTGGGTAATAAAACATTTTCAAAGCCTCTAAAGGCTGCAGGAGTTTAATGGCATTCTTGGTGAGATTTGAGCTCCTAAATTATATCAGGTATTTTTACAGTGTTGATTTCTGGCCTCTAAGATCCCTATGGCTATCACTAGGTCAAACTGATTTTTATTCCTAGGCATTGAGCACATTCTTTTGCCAGCTGCAATCAGAACAAAAGCTGAAACCATACATTTCAAGGCTCAAACTCACGAAAACAGATGCTTTCTTGGTAAAAAGAACAGTTGCTGACCTTGAAGCTTCATAAGAAAACACAATATTACCAGTTTTATAATATTTTTCCCTCAACAATAAGATAATTGAAGATAAAAGCTCTCAAGTGGGTTTTTATTTTTGAAAGCAGGCTGTGCTCAAACACCAATCCTGCAAGTTAAACCTTTTTGCATAAAGACACACTATTAATTTCCTACAATAGTAAAAGTAAATAAAGCAAAGCCTTTTAAAAGCAAAGATTTACGGGGGAGTAGGTGTTCCAAGGTGTAACACCAGGTTTATTATTACTTTGTTTAATGCCATATTCCAGGACAGTATCATATGAGAGTAGGAGATGATTTAAAAAAATTAATAAAATTCAACTATGGAGATACTGGGAAGATGATCCAGGGGCAGCACAAGTCCTCAGCTCTGGGAATTCTCAGCATGGTTGAATCTCAAAAGTCAAAAGCTAGACTGAGATTACCAAAAGAAACTAAAATGATTGTCTAGACTATATTGAATTCCCTTATGTCTTTCACTAAGAAAAAGCTTGCCTGTGGAAAAACTGATGGAAGAAATGTAGTAATGTAATTTCTGCATGCTAGATGTTTATTTTCCTGTTATTATATGATTCTTGCATTTTAAGAAGGTCTAACACAATTAACTTTGACTTCAGCACATTTAAGTTGCATCCTTTCTAAGTATTTCTTGTCAGTAGTCACCCATGAGAGAAAAGTTTATGAAATTAGCAAGACAGTAAGGAAGGTTTTAAAACAACTGACGACAGAGAATTATCTCCTTTAAAACAATACTGAAGAAAACAATTTTGACCTGAGAGAAATTCACATGTTCTTTTGATTCTAATGATTTCATCAGCATGAACATGGTTATTCAGCAGCTGAACTTAGGCCTGTATCATTGATTCTGTACACATACTGGAACAGCTCTGTCATCCAAGGAAGGCAATTATTCATGTGGTAAAGCTCTTATGGGAGTCAAATCTAGACTTATAAATGGATGTCCCTGACAGGCATCAGACAACTTCAAATACTTATTCTCTATCAGGACAGAATTGGAAAATTTTGATGAATGCATCAATTAACAGTAATTTCTGAAGGCACTGTAAGAAAATGAACCGGCCTACCAAAAGGAAGGGTTGTACAAGGAACCAAAATGATTTTAAGATGGATTTTGATTAATTGAGGATACTTGACCATATTCGCATTAGCAGGGGGACCAAATTTAATGAAACACAAGAGTTCAACACGGTCCTAGCTACAAACTACAATACAGCAAACCTATGGGGTACAAACTGATCACAAAAGCTAGGGCAAACATCAGACAGCACAGAATCCAGAGCTAAACCCTTTCTGAAAGAGTCTTTTGATCAGATTTCTGTTCCAGCATATCAAAAGAGCAGCAACAGTGGGAAATGTAAGTTAACACTCTCAAGCCGAGGTCAGACTGACCACACTCTCTGGCATCAGGACAGCAACCTCCACTGTGGGGGCAGGACTGACCTTTTGAAACAATAACCTTTTGCATAATTCAGCACCACCAGAAGACTCTGAATCTTAGAACCCTGATATTCTTCTCAATAAACCATCACTATTAAAACCAGGAAAAATACAGAATTATTTAATAATTCAAAGCCAAATACTCATTTCAAGCACAGACTTTTTTCCTCACCAATATGTGAAATATACAAGATTAGTAGCCCTCACTAATGTATTTCACTACAGAAGTATGCATTTCTTTGGTGGAAGGTTAAGCAATAAGCAAATGGTCCTGCAAACTTCCTCCCCATTGTGTTGGCACAGCTGCATAGTCACTGGATAATGCCAAAGGAACAGGAGGAAGTGACAAGGTTACATGAATAAGAGACCAGGGGAGATGGAAGGGCTCTCTTAAGCCAGATTAAATGGATTGATTCTGAATATAAAACTATGGCCCTCAATAGGACAGCAAAGGGAGCTAATGTACAGATCACTAAAACAGTCAAAATAAAAGTATAGGCAATGCCATGTGAAAGAACACTGAAGGGACATGGTATTAAAATGTCTGCAAATACGCTCTGAAAGCAGCATGTTGTATAGAGAATTTTTCACGGTATTCAGTCTTATACAGAAAAGTCACATTAGCAATATAGAAGGTAGCTTTATTATATCATATTCTGTTACTTTTGAAAATTATTCTCATGTCTGATTTATCATTGGAAATATAGGTAAATGATCCCATTTGTCTTCCCAGGCCTCCAAGTGACACTGACTAGAAATCCCAGACCTTTGCTCTCTCCAAAGATCTCTCTTACTTCTTCTAAACTGTGAGGAAGAATTCACATCCTTAAAGAAGTGAAATGTGAAAAGAGTAAAGCAAGCAAACAGAAAAATCTCAGGCATTTACACATATTTAAACATAATCACCAAACTAATCTCCCAAGAAAACCCTCAGTGCTGGATTGCACTGAGTGGAGTGCAGGTTTATCTATTGAACAGTACCCCCTCTTATCACTCTTATTTATCTACTTCATTTCAAATAAGAACATACCAGCTCTGAAACTGAGGGTTGTGTGTGCATCTACTACCTCAGCATATGCTTGCACTGTGATGGAACCAAAGGGTTCAACACAAAAGAAATTCCTGTGAGCAACAATCATCTCCATTCATAGCCATTTTATGCAGCTGATAAACAGACTGTTCCACTAGGATTCATCTTCTGCAGCCTCTCTTTCCTGTCCACTTTTGCCATGCTTTGATTTAAATTTGAAATAATCTCCTTGGATCATGCACTGTGCTTTTAATTTTTCAGTCAAGAGCTATGCACAGCTTTTATCTGTTACTATTAACAGATTGCCCAAGGACACACACAGTGAGTCATGGAAAGAGTAAGGATTTCCTGGCTCTTAATCCAATGCTCAGACAAGGCCTCTCATGTTTCCAATTTTTGGGGGCCAGCAGATGGAGGGAAGAGAAAGAAAGGAAAAAAAGGTGGAGACTTTTTTAGATAAGCAAAATAGACAACCAGAAAAAAAACAACACAAAAGCTCTTCCCCTTCTCAGTTTCAGATAACTGATGTCACAGTAATCACAGAATCTGCTGAAGAGATTATATCTGGTTTTTTAAAAATGCAATGGATAGAACAGATGAGAAATATGAATCTACAGCAAAAAGACACAAAAAAAATCGATGTTTCTTAAAGCAGAAACAAAATAACAAGTTTGCTCCACAAGCCTGGAAACAGGAGACCGGAATCTACATGCCTTCAGGGCAAGGGGATTTATGAACCTTGCTCCCAAAGGGGAGGGTAGATAGCAGCATTAGAGTATGCCCACCACAGAACTGTGAAAAATCTGTTTGTGAACATGCAAGAAGGTGATGTGAGTCACCTGAACACACTTCAGAAACACTCTGTGATACACTAGTCTATTTAACCTAGGAAGCTGAATTCCTCAAGACCACCTATGCAAGAGATGAGGAATAGTCAAGAAACAAATATAGATCAGAGCAGAGGTGATGCATCAGCAGCCTGAAAATAATGAATATCTATCCTAATAGTGCCACCTATTCCAAAAGACAATGCAACAGTTTACAAGACCCATAATGTCACAAAAGGATAGGAAAATAATATTTCATCCCCACCAAAGTAGGCCACCCATCATATTCTGAAAAGGGATACAAGGCAAAAAAAGAAACACAAATGGATTTTGAGACAAGTTGTACTCATTTATCACTGCAAAGCACAGCTCATGTGGGCTTTGGCAGCACCCTGGATAATGGGCTTAAATGAGACCCATTTCAAAATGAAATAGATGTTAAAACACCGGTGCCAGTCAAAGGTACTAACTGCACACATGCATGGGATACTTTGGGACTACCAATATTTACATTCCAAATCTCACTGTCACTGAAGAGATCTTGAGCCATATCTAACATGTACAGGCAACTCTACACCACAGAAATGGGGTTGGCTTCTTAGAGTCCCTACTCACCCTAATTAAACAATTAACTGCAAGGACAGCCCTCACCATGAACAACTACTTCAGCAGAGGGTGACAACCAAGCGAGCCAGGAGGAGGTTCTTCCCAGATTCTCAATGAGACACAAGCAGTAAGTAGCACAGCATTAGTCTGCACACTGCCAGAGGCTCTGCTGACAAAGCACACTGAAAGGCCGAGGTACCCGATGCCCTCTTTGCCTCAGTCTTTACTGATACAATCAGCCTGCAGGAATCCAAGGGCCCTGAGACCAGTAAGCAAGCCTGTAAGAAGACTTCCCCTTGGTAAAGGAGGACCAGGTAACAGAACACTTAAAGTGGACACACATCTGCATCAGGAAAAGTGTTGCTAGAAAGTGGAGAGAGGCGATACTGCACCTCAACTCGGCACTGGTAAGGTCACAGCTGGAGTGCTAGCACAAGAAAGATACAGACTTATGAAGCGAGGTAAGGGCTAAGAACAGGCTAACAAGGGGCCACAAAGATGACTAAGGGATTGGAGCATCTTTCATATGAGGAGAGCTTGAGAGTTGTGACTGTTCAGCCTGGAGAAGAAAAGGTCCAGAGGGATCATATCAATGTGTACAAATACCTGATGGGAGGGAGTGAAGATGAGAGAGCCAGTAGTGTCCACTAATAGGACAAGAGGCAATAAGCACAAATTAAAGAGCATGAAATTCCTTCTCAACACTTTTCGACTATAAAGATAGTAGAACGCTGGCACAGGTGCCCCACAGTGATTGTGGAGTCTCCATCCTTGGAGGTATGTAAAATCCCTCTGGGCGTTTTAAACCCCAGGCAATCTGCTCTAGCTGACTGTGCTTTGTTAGGTGGTTGGACTACATGGTATCAAGAGGTCACTTCCACCCTCAGTGACTCTGTGACTCTCTAAACATGTTTTTGTTGCACGCATTTTTGAAGTGAACTAGCTAATTAACGAAGATTGGTAATTAGGGCATCCTTGAAGACAAATGGTTCCAATGTTTTGTAAAACCTACAAACTGGACTTTTTCTACTCTGCTCTTTTAGGGGGATTTAGACGCATTGCAAATTTCATATTCCCTCTTCATTTTGCTGCCTAATTTTCCTTTTATATATCAACTTCTTTCATTCACTTGAAAGATACTTTAGTCAAATACTGGGCAGAAAATACTTCAGAACTAAAGTGTCTTGTAGTTTTGGTTGACCTGCCTTCTCTTCTCCCCTGCTCCTTTGCAACCTCTTTTCTTTATATTCCAATATAGTATGAATCTGTCCTTTAGCTTGTGGTTCCATACAATCCATATGATTCTCTTCAAGTTTCTTTTTCCACCCTCTTTTAATTTGTCTGTTTTCCAGCCATAGAATACTTTCTAGTTTCAGAAGAAAACAAGAATTAGGTCTTATTATTATGAGAACTTTTCTTGTACTGATAAAAATCTTATTATTCAGAACAAAGCCAGCACAATTTCTTTAACAGTGAGATTCTTATGTTCATTTTTGATTTCTTTTTAGAAAACATTAATGATCTTCAAGGAGCATCAATTTTCTGGATTCTTTCAATTCTTTTTCTTATTTTTTAAGCCAATCTTACCATCAAGGACACGTATATATGAAGAAAGTTTGCAGTGAAGCTCCCTTGAGGTATTATTCTGGATTATTGAGGTGTAATTATTATCGTACATTGGTCTGCTCTAGGACTTCCAAAATACTGTTTAAAACTTCTTCCTTAGGGCAAGGGCACTAAAAAAATATGCTGTTGAAACATGGTAAATTACCTGCATTATAAAAAATAAAATAAAGTTTAGCACTTCACAAAGTTCAGTGAATGAAAAATAGCATGAATTAATAGAAACATAGCAAGATGATAATCAAGAACAAGTTAGAAATGTGCAAGATCCAAAGCTGAGGATCACAGCATGACCTTTGGTTCTGAATGAAATAACCTGAAGTTGTTCAAAATTTTACCAGATTTGTAAAATAAATATGGAAAACTACCAAAGACTGGAACCATGCACTTAACATTTTCCATGAGAACCTTTAATACAACTGTACCGAGTAGGTCAACAAAAGGAAACTGCAAAATTTTTTGCATCAAACTTTAATAATTCTCCTGGACTTCTCACACTAAGGCCCTTGCTGCTTGACACACAATATGAATAGATATTTTTTATTCACTTTGAACATTTGCCACATCATTTCACTCATTTTGTATCCTGGATTTAAGCATTTTATAGAAAATCCTATTATACTGTATACACAAATAAACTTAAAAAATAATCTCAAAAGGGAGTTTGATCCCTCAAACCCTCAATTTTCTTAATAAGCCAAGTTAGATGAGAATGGTTGTTAGTAAGCGTAAGGATTACTTTTATAATGTGACTGATTCTACCTACTTCTTATTTAAAATAATTCATTTTTCTCTTAGCTCACTTTTTAAAATAGATTTTGTAGCCTTTAAATTTCAGTGATCATTCCAAACCCTTCATTTTTTCACTTACATACATTTTATGCACAGTCATAGATACATGTCCACTGTGTATTACACGAAGTCCAACTAAGGAAATAAAATGCTTTGTACTTTTCCCTTTCTTCTGTCTCTGGCTGATTTTCTCTTTCAACTATAAAACACAAACAAAGCTTTTTTAAAAGACAGAAAGACTGAAAGACAGAAGGGAAGAAAAGCACAGACCTTGAACATCAGGAGTAAAATTAAATTAGTTAACTGCTAGAAGCATGAAGCATTAATGAAATAGAAAGAGAGAATTTTCCCCTTATGAGGAGCATTTATTCAGTTTTAATTAAATTCTTTTATTCAAAAATCTATACTTACCCAAGTGTAGAAAATATTACATCATATCAATAACTGCAGAGTGTAAGCAAGTACTACACTATAAGCATCTTTTCCCCACCTAGTGGAGTGAAGCCTTTAAATCATTTATACCGATTGAAATCTTAAAACAAAGGACAAAAAAACCCCACAAAAAACCCTCTCCATGAACCAGCAGTCACAGTTATTAATTCCCCTGTCTGACAAATAGCTACCAGAGATTAGCTTCAAGCATTTGCTTGCAAAGTTCACATGCAATAATGTTAATGAGGAACTTTCAGAGAGTCTGCAATAATTATTTCTCTCCAATATATCCAGCTGGCTGGTTTATTCATTTGCAAGCCAGTTCTGCACCACTGAAGTTAAGGAGAGTTTTGATATTAACTTCAATAGGTTTGGGTCCTTGCCTACAATGCTGAGCTATCACCACAAACGCTTCAGGTGCATTTCTATAATACCACACAAACTAATTAAAGCAAAGCTACAAGTACCAAGGAACAACCACTGGCATTTTTAAGCTTACAAAATGAGAAACTAGCTCCTAAGTCTTCAGGTGGACACCCTAAATGATTGCCTAACTTTTAAAATCACTCAGTATTTGTTCATTTGAATGCAAACACTAAGTAATCCAAAGCACTGGCAATCTTTATTGGAATGGCTAAAAATGGACTGGCAAATCACTTCTGCATAAACAGAGCAGCATGTGAGATTAAGATAATGTCTTTATATGAAACTCTTTTTCCTGCAACTTGCGTCTTCTTTAAGATGATTACCTTGTTGTAAAAGAATATTATGGGTTCTTTTGAGACTTATTTTGGAAGATTTAATCAGGCATTCAGCTGCACTGTAAATTATCTGAATGTAGGTTAGGAACTTAGTATAACCCAACAGTGACACTGCACTTTAATATGTATCAGTACTTTAACCAGTATCAGTACTGTTGAAAAGAGTCCCACTTGACTTCTTCATTGTTTTGCATCAGGAATGCACACTTTGACTTTGCAGGAAAGGCTGAAAGAAAACAATTAGCTAATGAGCATCACTAGGGTTTTCTTCAGCTTCTGACCCACACTTAAAAATACATAAACAGTGTCTCACTTCTAATAGTTCATTTTAACTAAATCACAGGAACATAATAATTTCCAGGTGGAATTGGAGCTATGCGTAATCTAAATCTGGTGTTGTGGATACAACCTTGTTGAATGTTAAGAGTCCTCAGAGGACGATCCAAATACCAGGCAAATGGAAGAATGGTCTCCTTCCAAACTCCCCACATAGAAGTGGCTTAAAAAATGTACCATTCTATTCAATAGACTCAGTAGCTCTTTCAAAATTGGTCTTAGCATTAAGCCATGTAGCTCACCATTGTTATTCACACACATCAAAATTCCTTTTTGTTTCAAATCTTATCAAATTTTGGCCTCACCAGAATCCTGGCTCCTGAGTTCAGAGCCTCAGTACACTGCTGGAGCAGTGGAGTACTTCTCAATTTTCAGTTCTGCATTAGCAACAGCACTTGAGCAGAGAAAACCTTACTTGAAATTAGTATTTACTTACATGTTTAAATTTCAGTTCCTGAGGATTTACTAGCTGTGTGGAATGTCACATGGATTTAATTTTATCTGCCCTTGAATTTCTTCTCAAAGAACTCTAGGTTGAATATTTCAAACAGAAACATGTCTTAACCTCCTTCACTGGTACCAGGATTAAGTCCAGATTTAAAAAAATCCACTACATGAGAGGGCAAAAACACGCAGAAAATACAGAGTAGAAGAGGTGAGTAAAAGCTTACAGAACAGAATACAGTAAGTTTTATGGACAGTATTTAGTCATATTCTACATCTCACTTTTAAACAGAAAAAGCAGTCACTTCATGGAATATATCCCCAGGATAACCATGCAAAATAGACACTTCTGATTAATTTAACTAGTCACTAGCTACCACTTATAAAAATACAGCTGAAAATGCATTTTCTTTCTGGGGAAGCAGAGAACCCAAACTGAAATATGAAGGAGTTTGTGTATTCACTAAACTTATTTTTTTGGCTTTGTTTTATTAATTTAAGTAAAGTCGATTCTACTTTGTCACAAAGTAGGATATAAAGCCCTGTCATTACCCACTCAGCCTCAGTTTTCCCACCTTACCTGAAAAGAGGCACATACAATTAGGTAACTGTGAGCATTAAAAGTTAGTTTCTAATCAGTGAAAAGGCGTAAGAACTACAGGGGAGTCTGCTCCTAAATGATATGGAAACAAAGTAAATTCCTATCTAATAGAAATGAGAAAGTAATATAGAAAACTCAGCAGTGCAGAAAACTTAAAGTTGTTAACAAAGAGGAAAACAAGACAGTCCTAGAATTTAATTTCTAAAAATCTGGCCAATGATAAATGGAACAGACTTTGTATGAAAACGTGAAATAAAGAATAAGCAGCAAACTCTCTGGTGAGTTAAAAAAAGAAATGTATTAGCTGGTTTACCCCCCATTACACAATAATAGCCTGCTATTTTTTTTTATTTGGTGGGTCATATGAAAATAGAAAATGTATCAAAGACTGGAGCATCAGCAACAAGAAAAACGTCTATCTACAATTGAATTGTGTAGTGTATAATTATTGATAAGAACCAGAACTAGGGTCAATGGTACCAGTCACAGAAAACGAGAATATCTGAACAGTACAATGTTCAGTAACTTTCAGGATCATATTTAGAAATGCCAGGCATTCTGGAAGAACCTGGAAGTGGACTGAGCAGCCGAAATAGTAAGATTAAAATAACATATTCACTTGTACAAGTTTGAAGGTAAGATCATTTTCCATGTAGCCAAGGTACTTAATACTTTTTTTATCTTCTATTTTCCTTATAAAACTCAAGCTCACTAAAATCAACAGAAGGAATATAGCTCCCTGATTTGTTTCATCAATTCACAATGCCACAGCTCACAAAAATACTGAAGACTGGGAACCGGTGTTTTAAAATAGTCTCTTTCTCTATATACCATGGTTTTATAACTCACATTAGTGATATGGGAATGATTTTTTTTAAACTTTTTTTTCCATAAGGCAGAATCGCTTCCCATTTTACTTGTCAAGCTACTGGGAGACAGCTAAAGAAACATTAACCAGAACCCCTGGCAAATGTCCAAACAGCAATCACATTCTGCTCACCCACCACTCCCTATGATTTCACTCAGTTATGGCATCTTCTGACTCCTGCAAGTTTTTCCACCTATTGCTAAATATTTGCCAGGTTTCACCTTAAGGCATAACAGCTTACTGTTGAAGGCTAAACCATTTCCATATTTCAGTAGGTTGTGTTAATGCTTATACACCCTTTTGACCTTCTCTGTCTTCTTCCCAGAGGAGTATTCCAAATTTTATCTCAGGAGCTCTATAAAATGCATAGGCTGAGATACCTTTCCACACTCCCATGTGTAGAACAGCTTGTTTAATTCAAAAGTAGTGGAGGTATTACAAAAAAATATTCACACAAATGATCTTTTTTAGTGGTCAAAGCAGCAAGTAACTTAGAGATGATGGAAATAATTTTGTCCTCTTTAGGGTCAGTCAGGACTGTGCTGATGTATGTCAATGGCTACAGCACCAGCCTACTGAAAGGGCAGTCAGTCCATCCTCTCTCTTACCTTCCCTTCAGGTCTTTCCCTGCCTCTGGATAGATAGTGATGTGACCTGTTTCCTCATGTCATGTTTCTGACCATTCTAACTTTCCTAAAATCCAAACTTAGCATTTTCTTCCTTAAGAAGTAAGAGCTTTCAAGCTCTACCATTTATCATCAGCCACCACTCCCAGAACACAGACCTATGATTTAAGCACAGAAATTTAGAGCACACTGCTCTCTTTACTGACACTGCACCTGAATGATGGACTTCTACTTCTGAGGGAAGGCAAATTGTATGTTTCTCACTGGAGGCATTACTGCCTACTTCACCAAAAGATCCATTCCAGACTCATTTTCAACTGACAATAAAAAGAAGAGAACTTAACAACCCTATTCCTTTTCATCCGCTGTATACTTTATCATAGTCAACCCATTGATTCTATTATTATGCTCTGGCTTTGCAGGCTCCTGTATATTTGTCCATTTGTCTCCTTGAAGATATCATTACTGTTTCCAGCTCTTTAACACATAACACTCCTGAGCTGCAATAAGTGCCTTGGTAAGTTGACCTATCTATCAATAAAATGCTAGAATTTAGTGACATCCTCCTTCCAGAGCCCTCAACATTTTGTCATCTGAGAACATCATACCTATTCCAGCCTACAGATGAAATCTAACAGCGTTGGATTGATCCGTTTTTAAAGCTTCTATGAAATACCTGTATAAATACATCTGTTTTTATGAACAGCCTTCTTGACTTCATAAGTAGCTTCAAACCTTCCATCCAGACTCTTAATGGAAATTAATAAAGTTGTAGCTTTCCATAACAATACTCATTCACAAAACACACAGCATAAAAACATGAAATTTTAAGATAAATTTCCAATACAGAATCATTGTTATCCAAGGATTCAGTATTATTTTCAAAGCAACAGAGCTCTTTGTAGCTGATAACCTGATTTCTGCAAATTTTTAGCTATGATATTGAAGCTTACATCTCAAATAAGTCAAGCTGCTAACTATAATCTGGATAGAGCTAAGACTAACTTAGAGATGCCAAGGTTTTGGAGGAAAACAGCCCTATACAAACCACGTGGAATATATATTACAATATTTGGTTGTGCACAGGGCTACATCTTTTGAGCAGAGCTTGTTTCTCAGTCACCAAGGCAACAGCCTCAGTTAATAAACATAAATGGATGTTCTAGAAGTGTATCTGACCTCCTGTAAGACTTTTCTTTGTGTATATATTCAGGTACATAACACATAAGTATTTATTTGTCTTTTCCATAACACACTTGCAGGGTGGTGCCTGTTGATAAAGAAGACAAACTCTTACTTTGTGTTTAATAGTACATTCCCTACACAACTACTCAGTAATTAGTGCATAACAGCAACACACTTAGATTTCAAAATTACTTGGGAAAAGCAGACAGGTCACAATAGATAAAACTGGGAAAAAAAAAAAGAGTGACACCAATCATGCATTTTCATTCCTAATTAGTTCTGTCATCACCCCTTTCTAGCAGATGATACATGGGCTATACCAGACCATCTAAACTGGGTTCCTGCAATTAAATGTACATTCATATCTAAATGCTAAATGACTGTATTGGTTTTGCACACCAAAGTTTTGGTAGCATGGGGCTACGGTGTGGCTTCTGTGAGAAACTGCTAGGACTTCTGTGTCTGACGAAGCCAATGCCAGCGAGCTCCAGGACAGACCCACCACTCACCAAGGCCTGTCTTTGGAATAACAGATTTAAGCAGGGAAGAAAAACTGCTGCAAAACAGCAGCCAGAGAGAGAAATGAGACTATAGGAGAGCAACTCTGCAGCCACCAAGGTCAGTGAAGAATTGGGAGGAGGTGCTCCCAGAGATTCCCCTGCAGCCTGTGATGAAGACAGTGGTGAGGCATACTCCCCGGCAGCCCATGGAAGGCCATGCTGGAGTAGATATTCACCTGCAGCCCCTGGAGGAACCCAGGCCAGAGCAGGTGTATGCCTGAAGGATGCTGTGACCCTGTGGGATGTCCACGTTGGAGCAGGATCCTGGCAGGACCTGTGCTCCCATGGAGACAGGAGTCCATGCATGAGCAGCTTTGCTGGCAGGACTTGTGACACCGTGCGGGACTGACACTAGAGCAGCATGTTCCTGAAGGACTGCACCCCACAGAAGGGACCCACACTGGAACAGTTCATGAAGAACTGCAGCCTGTGAGACAGACCCATGTTGGAGAATTTCACGGAGAACTGTCTCTCGTGGAAGAGAACCCACACTGGAGCAGTGGAAAAGTGTGAGAGTCCCCTGCCTGAGGAGGAAGGAGCAGCAGGGACACGTGATGGAACTGACCACAGTCCGCATTCCCCATATCCCTGCACTGCTGGGAGGAGGTGGTAGAGAACTGAGAATAAAGTTAAGTATGAGAAGGGAGGAGTGGGGGGCAAGTGCTCATTATCCTGCTCTGATTTGATTGTTAACAAACTCAATTAATTTCCCCATGTCAAATCTGTTTTGCCCATGACAGAAACTGGTGAGTCCCTGTCCTTACTGTTGACCCATGAACTGCTCTTTGTATTTTCTCTCCCCTGTCCAGCTGAGGAGGGAAGTGACAGAGCAGCTTTGGTGGGCAGCTGGCATTCAGCCAGGGTCAAACTACTGTAATGACATATTTGAACTTCTTCTCTAAGAAAACTGCTTGAAATGTATTACCAGATGCTTATGTAACAGGCGGCTTTTGTCATATTCTAGGCAAAGGGAATTGCACACAAATGAGTTATTCCTCTGGCAGATCTTCCCTCTCAAGCAGCAGGAGACTGTATTTCAAGAGGAGGCCCTTGCCTATGTGCTACATGTTCACTGCTTCTCATTTGGAGCTCATGTGTTTATTGTAATTAAATCTACTTCTATTTAGGATATATCCACATTTGTTCTGAATTCTTCTCTAGTGGAGAACTGCCTTGGAAGAAAAGAAGCATTTATCTCTTCTGAGAAAAAGATGACAAATTTTGAAACTCAGTGTAGGGCCACTGCTGGCAGGTTCTGATTCTCCATCACTGAACACCAAAGTAATGACAAAATTTTGCGTTTTCACAAGTAAGCTCAGCTTGCATTTTCCCCATTCATAGCTTCAGTTTTGGTCTGGACATGATTGATTTTGTTCTGTTTCAGGTCAATACAGATGAGCTCCTTTCCATTACAGAAAATGTAGCCATGCCTCAGATAAATGAGGCAACACCTTCCCATCAGCATGTCCAAAGCAGCCCCAGATATCACAAAACCATGGCCTAGAAATGAGAGCCTGTGCTGCAGATATGGATGAGTCATACAGGGGTACATAAGGACCCACAGGCCATTGTTCAATAAGCTCCTGCATATGCAGAGCTGAATAGTTCTCAGCTAGGAGTCATGACGTCTAAATAAAGTTTATGCAGAATCAGCATGTAACATTTTTAGTACAGGGTCAACAAGGACTTAAAAATACTAATTATAGTTCAATAAAAAAATTGTTCCATCTCAGTTTGAGGCCCCAAGAGTTAATGTTAAAAGAAGTGGAAAGTCTCAAGGTCCAAGAAATATGCCTGAACGCTCCACAGATACTTTTAAAAGATAGCTTACAATGAACACCAAGTTTAACCTGAGTGACATAATATAAATCAATTTAATATGGGACGATTAAGTAGCAGACAAGGAAAACAATAATCTCTTAACTGAACATAGAAATCTCTACCATTCTGCAAAGAAATACTCAGATTTGTCTGTGAAACACAAGCTCTCTTAATAACATTTGTTCGTGTCAGTATTTGTTCAATATAGTTTTATAATTTTTTCCAAATTATTCTGCAGCCTTTCAATAGATTTATTATGGCTCTTAGTAAATGCAGACAAACATAAAAAACTCACAAATATATATGTTATAACTTCTTTTATTATAAAGTCAATGAAATATTTCTATGCATATTTTACAAAACTACATCTGCTTTCATATACAAGGCTTGGGTGCTTATTTCCAATTTAAAATAAATTGTTTTAAATTGAACTTACATAAACTTACACATAATGATCACAATTAAAACAGAAAAGAAATCCTTCTATGTCATTCTGGCAACCTATCTGAGTTAGTCAAACTGGGAAAAGCACACAGCAGGCACTTTCATGCTAATCTGCAAAAATCAAAACACCTTTATTTTGGGGGAAATAGGAACAGCCAAAAGAGCCTGATATTAAGTACGCTGTGTTTGCTCACTGTAGTTTCCACTCTGTAAAACCCACCAGTTAAGGGAAATAAAAAATACTGCATTTCAACAGAGACTGAAATGTACTTGCAGTGGTTGCTCCATATTACATTCAGAAGTTTCAGAGACATAAGCAGTCGCAAGCTTCAGAGGAATATTTAAAAAAAAACCCTTAATTGTCAAAAAATTCCTACAGTATTTAGGAAGCCATCCTTTGTCTAAGAAATATTACAGAATATATACATGTATACCTAATTAATTTTGAGGCAGATCCTTAGTAGACAAGTAATGGCATGTGATTTTAAAAATGTTTAAAAAGATAAGAAGCAATTTCACTGCATAAATTATTTAATTTTTCTTTCTGGGATAGTTTAATAAAAACCACAATATTTTGAAAGTCATTCCTTCACTCCTGATATTTTAATTTCTTATATGACTATGATGCAAATCATTTTGTACTGGAGTAGATCTATGTCCTGCCTTTGCTGTGGTTTGACAGTGCTCCGAGAGAGTGGAATCCAGCTTAAAAGAATCTGTACATCTTCTGCAGCTTCAAATGCCTGGAACAAATGGAGGAGCTGAGTGAGCTCAGCAGATTTTTCTAAATTTTACTCAGCTGTTTGCTTCAAAAAGGGTTGTCAGAAACACATGTGAGTCTGCATGTGTTCTCTATCTTCAGATAACTTCTTTTGATAAACAGTTTTGAACGTGGTTTTTATATAATAGACACACATAAAAATAAATATCGATATTAAAAACCACCAAATATCAAGGCACGCTTTAGTTTGGACCATGCATAGACCTCAGAGACAGCAGTAATTTTATATTTTGCTTTCCATGAGTCTTTGGAAACTCATACACTAGAGCCATTAAACTATAATAAATACTGCATTTGTTCATTCTTATGTTTTCTGAGCAACTTTTGCTCTATGTCACTAAACTTCATGCCTTTAGCAAGCTTTCTGTACTTTATTATGAGACTTTAAATGACAGAGAACAGGCTGTTCTGTGAGAAACTTTTTTTCCTCATTTTTTTGAAAGCAAAACAACTGCAAATGAGTTTTTCTTTCTGAGATGCCGCTAGAAGTTCTTACTGCAATGGTAGAATGAATATTTTATTGTTTTTTCTTGAACACTGGCTTCACTTCTCTTAACCAAAGCAGACAGTGAGCTGAAAGCTACCAGTGGCACTGGGTACAGCTCCAAAGTCTATCAAGAGCTCCTTGAAAAAAAATTTTGAAATGCCTCAGAAGTTCCTAATCACAATCTTCTTTCAATTTCATGCAACTGTAAAAGCAAAAATAAAACCATGATCTGTTTAACTCTGAAAATTGTTGTTACAGTCTGTGGCCTTATGAATAGTGCCTTGAGAGGGTAAGTAAAATGCCTGGTTTCCCACAATAACAGCAGTACAAGAAAATGCACTCAACAGCCCCATAAATCATCATAAGAATTCAATATCCAGGACACTTTCTGTTCACTGTGCTTGAATTCAGAGAAAGATGAGATAAGGTTAGAAAAACACAGCAGAGATTACTTGTCACTTCAAAGCATCTTCCTCTGTTAACTATTTTTTGCTGTAGGCTCTAAAATACCAAAACATCCTCCCAGACTACGCTGAGAAGTAACAGCTGAGCAGTTCCGTGATAAAGGATATGGTAACTCAAGTGGATGCTATCTACAGGTGTTTGCAAGTATTAAGAATAATACAGTAAGTAAAGCTCAACCATTCCTAAAGCAAAGGGCTGACAGCTCAGGTGGGGGGAGAGTCAGATAGATTAAGCGTGTAATAAGATAACACAGCTTTCTTTGCAGTGTAACAGAGCTGAAGAGAAAGTGGCAAAACAGTGCTCAGAGCAAAAGCAATCTAAAGCAAAATTGATCTTCTAGTAGCAAACTCCCCTCTCCCTCCTTGCTGCTTTTTTCATTGCTCCAGGATAGGTATCAAGCATCTCAGTCAATCCTATTCCCTTGACCCAAGACATGCTTAGTATGGCTGAGGGATTACAAGCCTGGGATGGTGCAAGTCAAGGCTGAAAAAATATGTTCTCCAGTAAACCTGGGGGCAGCCATCAACCAGCAAGAAGTAGTCTATTCCAATTTGATCCCTCAGTTTCCAGGTTCAAGCTTCCTAAGATTTAACTCTCTAAAGTCCACCAGAAAAATGTCAATACAGTTGCATAGGTGAAATGAAAGATGAGCCAAGGAAAATCTAATAACTGGGATCAACAGCCTGGAAAGCTTAAAAGCTGGCTGTAGTGAGCACCTTAAACTCAGCAGAGTGCCATGTAACATACTCTTCTCCTGCTCCTCTCTTCCAGGCTCCTCCAGCAACATAAATCACACAGAAAGATCTTTTCAGGGTCAAAACAGAATTGAAAAGTGATTTCAAATATTATGTTACTAAGCAGTAGCACACCACTGGAAAATAAAATGTAATTTATGTCTCAGCACAGATAAGGAGTCTGCCAAGCTGGTCCCACAGAGCACTTCTAGAGCACAAGGCAGAACAGAGTTTATTACAGATTATTAGCAACTAAGCACATTTCCTTTGTGTGCTTTTTACAGCCTAACCATCATCCAATGCATATGTATACCAACTAAAATTTTGGCTTCTTAACACTGCAGTGAGGGTAAATACATTCTCAAAAAACATGGGTGTGGGTGAGATCACTTTTGCTTACCTAATTTAAAACAATAGGCTTTTTAAAAGCTATACTGACATGGTTTCAGGTGTTACACTAACTTTTCGATGACTGCATATATAGCTGCAAGTCCTGTATCCAAAAACTATATTAAAACACAAAGAAAAGCACCAGTAGAAGGCAATGGTCCATTTAGCTCCTCACCACGGGTCAAACAGTAGAAACACTTATGAAAGGAAAAAACTCTTGTACTTTCTGGAGTCATTTTTCCTTCTAACTCCTGCAGCATTCACTTGTGAAGGCCTGGTCCTCTGCCGAACAAGGCTGCCATGCATCATACCAGGCAACTCTACAATTATTTTCAATTCATATAGTTTTATTATGATGTTTTAATTTTTCCGAGACTCCTGCCAAATATATGTCTGCCACAAAAAAAAAAAAAAAACTAGTTTTTGTCATTTTGCTATTACTCCATTAAGATAAATGAACTATCGGTTTTCAATTAGTGCCCTTTTATTATTCCCTGTTTGACTCAAAATCTTCACAATTTTGGATGAAGTGAGATCTTATGCTCAGGAACAGCACAATTTAATATCATTATTCAAGCTCTCTGCAGACCTTTCCAACTTTTCCCGAGAAAAACTAGGACCTGTAATTCTAATATTTGCTGTACAGAAAGTAAACATGAGTAGAAAGAAACAAGCGAGAAAAAAAAAGAAATTGTAAGGCTGATAGACCACTGTAAAGTATCAGTGAAAATCTTGGGCAAACTTTGTTTCTGCTTCATGGATTAACTAACTGAGATCCAAACAAGGTTTGCAAGGGTAAAAATAAATAAAACAATATTCTGCTGGACAGCATTTGCCCTCTAGGACAAACATTTGGTGATACTGACTGTCTGGCAAGGAGAGTGACAGCTAGAGTTACAGAAGTTTATCAAAAAAGCCATTTTCCTTTCCTCCCACTTGGCAAAATATAGCATTATCTTAGCAGAGCAGGTTTCAGAACTTGGGCTTTTCAAAAACTACAAATTTTTACCTTGTGTGTTGCTATGAAAGCACAGACACTGGGAATCAGCTCAAAATATGGTATCTTCAGCCTGAAGTCAGGTTTGCAACCAAGACTGGACATTGCCACATCACCAGCTTTGGCACACTGGTGGGCAAACAACAATCTATACAGGCCACCATTCCCTTCAGCTGAGCAAAGCACTTGCTTTCATCTGTTCCACAGAAATCTGGGGCTGAAAGGGTCTTGCGAGGATGTATGAGACCTTCCCACCCCACAGCTGACATAACCCTATGCCTAGCTCGATTCCAGGCCCTGCATCACATGCCTCTAGGATGATGGTTCCTTTACACAGACAGCCTCCCAAAGCTAAAATGACACAAGAGCAATCAAGCAGAATCATGGAGTGAATGACAAGGAAAAAGAAAATTCTGATATTTTGTGTACTCCAAGAAAAAGCCCTTCCTGAGTTTGCTGGTTCACACCTGCAACAGTTGACAGCCATTTATCACTTCCTACCTCTACCCCAAAACACAAATCAAAAGGAATCCTGAATGCACAACCTGGGACTAAGTATGCACAGAAACAATACAGGACATACAGCCCCAGCATATAAGAAGAGACTCCTATTTAATCCATCATGTGTAAAGCAGAGAAGATTCTACCACAAAGTACTGGACATGTAATTGACAAGGAATAAATACATCCTACTGGATTATAAAACCAAAATGTTCACTTGTTAAAAGGAAACATATGGACTAGTCAGCTGCATGGATAACTAGTACTGGCCAATTCTTGACATTTCTAATTGTTGCAATCTCATTCTGCTGGTATCCAGAAGATTCTTCAATTTTATGGCCTCTGAATATACAATAGACTAACAATTCTAACCTTAAAGTAACATGAAACAATCAATGGCTGCTGCTGTACCCAAGTGTTTACCATACACAGATACCCTGTTTCCAAGCTCACAAGATGCAAAGTGAGCAGACAAGGCAGGTGCATACTCATTTCCTAATATTTAGAGGAGTTTTCAGCAGTTGTACATAACTGTAACTCTATTAAAATCTATTACTTGATTTTGGCTTATGACCACGTTCTTTCTGGCTCTGAAGTTCTACAATAAGATTATTTTTCAGCAAACATAACTCAGAAACACTAATTAAACAGACCATAACTACAAACAGGAAGTATGGACAAATAGAAGCTACCTGATTTCAAGTTACTAACTCTTTTAGGACACTCAGTCCCACTAAGAGGATGATTCTTCTATAGCTGTAAGAACAAACACAGATTGAGGTATGCTGACTGCTCAACAGCTGGTTACTTTACGTTTGCATCAATACACAACTGATGGACTATGTAACTACAAGAGAAGACAGAAGCATTGTAAAAAGGCTGAGTTGCTATGTCATATCATCATGAATTCAGCTGTCTGTGTATTGCATTTGTAAAAATCCTAGTCTCCAGACACATGATAAATACAATTCACAATTTAACCTGACTGCAACAATGTTTTCTTAGAAAAACTTCTATGACTGCTGAAAACTTCCACAGTAACATACAGAAGAACACTGGAGAAAACTCTTGAATGCTTCACTCCAAATTTTATAGGTTTTTACCACTAGAAATCTTTATGCTTTGCTGAGGATTTTACTTTTTTAAGCCAACAAGATATATATAATGATTCTAGCTATTCCAGCCTAAGTTTGATGACATCTCTTTAAACACCTAATTTAATTTAAACAGTTATTGACTGTTTAAAAATCCAATGATATTTCCTGCCTTGATCTACATTTAATATAATTGAAAGAAACTGAGCACTACAAGAAGTTATCCATTGCTATATTTACTAAAATGGAGAGTCAGGCAACTACAGGATATAAACCTTGACTCCGAACGGCTTTATGAGCCCCAGGAATCTCTCTTTTTCCTAAAAGTAACACCTTTATATGAAATCGCAGCTGTTCCTTACCTGAAAAGACTTCATGCATTGAAGTGAGGGTGGAAGAGATGCGGTACTCAAACCCAGTATCAGCAGTAATTCCAAACATGTTTCTGATGGAAACTTCAAAGAATGAACTCCCATATCATTTTCCCATGCATCAGCAAGGCTATAAAGTTAAAAAAAAAAAAGAAGGACCTTTTTCATTATCTTAAAATACATCTAAACCACAAGTTTCATGTAAGTATTAGACTTTATTGTCTTATTAAGACACAAAATTCCTTTAACATTTTTACAAAGAAAGTCCCAGTTTTACCAGAAAGACAAGGTGAATTTAGATAGAGTACTTTAACAAATCCTTCAAAAAGGTACATAATGTGAAAAGAAAACTTAGGACACATGAGAGAAAATCAATTGTGTTTCTAATGCAAAGTTTCATTCCTTCCAAAGAGAATTTCATCTGTCACTGGCAATTTCCCAAACTGATGTTTATGATACTCACTCTGGAAACTTACTACCAGTCTATACCAAAAAAACCCTCAATCCCAGTTCATTTTATACAGCTTTCTGCTTTACATGTATTAAAAGAACAAACATTTCTAGAGCTGATTTATAAAGCACATTCTTATAATCTGTTCCCACCACCCAATGCTGAAGAACAAGACTAGTTCAACAAGACTTACTCGAAACACAAGATCATTCCACTTCCTATTGTTAAGGATTATTTCTTCCATAATTTACAAACTGACAGACTGACCAGAGATTCAGTTACTTTAATAATTTTATCTGAGCAGCCAGTATCAGGTACTCCAAAGTAAGATGGATGCCAATTATTCTCAGCAGATCTGAGAGCATCACTGTGGAAGACAATGCTTGCTAGTCTTTCATGTCCAAGATTTCAAAATTTCAATAAATAATTTTAGCATTCGTTTTCACTTTTAAATTCCTGCAGCTCTTCTGACTGAACTGCTGCTTGTGAACATATCAACTTATTTTAATGTACTATCTAGAAAGATCTGCACCTGGAAAAGCAGCAATGACCCCAATATTCAGCATTGTGAAAACCAAGCCAATACTGTCTTCACACTATCTGTGTGTCCTAGATAGTTCTCATTCTCTCAAGTCTCTCAAACCCAGCGATTCTCTGTAAAGTCCTTCTTCCTAAATACAGACTTGCATATACACTTTTTGTACACAGCACCTTCTTAGCCCTTCTAGAAGACAATCCTACCTAGCGTAATTTACACACCTTTCTTCAAAGAGTGGGTGAATTTTCACTTTCTTACCTCCACTTGTCTGAAACTGGCCTTCTGAATTTCAACTCTTTGGTTTTTTTCTTTCCTAGTATTTATATTTTTGCCTCCTTCCTCATTTATCTGTAGGTATGCAAGAATCCAGTTCTGCTTCAATACATACAAGTGAGACCTCTAACATACTCCAAGACAGAGAGGCTTCCATCTCCATAAAAAGAAGTGCTTTCTCTCAATAAAAGACAAAGAGAATCATATCACATCTAGTTTACCAAAAACACCATGTCTTCTCTCAAACTTCACTAGAGTGGGTCATTTTGACAAAAGAAGTTCTGAGCTTTACATGGTAAGGAGAAGGAAGAAGGCAGTCTGGTCTAGGCACCCTCTGGCTCTTCTAATGGTAGTGCATCACTTAAGATGTCCACGTGTTTGAGCCACTAACAAAGGACAGAGACCAAAACCTGCCACACATTAACAGCCTTTATAATAAGTAGTGTCTGACTGGACACTTACACTGTGCCACACAGATCTGGAAAAGTTGTTCAAAGCTACCGCAAAAAAAAATCCCCAACTGTCTGCTAGGACTGGAAGGTGAGATTTTTTAGAAGACATCCTGGAGTACTTTCACCATTGAAAGACACAAGCTTTCAGTTAAGTCCCAAATATTATGTCTATAGTGAAAGGAAGCAGGATTCTTTCAAAAGACTACAGAAGTCGCCAAGCCCAGAAGAGGCAGCCCTGGTCCAGAGAACCAGGCTGGATGGGGCTTTGAGCAATCTGGTCTAGTGAAGGTGTCCTGCCCATGGCAGGGGGATTGGAACTAGGTGATCTCTAAGGTCCCTTCCAACCCAAACCACTGTATGATTCTATGATTCTGTAACTGTTCCAGAAGGAACACTTCATGCTCAATGATGAGCACTGAGCAGCCAATAACCAAGGAGTCTTAACTGTAATCCAGAACTGAGTTTTTATTTCATTATCACTTGATAGTTTCATCTCCACACATAACAAGAAACTTACCTTCATAAGTTCCTTACCTACTCTCTGCTCTACATTTTTTACAATCTGGTGACACAGGCTAATTTAGGTGAAGCTAGCAAAATTGGGGCTTTCTATTTTTCAGAAATCAGTAAGTCTAAACAAAGCACTGTGCAGGCACCTTCAAACACAGCTAGAGAATTTGGAGGTTGGAGGTGATATGCTATGGTTCTGGGTCTTGGGAAGGTGTTTCCACAGATCAACACCCTCTCTGCATAGAAACTTTTCAGAACTCCAAGCAATATTCAAAACATCACAACTTACTTCAGTACCCCGGTTCTACTGTGTTTTGATTTGAGGATTTTTTGGAGATGAACTCATTTTAAAGTCCAATGAGTACAGCCCTGGCAATGAACGAGGGCTTTTTTTTTTTTTTGTGGTTGTTGTTCTAGTTGAGAAAGAATGTTTGCATAAAGACATTTAGCCTAATTATATTGCAATTCTTGTTTATTAATTGCTCAGTTATTAGTACTTCCTGAAATGATTCCAGTGTATTCCCTTATTAAAAACAAATCATGTAGATCCTAGCACTTACTGCTCCAGGAACACTCATGTTAAGAATTAGTCTTTGCAACTTTTTCTTTTGCAGCATTTAACACAAGTGGTTGTGGGAAGTTGTTGGAGGGACGGACTTAATAAAAAGCAGGAGAAGATCCTGAATAGATAAAAGTGAAAACTCTTAACTCTCCACTTTTCTTAACCTCTTAACTCCCTTAATTTTTTCACACAGCTATTTTTATATATTTCCTAAGTGTACGTGCACTAACATCATCGGTGCTCATTACACACAAACAATCACCTATTGGCCACAGTTACAAAA
Organism: Campylorhamphus procurvoides; assembly: GCA_013396655.1. NCBI lineage: Eukaryota > Metazoa > Chordata > Aves > Passeriformes > Dendrocolaptidae > Campylorhamphus > Campylorhamphus procurvoides. The sequence goes on along the minus strand of WBMV01000298.1, from coordinate 1,409,854 downwards.
CTACTGTCTCTGTACAAACTTGTCTTCTGCTGCTCCTGAGTTCTCTCAGTCTCTGCAAGCTGTTTATCTTTACGAGTACAGAGCAGTCTGGCCAAGGTGAAATTCTTCTTGCTCTGTCAAGAAATCCACAGACCTGATTCCCACAGGAAGTCACTGCTTAATTAGATAATTTCTCTTTGTTCTTTTTTATCCCTATTAGTTTTAGAAGCTTTTTTCCACAATCTTTATTGTAGAGGAAGGAGAAAACATCTATGCTTAAAACAAAAGCAAGACAAAACACAAAGAACCCACTGGTTTTCACCTTAGTTTCACATTCTTTCTGTATAAGGAAAGTTCTCTCATTTCCAGTACAGGAGAGGAGACTCTGCTTTCCATTTACTGGAAGAGGTAGATTGGCTGCTAATGCTGCTCAGGAGAGTGAGCATTCACGGAGGACAACTCAGTCCATCAGCTCAGGGTTTCCTCCCAGACCAGTCTGAAATGCCAACAGTGCTTCTCAGACATATAAACAAAACTGTTTTACTCTCCTGCTCTTAATGAAAGAAAAAATAAATTCAATTTGACATTAAGATAGGGCAAATTGTCAGAAGGAGATTTTGGAAGGGCTGAGGAAGACAGGAAAGAAACGCAGAGGACTCAGACGTGCATGGTAACTTTGGATGTAGGACTTGGCATGCATGTGCTCTCTTCCATTGCTCCTTAATATCTCTACTCAGCAACAAATCCTTGCTTCTAAGCTTCCCTTGACTGAAAGCAGTGTGAGTAAAGGCAGAAGCCAGCATAGTTCCCAAAAAGGACAGCACAGCTTGCTGTGCTGGCTGCAAGGAGGAAGGGAGAAGAGGCAAGATGTTAGCTGGAGGAAATGAGGAAGGTGAGGTTAAAAGAGAAATAATGCTGTTATTCCTTCAACAAACATTCAACTTTTCAACAATGTAAAGAAGCCTTGAGATTCTGGACTTCACAGTCTGACAAGATAAAAAATTATGACCTTCAGCATCAAATAAAATTCATAAACTCTACAAAGATTCCCCAAGTCATTGCAGGGCACAAAACTGTATGTACTTTGGACTGATTTTAAGACAAGCAAAACCCACCGTTACTTTAGCCTTGACAGCTTTTGAAGGAGATGTGAGTCAGCTTTTGAAACCAGGCTTTAAAACAGTAAGATGTAGTAAAACATACTCAGTAGAATGGTCCAAACTAAGAGCATGCTCTGAGTTAAGAAAAGGACATGTCAGAGTGAATTTTCTCACAGGACATTAAATCCACCTCTGTAAATCACCATCATCATCCAGTTTAGTCTGTCAGTGATCTCACCAACAGGAAAACACAAATAATTCTAAGCATTTTGTCTGTCATTCCATTCTTTCAATTTCCTCTCTCTTTTCTTTATGCCATTCTTCCCTTGTATTAATCCTCTTAGTTTATTTAAACTAAATTTTCTTAAGAAGTATCACAAATAAATTAGGCTTGGGGAATTTTCATGTTTTCCTGAAAAGCAGAGTCTGAGTAGTGAGAAGAAATGCACATTAGTTACTCCACAGAAAAAAAGCTGCTGATGGAATGCAGTAAAACATGTTCTGGCAAACAAAGTGATGTTTACCTAGAGAATATTAGCATAAATTCAATAACATGACATTTCTATCTAACAAAACCAACTACTATAAGCAAAGTAAGCATGTTCTTCACAGCCCACTCCCTAATGAGTAAGCCAAACTGAGAGACTTGGTGCTTTTACTTAAGTGCACTCAATTTTGTGGGTTCAGGACAACTGGGAAAAAAACCCAAACATCTTAAGTTTTGATGAAAGAAGAAAGATTGGTGATAATGGAATTGATCCCCAGTAAGAACAACACAAAGAGCTGTTCCCAGTGTTAACCAAACTTGAGATGCTGCCTCTGCACATTAAAGCAAAACCTCAAACTCACTCCTTCTGTTCCATCTAAGAGTTACCTATTAGTCTCACCCACAAAAAAACAATAAACAGACTTAAGATTAAAAGATATAATTAGAACCTTCATATAACTTTAATTTTAGAAAGACAGAGCCACTTATAATGAATGGTAATAAAACCCTAATATATTTCTGGCAAACATTTCAGAACTAAACTAAAGCAGTAGAGAAAGTGAAGAAGTAAAACTTCACTCAAGAGAGAGATACTTGGCTCCTGTGCCAGATGTTTATGCTAAAGAACTATGTGCTATGTGCTAAACTGCCAGAATGGAGCATTCAAAACAAGTAAGAAATAAAGATGACAGGCTGAGACTATCTCCCCCCTTGTCCTTTTCAATGCTTTCTCTAAGAAATGGGCCATTTGAAGGAGAAATTTAGAACATGATAGGATTGTCAGATTCCCATAGCCAGTCAAAGAAATACAGCTAGGAAAGTCAAATTCCTATAGTAATATGTATAAAATGTTTTCAAAAATGAAGTGGTATTTTCAAAGCTGGTTAGCTGATAACAATGGGAAATCCAGGGAAATTTTGAATTCTTTTAAAAAATAAATAGAAGTCAGCAAATGCTATCTGAAATTCAACAAATTAGTTCTGAAAGCAGAGACAAAACTTGAAAACAACTACTCAGATAAGACTAAGGATAAGACCTCTCTAGCAGAAATAATTGATCACAATGTTTTTAGATAATGTTTTACATTTGACTCACCATGCATCAGAGAATGGTATTTCTCCACTGCTTACTATGGAATGGATCCCAATGAGTTACCTACCTAAGTCAGAGCAACATTTCAAAACTGTGTCCTTAAAAGCAATATTGAAATACTTTTATTTATAATACCTTGATATAAAAACTAGCAAACAAACACAGTCCTCCATAAGGTCATGGAACCCACCCACAATGATCTAAGTCTTTATGAAAAATGCAATATTCATGGTATGTCAGTGAATCAAATTCAAAAGAATTCTTTCTATTTCAAAACCAGAAAAAAATTACAAGGATTCTCACAAGATTTTGAAAAACTGGACCAAACTTCTGACTAGACTGCATCTGTGATTGCTTTCAAAAGAAAAGTGCTAAAAGCCATTTATCAGTAGTAATCACCCTCCATCATGCATGAGATTCACTTCAAAATGCAACTGAACTGTCTCAGCAACTGACAAAATAGGTCTGCTTTTGAAGAGGAACAGCGCACCCCCATCACCACCTCTGATTTAGCAGGCTGCTTCTATAAATACATTAACCCAGGGTGGTCTATGGAGGTCAGAACTGGAAAATGAAAAAGCTCTTACTCAGTGCACTACTCAGTGTGGCTGAGGCATCAGATTAACTTGACTTGATTAGTTCTGATCTAGGTAAACGCGCTCTGCATTTAGGGCTCCAAATGCTGTGAAACCCTTGAAGGAGATTACTGTGGTAGCTACAGTTCCAGCACTTCACTGAATCAAGCCGTGCTGGAGAATCCAATATAAAAGCTGACAGAAGCTCAGCACTGGCTCTGAGGGTTCACTGAATGTTCTTAAAGCTGCCCTTTCCAGAAGCTACAGTTCTGATTGAAATGACAAGACGACTTTACTGAACCAAAGGACAAATCTGCTAAATGAAATAGCTATTTGTAAAAATGATACAATCTAAAAACAATTGTAGATTATGGCTGATAATGTGACTATATACTTAATGTACCAGGAGGCTAAGGTATTTATACTTATAATTATCCTTACAGTGATCTAAAAATGACATAAAAATCAATGCTGATTAGCTACTAAACTCTTGCCAAAATTTAAATAATATCACTAGGAAATGTGGTACTTTCACAGCCTACAGCAAAGCCCTTTGATAAAAAACTTGCTTTACAGAATTACTGCTCCCCTCCTAAAACAAACACCTGTGGTCATGTTCTAATCCAGTTCATTATTCATTCTCAGCACCTAGGAGTGTCAAGTGTGGTTTCTGAGCTGGGATCTTTATGTTATGCCAAACCGTCAGGTATTAAATATCTCATAAGAGGCAAAAAAAGGGAAGACTAGAAATTTAAACCACTGGTGTCCTTGCAAGAAAACGAGCAAGAGGAATATATGGAGGGAAGCAAGTCTTTATATATTTTTTGCAATGGACTACAGTGGTCAACTCCAAGAAGCTCCATCTCTAAGTTTCATACCTTTTATTTAGTTTATCACTAGAGAGACAGGATTTCATTTAACTCAATAGAAGTTCTCAACTCAGAGAAGTCTTAAGTACTCTTTCCTGCAAAGCATTCTTAAAAGAAAGTTACTGATATATAATCCTTATAATAAAGTGCATCATATATATAGTATACAGTACTTATACTTTAATAGAATATATATCAATTATATAAACATTAATTATAATAATATACTATAATGCCTATTTCTATAAATTAATATGAATAGATACAATAGTTGTACATAGAAGCACATCATCATTATTAACAGTATTCTATCTTTTTTCTGAGCAATGCATTATTTTGAATGGAAAAACTATGCAATTCCAGAGACTGGTCAAAAAGAAGTTAGCCAGAAATCCACTACAAAAACAATTTAGAACAGTTTAAAATACCTTATCTTACAAAATACAAGTCCTTCTTGAACTTTCAATGTGTCACATTTGAAAAGGGCAAGTTATTTAATACTAATAAGAAAGCCTTATAATAAAAATTCAAATTTAACCTCACCAGAGTACCAGTGCCATCATATTTTTCAGATGGGCTGACATAAGAAGTCAAATGGTCTTGTGATATTTCAAAGCCCCTTTTAAGTAAAATTATGCTACCTGCTCTGATGAATGCTTTTGTGATTTCAAATCGATATTCCACACGCACTTTTCTCATTTCTAACTCCAGTACATAGCATAGATAAAATAACTCATACTAGAAGGTACACTAAAAGACAGTAGATTAAATTATTTTGTTTCCATTAAACAACTGCATATGAATCTCAATGACATTAATTTTATTAACGTATTTTAAATAATTTTACAACTCCTTGACATGCTTTGATCATTTTCAACTATTTATGGGAAATCAGAGAGTAAAAGCTGCCTATCTCAACCTGTAAAGCACAGCCCAAATTACTTTTTTTTTGATTCCACACCAACCAACATTTTTATTATACTCAACTGCCCCACATTAACTTAAATATAACTACATTGGTTTTGGTACAGTTATTAAAAAATGCTATTAGCACATATAAAGTCTCTGAATAGTCCAGAGAATTCAACTTTTTTTTTCGTTACAGTGGTAAAGGGTAAAACCAAAAGACCAAAGAACTGCTTTAGTATATTGTGCCAAGACAGACAAAGTTGTTTACAAGTAGATTGTTCCTCCAAAGCAGAGAAAAGCTATCTCAACATATTGCAACTTTTTGCATAGCAATAAATCTTCAGATTTTAATCCTGTCCAGGAGCAACTTTGCCTTAGAGTACATAATTTCAAAGTAATGCTCAACATACTTCTCCAGTCTAAAGTTTTTTGCATGACCACCAACAGCTTTTCAACATTGCCTTCCCTCCTCCAGCTGGCTGCTATGCAGTTTCAAAAGCATTAATTTTAAGTTGCAAACTCTGTCACCAATAAAATATTTTCATTCCATTACAAAACAGCACCAACTGTACAGTCTCTGCTGAAGACAAAACAGAATTTCAGCTACAAGAATCACTGGCATAAAGCTTAAACATCACAGAAGAATTAGCAGGTGTTCATCTTTTCTGCAGCCTTTAAGTTGAAGATTCATAGTATCTAAAATGAACGTATGAAAACCTAAATCAAGCAACAATGTCTAAAACAGACTTATGTTCAATGGGGCACCTAGATGCATGGGACCGTGAACATTTGCAAATGCACTAAATTTAAAATTCACGGCATTATTCAAACCATGCACAGATGGTCAGTGAGTATAACTAAGACATTATCATCTTTATTTAGTTTCAGTACGAGGTGAGCAAAAATAGGCAGATCAAAGAATGAAGAGAAAATGTGATTTCAATTCTGTGGGAACTGACCTTGGATATAAAATCACAAGCTGGCCGGCTATGTCCTTAGGATATGTCCTACCAGCAAAACCAGAGTCCATAAAGGTACAGCAGCAGTTCTACTCACAGAGCAAACCCATAGCAATAACTGCCAGTGGAGAGAGACATTCCTTCTCCATTCATCTACAAGATCAGGAATTTATTGCAAGAGCTACAGCTGTAAAAGCAGAAAACCACAGCAAATTTTCATCAATTACAGAGAATTCAACTTTTAGAGCATATGACTGAGGGATACAAGTTCACGGAGAAACCAGCTCCTGCTGGGCTTGTGATATCCAGACATAATAGGATGAAAACAGACACACAGAATTCAACAGATTCACAATATATTTTCTTGAAACTACTTTTTAAATATCCGTACCTAATGTTTTCCTAGCTGGGTGCAAGGGTAGAATCCACATGTTAATTTAGAAATTCTCCTACAAAACCAAGAAAAGCACAAGAGTTCAGTTCTTGCTGGGCATTGCCTAAAGTCTGCTGTGATCGCTCTTGAGCATCGACACTATGCAGAATTGCCGGTGCAGCTCCAAAGCACAATGTAATTGCTGAGTTCTCAGCAGCAAAGAAAGGAGGTCCCACTAAAAGGAGAAGCAAATTACTCTCGTAAAAACTGCATGGCCGATGCTTCAGAACGTGCTTCTTCACTTTAATGGTTGTTAAGGCTTTAAGTTGCATTTTTTTCATGTCTTACCACATCCCAGGTGGAAAGAATTAAAAAAACTTCTCTGCAAACAATAAAGATCAGACTGGTTTAGCCAGATCACTGCTGAGAACTCACCATTAGTGGAGGATGGCAGTGCTGCTGGTCATCACCATCTGGATTAGCAACAGTTGTATTATGACTCTAGACTGCAGTTTTCTTGAATATGTCTACAGCTCAGAATAAAGTGATAGCTTTGTGTATTCCTTAAAATACTTTTCTTCACCTTAAATACCTTCTTGATTCCTTCCTGGATACATCTTGGCCTAAATTAGAACAGATGGCTCATAATTTCCCTAGTGTATGGCAATATAAGTGTAGACTACTGTGCTTGGGATAGATGCAGAGGACACAGAACAGCATGCTATTGACCTATGTTAGCAACCTAACTGGTGTTATCTTACCTGCAGGGAATATCAAACGTGAGCAGCAACACCATCAACCTAAAAAGCCTCTCTTCCCAGCACGTATCAACCAAGTACTCCAATTCTAAGGTTACATCTCTTCTTTTTCAGTTGTTTTTTTTTTACCTTTCAACACTTCAGGTATATAAAAAAATTAGGGCCACTGCCCCAGCAAATGGGAGTATGCCTCTTCTAATAATGCTCACTTCCAGAAGGGTAGAAGTGCACAGCAGGGCTGTAGAAAACAAAGTACTATACAAAAACCTCCTTCACAGCAGCTGCTGACATCAATATGGTTACCCTACAGTAAATGCAAAGTAATTCCAGACAGCTCACCTTTAAAAGATTCATTCAATTTTGAGACCTGCTCATGGGACTAGTAATGTCTATTGCATGGGCTGCCTTCCCCAGCAGACTCTTCTTGTAGTTGTCATTTTAAACCTATAGTTTTTCCTCTGCAGGATCACTAACAAGGATGTAGTCCTCTGAAGGAGACTTTACAGACATTGCAAGGAAAAGGATCATTCAGAACATTTATCTCCCAAACTGTCCAAATAAAACAAACATGTTTAAAAGTCAGGGCAGGAGAAGGAGGGTGAGAGTAACTGGCAATGCAGACAGAAAGTATAAAATCATAAATGTCTTTGCCAAAAAATATTGGCATATCTTGATTTTTGAAGACCCAAATGCTACCAATAACACTATTCTCTTGATGTGCCCTGACATCTCTCCATGAAACTATAACCTTTATTTAAAATTCATGAAAATGACATGTTATATTGGTGAATAAAAACCATCTGGTGTCAAGTATCCTATCAAAAACACAAGGGCTCCTTACATCAAAGAAAGTTTTCCTGTGTACAAATGCTATGTTCAGTATCTGAGTATCACATTTGCACTATGTAAAATGTGAAAGGTTAATAAAGAATCAGCCAAAAAGTCCAAATCCATCATTCAAAACAGTGGCAATGCAAATTAAATAAAAAAATTAAATTTTTGAACTAGTTCAGTACAAAAGGTTCCAAAAACCTCACAAGCAGTATGCTCAGGCCCATTGAGGGTCAGATGCTTAAGAAAGAGAAGACCCATGCCATTTGAAATGGCATTTAATTCATTTTAGTTCACCCAATCAATTCGTGGTTGAGCAAATTATTCAAAGAGCAAATGCATAAAAAAACTTTAAAGCTGAAGGCAGTAAAGGTAACTTAGTTTTCAAAGAGGAAAACAGTGAACCAAGTGAACCAAGCTGTACCAACTTATCAAGGAATTTTATTAGTGTATCTATTTCAAAAGAACTTGGTATACGTCTAAGATTAAAAATGACTATACATGCCGTTCTTGACCCCTTATAATAATTCTAAGCATCACAAATACAAGGACAAGAATTATTTCAAGTTATTTCAGCTTCTGATTTCATCTGTGATTGACTTGTTTTACAGTTTCATCTGTTTGAAGTCTTCTTTTGCTCACAGAGACATTACTGAAATCAGTCCAGAAACACCTGGTTTGCTTGCCCAAACAGCTACCAGATGATTTCTAAACTGTGTTGTGTACACTCAATTTCAATACCCATTGCTAACAAAATCTCAAATCTCAGAGATGTTGCAGAAAAAGAAAAAAAAAAACCCAAACAAACAAACAACAAACCAAAAACCAAACAAACAAAAAAACCCCCCACAACAGCAAAACAATTCAAGATATGAAAGATGCTGCTTTGGTGGTTCATCAGTTTTAAAGATTACTTTATCAATTCTGCATCCATAAAAGCAGAATTTTGCATCCAGACTAAATCATTCTACATTAAGCAAGCTGGATACAATGACATTCCAAGAAAATGTTCCCATTACTAATTGAAACAAAATCTCATTCTTATCTGGGCCATGAGAGATTATATATTCCTCTTGTATCTACACAGTGTAAAAATATATGCATGTTTCTTAAAGATCAGTACTGTAGCTTAGTTGGTAATCCAAAACATATATGTATCTGCATCCTTTCATAAAATATCCAGTATCACTGCTTGTAAAAATGGTAATACCAGCCTTAGCTACATTTAGGCTTGCATTTTTTCTTTGAGGTTTTCTGGGACTGTGCAGCTCACTTACCTGCAGACTGCACTGTATGGATTGCCAGTGAATGTAAATTATTTTAGAGGGACCTCACTGAACAGCTTTTCACACCTAGTTATCAAAAAGCCTTGATAAATGATGACCTTTGCAAAGAAGAGGAAGTGTATTTTCCTAGTTCCAAATAAGGTTTCTGACACTAATGACATAAAATTTACCTTTACTACGGTAACTTATGCCCTTAAGGTATTACAGCAAATATGCAATGTTACAAATTCTTGTTGTGGTATGTGGAAATTTAAGGCTGAGGACAGGATACCCTGTACAACAGGATCTGGACATGTCTATAGAAGCAGTGAACTCAATTACATGAGATTACAACATCACTGTGCCCAACACTCCAGCTGTGTCTCTGAATGATTTACAGAACAGAAATCACTTACTAACTCCAAAATGCTGGCAGAGAAGCACTCTCACCAATTTGGCAAAAGGAACTCAGCATCAAAGCTTAATCCAAAACAACAAACATTGAAAATTAAAACAGCAGAAACTTACACAAAGTAAAATAGTGTAGGTATTTATCAATATGTAACTCTCGCAAAGAGAGAATGCCTCATTTCTTGAGAGACAAAGAATGCATTTAAGTTTCTGGATACAAGATTGCTCAGATTTACAAGAGGACTGAAAATGTCTAAAGCAACTCTAGTGCTTGGAAAGTGCAGAACTTAAAACTTTTTACCAACTGTACTATGGCCTCTTATAAAATATCTTCCCTAAAAATATTAGGTTCAATTTTTATAATTTAATTAAACGGTCTAATTTTACATCAGATCTTTGATTTTCAACCCAGTGGAAGGAGTTTCATTTCCTAATTACTGAAAGAAAACAAGAGGGAGTTGAACATAAAATAACTCATGAAATACATTCCATTTCATTCTTCTTCTAGGGTTTCCTTGGAGAAGGAAGTAGAGGAATGCTAAACTGAGGTCCCAACAGTGGCATACATGAGTAAAAATTACCTCTCGGAGAAAGAACAGAGATCTGGGTGTTGAAGAATGACGTTAGGAAATCAGATCAATTGTACAGGAGAATTAATCCTCCTGCTAGGGAATGAGGCATATCTTTTCCATCTTCTGCTTTTTCTCCGGTGTTGCAAGTAGTTTTCTTCTAACAATGTTAAAAGTTTTCCACTGCTGGTTCCTAGTATAGTGAAAAGGCCTTAAAATTCAAGAGATGCTGTCACTCCATTTTACTTTTCACATTAGTAGTTCATAGTAACTGTGGCTTTGCAGGAAAAGAATTCAGAGGGAAGATCCCTCATACTTTTCTCCATTATTTCAGTTCTATGTTTATCAAATTCTCTTCATTTTTAAAGTGCACTGGACTGTCTGAAGAGCAGTTTGCTCTGCATGCCTAAACATAGAAGAGTTTTTGTCTTCAATAAGGGCTTAGAAAAATAATCCCAAATCCCAGTGGGCCTTGTTAAAGCAACATCATAACTTCTTTACACTTCCTTGTGAGTTTGGGAAAAAAAGTTGTCTACACATCAGTCTGAGCTTATACTGACTAATGTGGCCTTAGGGAAGGGACTGTTGAAATTCATGCATCTAGCCATTAGAAAGGGATTTATGAATGCAATTATGATAAATCAGCATAGGTTTATTAAGTAATGATTAATTATTTTAAAAAAAGTAGGAGTTACAGGTGAAAATAGAAGATATTCATTTCAGAGTCAATGCTTAAATGCTGTAAAGCTGGTATGATCTCCTGTTTCTTTGCACTGGGAGCACACTGGGAGGTATTTGCATGACTCAGTTTTAGGTACTCAGTGACCTGATGGATGAGCAGTGATGAGACAGCTGATGAAGCTACTGGTCTCAGCTGTTGACCCTGCCTGGACATATGAACTGCTCATCACTCATTTCCTAAACTGCCATGGTTCACTGTGCAGTGTCTTTAAGCAATCCAAAATTGGCAACAATTTACCTTCGACCAGATGCTCTAAACTGCAGCACTTGAGGACTTGACTGTTAAGTGGCTCAGATGCCTGTGATGCAAACAACTGGTGCATTACCCTCCCCTAAGACCACAACTGAAAAGCAGGGTTGTTGCCTTGTTACTAGTGGTCACACCACAATCCCCAGTAAAGGCTTTAACCACAAACCAAGCACATTAAGTACCAAGTAGAAAATATAGCCCATAATATGAGCCCACAGAGCTCACAGCTGAGCTATCACTTCTTAGGACAAAGCTGCCTGTTGAAACACCAGTGATGGGACAGCACTGCTGTTATCCTGTACCTAAAGCCCTGGGTTCCCTAGTCACCTAGTATAACTCACTTCCCTTGCTGTTCTCATGGAGGTTATTCCTACCAGCTGTGCTACATGAAGATTTGCACATGCTCCATAAACTTTAATTCCCTTTTTAAGTCCTATTAGAGCAAACAGGGGGCCATTTCTGAAGTTTCAATGGATTTTCAGAACAATATAAAGACGAAAATGTTTTCTGGCCTCTGATTTTTAAACCTTTGGGTAAAATTAAATCTCTTCCACAGTGCTGTTGATGTTTCATATACAAGTACTCACAAATACCAGGCACTCCAGAACATTATGTCTGAATCCAACGGGAGAAGTTATCCTGCTGTACAAAAAAAATGCTGTAATCACTGTTCAAAAATCTCTCAGCTTGCTGCTTTAAAGTTGTTTTTTCCCTAATGTACCAACTTCAGAAGAGAAGGAAATTCAGTATTTCAGGATGCAAGTACCCACAGCAAAGTAAGGAACACCACAAATCACAGAATTGATTCTGACAGCAAAATGTATTATTTCTATTCATTCAATACAAACCTTTGCCAAACAAAATGACTAACGTTAGAATTTCACATGTCATATTTTTCCTTTCACACTGAAACTGCAATTTTAATGGAAGAGTTTGTTTTTATCAAAATTTTCCCTTTCACAAAAAAACCATACCCCTGGCAAAAATTGTAGGCTCACTCTATGCGGGTATTAACACAACATTGACATTAAAGTATCTGATGCGCCTACAAGTCAGATTTAACAAGCAACTAAATCCTAAGTAAATAAAACCAGCAGTCTAGAACACAGCTTCCTCTCCTAAGAAAAAAAAATCAAGTTAATTCAAAATCACAAACTGGTATAGAAACATTTTTGACAGATTTTACTATATTCCACAGCTCACTTTGGAAACTCACAGCAGACTGATTGCCAGTCTGGAAAGATTCACTTTCCACTAGCCCCTTTTCCCTGTCCTCTGCCAGTATGCCCTCACATGTCTACCAGTTTTCCTCTGTGCAGGGAAACGCCCTTCCGTAAATAACCCCCCCATCCTTCACAGAACTGTCCCTAGTTTTAATATGTCCCCTCCTCAGAGCTAATTCCCAAGTTTTCCCTTTCAACATTCTGAAGTATTCTGAAGTTTTCCCCTTCTGTTATGCCAGAGATTTAACAGTGCCTGGAGCCCTCCACAGAATTTTTGCAGAGCTGTCCACAGTCCTGCTGTCCTGCTGCAGGCACAAAGCAGAGCTGGAGGAATCACAAAGGTCACATGCCGCCCTTCTGAGACAGCACTGTGGGGGCTGCACTGTGCACACACATACCTCGACACAGTCAGATTAGTGAATGCAGATTATTTTGGCTCTTTAGTTTTATAAGCTTTCTTAAAATTTTATGGATCAAGAAAAAGGGAAAGCTAGTCTCAGCTTAGAAGTGTAAGAAACAGGAAAAGGGAGACATTCAACCTGGCAGCTGAGTTCGGGATGTGAACAAGAGCAAAAAAAGAAAAAAGGAAAAGGGATTTAGAAGGAAGAATAAACTTAGATTTAAGCCAAGTCAATGCGGATGCAGGAGTTGATGTTACAGACGGACTAAAACACAGTTTTGATGAAAAGAAGTAAAGCAGGCATGGAAACACTGAGTCACAGACACTAGCTGAAGGAGAAGAGAAGCCTTTGAGTAGATTACCTCATTCGAAGAGATGTGACAGCCAAAAGTAAGACAGCTGCTGATAAAATACTATAAGTCTTTTTGATATATAGTTCATTAGAATGGACTTCAGATGTAAGAGAACACACCATACGTAAAGAAATAATGCCATACTTCATAATTAATAAATTATTGATAACTGTCCAACCAAGACTGTGGTACCAGTGTGGCTCTCTGTGCACAGATGTCACTCCAAAGAGCTTCCAGAAAACAGGAGATATGCTGAAGGTGAACTTAAAAGTCTCTTGACAGGTCAGTGACAGAGTTGGAAAACTAAACTAGAAGGCATCTCCCAGTCAAAATGCTCATCTCCCTGCAAGAACAGGTATTGTGCTGAAGCATTCCTTTTTCCCAGTTTTATCATGCTTCACCTTAAAAGTGTGTGACGATCTGCGCACTGCAGAGTTTGTGGAGTCTCCCTCACTGGAGATATTCAAGAACCATTTAGACATAATTCTGTGCAATGTGCTCTATAATGACCCTGCTTGAGCAGAGAGGTTGGACCAGATAACTCCACCAGTGGTCCCTTCAATCTTATTCATTCTGTGATAAGTTTCATTTATGATGCCTATTAGTTATACAAATTACTCAATCTATAGCTTAGAGCCAGAATTCAGAGCAGCCAGCAGGAGAATTGCTTGTTCTGTTTTGATGTTACTGGACTCAAAATAAGCAACTAACAGCAATATCCTATTGTTGCTCCGCACACAAACAAATGCAAATATCCTGACCAGCTTCACAAATTAGCTGTCCTTGTTCTTACATCATACACTCCCAATTTGCTTTAGCCTTACTGATTTAAAAAGCATTTCAATTAAAATTGGCAGTAAAATTTTGTTAATTTAAGTATTGTTAGTTTACACAGCCAGTCATGGAGAAATACAATGGAAACAACAAATGCTAATTAATTTAAAACAGACCAAGATCCTAAAATTCAATAAATCAAGTTTATAGGTTTAAGTAGTTCTTGTCAGCAATCTGTCCAAGAGGTTTTTATAAGCTTTATTTTTTCACTCCTGGCTCGTTATTTGATTTGTGCCTGCTCAAATAAATCTCATCATTTAAAAGGCATTATAGGAGTTGAGTACTTACAGTTCCCAAGTGAACCCAACAGACTTTATAAGCCTACGAGAAACAAACTGTAAGCTTCCAAGTGGAAATCTGCTATAGTCTGATGCAGATTATAAAATCATCCTCAATGGATCATCACTATCACAGTTAGTCTACCTGGTTTTCAAAAAAGCAAAATGAATACAATAGACATATACATCTGTACAACTTGAACAGATGTGCCATTGATTTCCTTCCAGCAAACTGGCCAGTAAATCTAACCCCTAAATGTAATCAGCAAGAACACTGCATGCTGTAGTTTAGGATCCCTACGTCCATTTAGCTGGTAAGAATGCAGAACTGTTGTTCACTAAATCCCCACTCCTAGATCTAGCAGGACATCAGTTCAAAACTAAGAGTACTACACATCAGCAGTGAACTTCTGAAACTTGGTGTTACAGGAGAGTGTGGAGGCAGACAGCACCAGTAAGGCTGAGAAGTATTTATTCAAACAGATAGTCAAGAGATGATAGATAGCAGAGGAAATAGGCAGGGCTGTACCCTCTAACATCCTTAATACAACTACAGAGTTGAAAGTACAAGGAAGTGCTGAGACTCTAAAGAACATCGCTGGATGTTACAGAGGGGATACTGGGCTAGATATTAAAGTGCTATAGCCCAGAATGGCAATTCTTATATTCCTAATATTCCTATAAAAGTGGAATTAGCTATCTGGAAATGCAATTGTTTCAGACTACACACTTTAAATTAGTTTCAGATAATCTTGCTGCTTTTAATTTACATTTTTTTCTCATCCAACTTGACATTTCTCTTATTACCAATCCTAAGATTCCCAGAAGAGTTGAACTATAGCAATATGAACCAAAGAGACATGAGAACTACTAAAACTGTGCTTACCTGAATTGCAGTTTTTAACAAATAAATATGAATAATATGGACAAAAATATGCAAGTCTGAACTGTATTTTTTGTTCCACCATATTACAGAGTCACAAATACTAATTCAAAAGCATATTAAATGTGACAGGATATCTTTATAGCATATTTATCTATTTTTAATTAAAAAAATTAGACCATGAGAAGAAGCAATAGCACTTAGAGTAAATTTCTTATTTTCACACTGACAATCACTGTGTATATAGCATTTAACACTTCTAACACAGAGTACCACAGCAGTACCCTGCAAGATGGTAGACAAGGGGTTTATTTCAACATTTTTCTCTACTTCAGTTAGTACTTCTAACACTATTTATAACTGGAAAGATTAGATACCAAAAAAATGAAAGCTCAGAAGAGCTGGAAAGATTTCTCATACCCGTGTTAAGTAACAAGAATTAAGTTCCTACAAAACTACCATAGAAGGATGGTACACGTGTATGTCTAGTTTCAATAAACAAGGAAGTCAGGATATTTCTACTGAAAGTAATACTTAAAAGTTGCATACACCTTTTCCTAGAGGTGGGAAAGGATGTGACCAGTACTGAACAGTACTTCGTTGCCCAAGTTCATGAGTTTTCATGAGGTTTATAGCTTCCATATGTCTATCAAACTCTGAAAACTATTTATTTATCTTCCTGTCCCAAAACCCTGACTGGCATCGGATTGCATCTTTTAAAAATTTTTGCCTGACTGCTCAGTCAGCTCTTTAAAGGCAACCTACCCACTCGGTGGTATCAGTTCTCTTAACTTGATACCAGGCAATCATTTAAGAAGGGAACAGAAAAAAAATTACCTGAAGCAAACCAGATTCTTCACATTCCATTTACAACCACACCCACTCATTTAATCCTTCCCGATAGACAGAAATCAGTTTAAAGAGAGCACAAAACAGTGAAACATTGGTTACTCCTCAATTAACTCTTGATCTGTGTACTCCCATGTGTTTTCTACAGGCAAGAGTCACTGAAACACAACGAAAAAGCATTTTATTTGAGACATACAAAAATCAGTGAAATAGGACACAGTTTGATGTTTTTATGAGAGGTGAATTACTCTAGAGTCATATACAGAATGAAAACCATTCTTGGGACAAATAAGCATCATTCTATACATCAATAATAGCTTTATAAACAGCTCACTACACATGGACTGTAATAAAGCACTGGGACTCAAAATCTCCAGGTTTTTAGCCCCAAACTCAATTTTCAAGCTTATTCTTGTCCCTCAAAAGCTAATAAAATGAACAATTTCTGGACGCCATTTTTCAACTCTGAAATTATAAGCAGCAAATTCTTAAACAGAAGAAGGTTTCTGCAAAAACTGTAAGCCATTCAGAAAGGCTCTAGATGTATATGAGATATAAAAAGCTCTCAATGACCTTTTGACAAACCTTTGTCTAGCACACTACTATCAAGGGAAAAGTGCAATTTTCCCCTAACTGTACCTTCACATATATTTTCTGAGATCAGGTTACGGTCGAACTGCCATGTAACTGTATTTTCAATTTTCTTCATACATTTTTACAACACTCTCACTTCAGCAGTATTTATCATTATCACTCCCAGCAGTCAAGACTGTTTGCATAAGGTGTTATTTGCCAAGAACCTGTTACTTGAAAGGAAGACCTCTTCTGTCTGCACAGCAGATTTGTAGGTGGAGAAAAGGAGCCTTGCAGAGAAAAGTGGAGGGAACCAACATAATCACATACACATGATCCATAAATATCTAAGTAAGGATGGAGCAGAAAAGGTACCAGCCATCCTTGTCTAATGGGACTCAACCACATTCACAAGATACTTTTTACACAGGTGATAAGAAGAAATGACAGCATGCAATTTCAACTAATTTGTTGTAGAAGGATTGTCATAAAGCTCTCCCAAAGGCTGAAAACCTAACTGTAGAAAGACCTACCCAGGACTTGTGTTATCACACATAACACACACCTAAATGTTTCTAGCACTGCTTAACTGCTGAAGGAGTGATACAAATCACTACAACACTTAAAGGCTACCCTCAGGAAGATCAGAGGAATATAGCTCTGCAAGGAAAAATGCCAAGAACTACACTATGAATAGCATGTCTGGATATATCTAATCATATTTGGACTTCACAATGCCTTAAAAACTACTGAATGTTCTTAAGCAACACAGTCTAACATACAGAGAACACCCAGAGCACAACTGTTAGGAATTTGTTGCCAAAAAATAGTATATGGAGAGAGGCTCCACATAACATGTTCTTAATTTGCTCCTGTTCTGTATCCCAGTTGCCCTACCAGAGACTGGAACAAGAGAGATGTTTTTTCCTTCCACAGACAACAAGGAGCTGGGAAAGGCCATCATTAGGCTACATGTTGGAAACAAAAATGGCCACAGCCAAGACAGAAAAAGGTTCTGAACAAAATTAGGATGTAATTTGGCAAAGGACACCTGTACAAACACAAAGAAGAAGGCTGTTTATTAGACTGCAATCCACTGGAAAGGATCCGGTGGTCAATAAAGATCCACAAACTGAACATGAAATCAGCATATTGTTGATGTCACACAAGAGGTAATCACTTTTGCAGCAACATTCAGCCTAACTGTGACCACAGTTTTCTTACAGCCACCCCTAAACAGCTATCACTCCAAATGGGTAATTACCAGTCAGCAGCCAGTAATGAACCAGGGACATTTATCCTACTCAAATGTTTGTTTCTTTTGCGTTGTTAGCATTTAGAGTAATACTGAATGTAAGGGACAGTGATCAATATCCCAGTGATTTCCTGGAGGAAAGAGAGTTCTGTTGCTCACTGAAGCGGTGGTGTTCACAGGACAAAATTTCTAGTTTAAGGGAAAAAAAGCACTTTTGTATCTGAGGAAGAAAAATAGGCATTAGGCTAATGATGAAGAATTGCAAAACAGCTCTGAATAAAGGCAGAATAAAATGAGTTTTAGGGTGAGACAGAAAATTCTTCAGACATCCCAGACGCCTTGAAAAGAAAGATCACACAGAAAAGCCACTACACTCAAGAGAAATATTCAAGTGAATCCCCAGGAATCTGAACTTAAGGTTACTTTGGAAAAGGGTGCCAGAATGTGAATTATTAGGCAATCCCAGTAAGACTCTCTTTAGCAGCGGCAGTTTGCCAAGAGAGACTTTCACAAATCCTGAGACCTCAACTGCTATCATGGAACCATGTATTTATCTCAGAGTAAGTAGATTTATGCTTGCGTAAGTAGACTAAGTACAGATTTTTTTTCATTTCTTCACTCATGTTTTACAAATATGTGATTGTTATTATATTTAGATATTACAAACAATACTTCTAGTTTATCTTGTCTTAACCTACAGCCCAGCTATCCAGCACAGACACTGCAGTGTCCACAAGAAAGGTGTTTTCTTTTCCTCTCATTACACAGCTCAGATTCTGGCCCTGCAGGAATCAGACAGGACCCAAGTGTACGCAGGGACATGCAGCAACTGAAGAGGCTCTGCCATGTGCAATAGGTTACCAGAGCGCACACTTATCCCTTGTAGCTACTGGAGTCTGCTGAAGTCTGGGTCACACACAGACTTCCTGCTGGCTGCTTCCTGCATTGGAGGTGTCCTTGCTTACTCCCCGCTCATGGGGAGCAGGCCATGGGCTCTGAAACCTTTGCATTATTTCAAAGGCCAGTGTACGCAGAAGCAAGCAAGGTAATACTATAATCATTATCAGAATGTGGGCATCTAAAATATTTGGAATTTGCACTATTCAAGGAATCAGACACTTTGTTCAGAATCCTTGAAATAATATTTGAGATCTAAATGCAAACATAATGCAATAAATAAGTTATATTTTTCCTTTCACTGTGTTTATATTCCTGTTCAATACAGAAGGACCTCAGTCTTATTGCACAGATCCAGGTAGTACTGCCAGCCAACTGATAAATGAGTTAGTGGGAACACGTTAAAGTGCCAATGTCCTTTATACAGTACTTCACTAAGAAATAGAAAAATTGTAAAACAATCTTAAACCAACAATTTCTCTAGTTTCTGAACCTTAAAAAGAATCCTCTGTTCTTTCTTATGTTGTTGCATTTGTCCAGGGACTGGACAGGGAAAAATGTCAATTACCGTCAGAGAAAAATTAAAACCTCAGATGTGCCTTATGCTCACTGCAAAATCCCAAAGATAAATACAAAGTAGTCTTCAGAAAAAAGTGATTTGTAACAAGTCTGTCTAGGGAAATGGAAAGCAGTGAATATAATCTCACAGTAAAATTCTGCTGAGAATTCCATTCAAGAAAAGCAATTCTGCATGCTAGGTAAATGACTAAGTAGATATTACTTTTATCTCAATAATATGTCAGAGTAATTGAACGTGTATTAAGGTAATTAAATCTTCTCGGTGATACAGAACTGAAATTTGAAAAGCAAAACTGTAAGTTACACTTCTATAAGACATGCTTGTAAGGTGTATGCTTCTACAAAAATATTTAAGTTCATACCTGTTTGCTTGTCTGACACAACATTTTTTTGTAATTTTATGAGGCCTTGGGCTGTAAATTAGCTGTGTATTGACTGAGTATGGAGGGATTGTATTCTAAATTTTAAATACATTCATACCTATTTAAATCTTTGATCTAGTTTTCAAAAGTTTAAAGAAAAAGCAACATAATCAAGCCATTATTTAAGTGTGACTTAAAATCAATACTTTCTTTTCTGTCACTGCAAAAATAAAAGCAGAAAATTATGCTAAAATCATACTCCATCACCTGCAAACATTGAAGCCACTGCTTAATTAATATTCTCTTATCTTTGCTTTCCAACAGATAAAGGCTTTAACATGTTAGGCAGTGTATGTTTTTCATAGTGTTGAATTCAAAGCTTGCTGAAATCAAGTGTTTCCTTTATGAGGGCTCCAGCAGACTTGAACACACCCAAGTAAAACATTTACATGACACTGTACTTAGCTACTTTTGTTGCCTCCTCTCTTTCCCCTTCTCTCAGGGCCCTGCTTCTTTTTGAAATAACATCACCACTGGGATGAAAGCAAATGAAATTTAAACACTAATAACAAAGTTATCTACATATGCCCTTAGAAACAACATATCTCTTTGGTCTATATTATAATATCACAGTGAAAGAATTTAACAACCACATTCTCTCTGGCCGTAACAGAAATGAAGTACTACTCCTCTGGCATTTTGCTTAAAAGAATGTTTTAAAAAAGGAACATCAAAGAAATACTAATGCAAAGCGAACCAAATATCAGAACCTGAGTTCAGAAAAGGTTTACTTACTCTTTATTCCTGCATTTAATACATGGCTGGTAAAGGACTTTGACAGCATTCCAGGTCTCCACTGATCCAGAGCTAGGCATGAAAACATCTCCAAACAGTGTAGGAACACTGAGAGAGGAGGAACTTCCTAAAGACTCCACCAGCAATGTGTCAGAATTTAAAAGCCATATCTGTAAATGAAGAAATAATTTATTTTACTCTAGTTATATCTATTTCAATTTATTATTTTACTCTGACCCTAAATCAGCTGATACTAAAGCCACATTCCTAGCAAGTTTCTAAAAAAGTATTAACAGACATAAACTGACATCTTGTTATTAGCACAGTCTGCACAGACTCTAGTGGTAAAAAAAGGGTTAATACAATAAACTGATGCCTGACTTATCGCAGTCACTCTTATGATCTTTTCTGTGAAGCTGCCTCTTTTAGTGACTGTAGCACATTCCTTTTGATAGTACCAAAAGAAAACAGTCCAAAGTCATCTCTTTCAGTACCAGATGGATTATTTCTCCAATTTCCTCTTCTTTTTTGGAGTTAGTCAAGCATATGGTGTTGAGCAATTGAGGGCTAAAGACAGGGAACTGAAAGACTGCTCACTGGAAGTGCCAAAAATTGAGGATTTTTAGAAGTGATAGTTATGACTGGATAGAGGTAAGACATGCAAGGAAGAATATGGCAATTAACACAGTCCACAAGGAACGTTGGGATTTACAAGCAGCTGTAACAGGCCCCTACTCGGAAAATAAATCTTTATCCAATTTCATAATGGGACTAGCATTCTTCAGCACTATTTTTTCCCAGCAATTCAAGGGATATTTACTGGATAGAGTTTTGAGAAATCTGAACTTTTTACATCACATTAAGGATCTGATTTAATCTTTGTGTGATTGGGCATCAGTGTTTCGACTTGGATCCAGGGCTTTCATGCTAAACACCGTACAAGAAAAGTCAGGCTTTTCCTTTATTCACAGCCTGCAGTAGTGAATTGATACAAGTTAACAATGGAAATCAATTTTTGCAAGTCCTGAGCCTGTATGAAGTGCTTATATATGAAATATTTATCATAGAAAACAGGATTTATGCACTGCTTCTCACTAGAGAACAATCTTCTGCTTCTCATGATCTAATCAGCTTCGAGTAAAACAAGTTACATGATGTTAGGTAGCAGACACATGATATCCCCCGGTGGAGGGAGAAAGCCATTAACAGGACACATAGTATATGCTGTAATTGAACGTGACAGTCACAATTTATCAGAGCCCAAGGCTCAGAACATTACAGTGGAAGCTTCATAAAGAAGGAACGAGATATATTGATAAAATATCTTGGGAGGGATGGGAGGAGGAGAATCACTTTAGCATATGCACATAAATGATGACAAGCAACTGCACTTGGCTTAGCAAGTCGCTGTTCATCAGTTTTGCTCCGGTAACTCACTGTACACATTTATAACCTATACTGCAAAATATACCTCATCAGCTGGGACCATTACACTGGGTGTTTTAAGCTAAGTGTTGGAGAAAATGGTGAAAAAAAGAGTAGTGTCCTACACATACAGGGCACTGTAAATGCTTTAACTAGGGTTAGGGTTAGGAAGAGAGTTTCTTCCTTTTGAAATTGCTAACAATTCCCTGTGAAGGAGCTTCCTGGGATGCTTTTCAGAAGAGGAATATCCTTTAAATTAGTCTAGGGATCAATGCAGCAATAGCTCCTTTCAGACTATCTTCTGCAATTTGCCTAAGAGAAGGCAACCAAAGCATTTCATTTGCAACATGGTCCATATGATTCATTCTACCACGAGTGTTAACATGTGGTATCTGACATTCACATTCTACCACTTGTTCAGAGTATGTCTTTGTCTCAACAGCAATGCAACAGATTTGTGTTAATAATTTAGCACACAATACAGAGAAAGAAAACGAATCTCTGGGGGTGGCAGAACTCCTGGCCACAAGAAAATTAACTTCTGAACAATATTTACTTCTCTAGGCAGTATTGTCATTCTTTTCCTCATGCATGAATTAATTTTTGATCTTGCTTTCGGTCTGACTGCACAAGAGTTACCCAGACTCAGTGTGTTGACTCAAAGCAGTTTATATGTTATTTCTGGCTAACAGATTCATATTTTGACCTCTGCTTTCAACTACGTTACTCACAATGTGCAACTTTCCTTCCTTTCCACTACTTTGTACAGCAGAGCTTGTGCAAACAGCTTCCTTTCACATTAACTCCAGTAAGAAAAGAACCTCTACAGAAAGATAAATATATAAAGTTTAGAATTCATTCATAGAGTGATTGATGACTTTTTCTGAAATGACATCGGAAGAAAGTATCGGGTTTTGTTGGTCTTTTTTTTTTTTTTTAAATCACTTTGTCAACAGATTTCAAAGATGTTCTTAGGAGAAAAGTTGCAACAAATTACTCAGTTACACTTGTGGGACTTGATCCAAGTAGGTGAAATACTACAATTTTGAGGATAATCAGGCAATAATTCAGACTTCATATGGGTAAAAAAAAGCTTTTATTTTTTCTTGCTAGTTCTTTCTTAGTTATTGCAGGCATTACTATAATTTTTATCATAACAAAGATCAGTAATGCAAACATCTTTCCTTTATAACTACTTTGCCCTCACATTCAGATTATTCAGGTAAAGATGTGGTTTCCACATGCTTCACAAAGAATAAAGCTCTCTAAGAGAACTGGGTAGCTAAGTCTCAACAAGGTTCTCATTATCTCACTTCTTGATCAGTGCAACATCCACCCCTTCTCCAATTTTAACAAATGCAAACTTGTTCTGCATTTGCCCTTCAAGATACAGTTCAATAATCAGTATCTGACTCACAAGTCTCTCCCATTTTGTTACATAATAATTTTCTTGGGGTATTGTTAGAGTTTCAGACCTCAGCATGGAATTCCTTCCAAAAAGCTTGGAGCCAACGCCTTAGTGTCGGTAAAGATGTTTAACAAAAGACACAAAGGATGGGCATATCCTGATGTTATCTGCCTTAGCCAGTCCTTTCGTTCTGATTTCTCCCATCCAAGTACTAAGAGGGCCCGACCCTGCTTAGCTTCAGCGATCAGACAAGATCAGGCATTCTCACGCTTTTTGGAAGGAATTCCAAACTGAGGTCTGAAACTCTGACAGGTATCTTTCCAGTCTCTCTCCAGTTACTCCTGAAATACAAGCTGCCTTACTTTCAAGGCACTTTACAGCCTAATCCCACTCGAAAAAACATCTTTCCTTCATTACTGAAAGACTGGAGATAGCATTCAAACACAATTTTTGATTTGCATAGATGTGTCTTTGTGGGTGTTGTCAGGTGGATCCCATCCATGATATGAATTCCCTTACCCCTCTTCCAAAGCTACACTTTTTTACAGTACAGAAACAAATAGACATCTATTAAGTTGCTGCTATGCTGACCAGTAACATAACATTTTGCTCATGCTCTCCTACGTTTGCTATCCTCCTCTTAGTCTTAGCTTGTAAGTCATGCACCCAATGGTTGGGAACCCTTCAAAGTGGAACAAAGAGAGAAGGCAAGTGATTCACCTTTTACGGAATGTGAAGATGGCAGTGATATAGTGAGGAAAAATAAGGAGATCTGCATGCACCACTTTTTTTTTCCCCCTCAAAGACACTTTTATTTAATGACATCCTTTAAAAAAAACCAAGATAAGTAGTGTATAGCTTGAACAGAGTAAGTGCAACTTAAACAGAAACTCATATTATGATATCATAACTGGTAACATTAAGTGATACATACAGAGGAAATAAGAAAAATGAGTATACATAATATTTGTGGTTTAAAAACATACTAAAAATACTTGTGAGAAACCTTAACCTTAATTATCACATATACAGCCTAAGCTGTATGTATTCATGTATTTAAGCACAAACACTGTGAACTAGAATCTTTGGCTCATTATCAAAACAAACAAGTGGGACAGCTGGTTCATGATGCATCAGTGATGAGACTCCTTGCGTAACTTGGCTGGGTACTCACAGCCTCAAGCACCTACATTTTTTACTGTTTAGCTGTTGACAATCATTAATATAAACAGTGCTTAAATTATACTTGTGTACCCAAGGCCTCTGAGCCCTAAGACTTAACCCATGACTCCAGAACACCTGTTGATGTGTATACAGTTGCCAGAATCTCACTCTGAGCATGAGTAAAGGTTTTCTGATGTTAAATACAAAAAACACCCTCAAAATCTAGTAACTACCTGATAAAAAGGAAGAGATGCCAATCAGAAGCCAGCCCCTATCTAACTCAGCTGGCTCCTGCAAATAATGCAACTCAGAGCCACGAGTAATGGCAATCTACTAAACACAGTGATTTTTGTGTTAGAAAATAACAGGTTTCCTCTTTATAAGCTACTAGACTTATGCAGTAGAATTTTAGGTAACTTGGAAACACCTAAGCAATAAGGGAAAAATCACAACAATTTTTAATGACTCCTCATTTAGATAATAGTGACAACTATGGGTCTGCTCATGAGACCTTAATTTTGCCATCATAAAAGAGGTATTTCTCACTGGTTGTCCAAATGTTATCTTGGCATTAAACTTTATTTAAAAGCAAGAGCTATACACTTGCTTCAGCATCAGGGTATTCAGAAATTGCAGAACTTGGACAATGCATATATAAAACAATTTATGTAATCAGATTGCCTCAAGAAAGTGAATCTATAATCATTTATTTCTTTACCTTTGTGTATGAATTATTTGTATAAATCACAAAACTACAAATTCTATACCTATATTTAGTTCAGGAATAAAAGAAAATATCCCCAGTTATAACAAGTGTATAGGTACTAAGATAATTCCAATCCATCTTAGAAGTTTGAGGAATCTAGCTGTCACTATTTATATACCAAGCTTAACCAAGTTTAGCAGCATTAGGACATTAAGTATAATAGGCAATTTTAGTTTTCCTTGCACTTCACTTTACAATACAATGTACTGACTACATTAGTAGTCCCTGCTGATTAAGACAATACATGTGAAAGATGCTATGCACTTGATTCACTTCTGCTGATTAAAGATAAGAAGCACTGGAGCAAGAAGATGAGATGTATGTTAAAAAGTCAAAATTTAAATTTCCATGTTTTCTGAATACAAACCAGTGTTACTTCTGCGTCACTTGTGGTGCATCTGTAGGACTTTCATTAATGTAACAACAAGAAAAAATTTCTACAAGGACATCTACTTACATTAAAAAACTTGGAGATTTCTTACTTAAACAGAACTCTTCAGAACTACTTCAAGAATTTGAATTTGTCAATTTTCTTTAAACATACAATAATGAACAGCATAAAAAACAGATTTTAGGAGCTGGGATACAAAGGTTAAACTTCTTCAGCAGGATGAAGATTTAAAAACTTACCAGAATATATGTTTTCCCATTATCCCCTTTTATGGTGAATCTAAATGTGCTTTTAGCAGAGGATAATTCCAAAAGACACTGAGCAACCATGCTCTGCACAAATTGAGACCTGTTTAAGAATGAACTACATATTACACATTTTTGTAACAACTGCACAGTCAAAGTCATTCATAACAATGCATTACTGGTATATGAGTATCTTCATATTGTCAATTCCACTACATCCTACAAATTTCAATTTCCTGCAATAGGAATTTTTTTTTACCAGACCAGCATTCTAAATTGTTCCACATCCTTTATTTTGGCTGACACCAAATGTCAAACACTGAATAAAAGCTTTTCCCTATTATGTTTTACACATATGAACCCAAAGTTCAGAACAATGCACATTTCAAATACAATTTACAAAAAGAAAGAACTGTGACTAATGCATAATACATGACACAAGATTGCTAGATCACGTTCTGTGTCTTCTTAGTCTTAATTTCCACCTGAATTGCTTGAAAATTCAAAAATCTCAATTCCAATTAAATATTTCAAGCTTTACTTAATTTAACTCTACATGATGCAGCATTCCATCTCCATAATTAGTCACCAGACATTGTGCAAGCTTAAGTAGTTAAAAAAATAAGTATTTTATTTTGGTTTATCACCTGAATAGTGAGACACTAATACTGTCAAATTATACATAATCTCTCTCCTCCGTCACACACAAAGACAAGCAAACAAAACTGTATATAAGTGAACTCAAACTACATTACATTTTCAATGCTTAATTCTGTGATGATTATGTAAAATCATGCTGTTATTATATGTAATTATTCAAGAAATTACAACATTAGAGCATTTCTAGCATCCTTCCTAAAACATATTTGTGAGCAAATTATCTGATTTTTTTTTTGTTACCTTGGTGTTGGGCTGAAACATCCCTCAGATGGTTGAATAATCACCTCAGTGATGTAATATTTAATAGTATCTAAAATGATAAAAACATTTTTCAAATAGAATAGATCACCTCTGTGACATAACATTTAATGGTATCTAAAATGGCAAAAAAATTTTTCAAGTATAATAGAATACAACTTATTAAGATTAGACTGTAAGCCACTCTATCACTCTACTAGCTAAACATTTGTTCAGTACTCCATTAAGAGGGGCAGCAGACAGTCAAATTCTGCTTTGGTTTGTAGGAGGTGAAGCAACCATTAAAAAAAAACCACATTGCCTGAAGAAAACTGCTCTGAGCTAATTACATGATCAGCAATTTCTCATTCATATTGATCTTTGTTTAACGCTGGGAACAATCCTCTTGAAACAAAGCAAGAGCTGAAGCCAAGCCTGAAAGATGAATTGAAAGAACTTTCCTAAAACACTGAGATCAGCATAGCTTAGATAAGTATTTTAGTACCCTCTGCTGCTCAGTAATGCTGCAGTGAATCACAAGAGACAGTTTTAATAACAGTACACACAGGGGAATAATTTTCTTCTTTGCTCAAAGAGCAGAATGGAACTTCTTTCCAAAAATCACACTTCCTCAACACTAGCACTGCATACATTCTGAGTTTCAATGTAACTGTCCACCAAAGGCTTCACTAAGACAGCCTTTAATACTAAATGTGTTTGAAGACATAATTTAATCCCCATCAATAAAGTCAGGTCAAAGATGATCATATTGAAGATCTGGGTCTGTGCCACAAACACAGCCTAACCACAGGGCCAGCAAAATAGATTAAGTATAAAGAGTAGTAAATGCATTCTACTAAACCTTAGCATGTGAACAACTGGAAGATTAATCAATTCCATAAATTTTAAGGGTGGAAGGGATTGTCTCATCTGATCTCCATTCACACATTCCATTAAAACTGGATGAAAGTTAGCATTTCAGGAAGATGCTTAATCTGTTTTAAAGAATCCAACCCCTTCTTCAGATAAGTACTACACTTTTTAAATATCTTCACTGTTAGGAAATCATATTTTACCTCTAAGTGTAATTTAGTCTGCTCCATACTGTGCTAGTCCTGGGAGACAGGAGGAAAAAACAGTTCAGTCCCTCTAGTTCCTCAGCCATTACCCTGACTAAGGAATTGTTGCTACTGCTACAGGGGTCTTGGGAATTCAGGAAATGTTTGCTTGCAGAGAGAAAGAAGGTGTGATTTCCCAAGAAAAAATCATAAAAGGGAATGTGGGTAGAGCTGGGGGAAAACCAGTAAACCAGGGGAACTTCAAATCCAAATCTGGCCTTCACAGCTACACCACTTTAATCCTGCTTTATCTTCAAGGCACTGATATCTGCTCATGAGAAAGCACCAAACCATGACAGTCAAGTTTGCTCTCTAGTCCCTTTGCCCAGACATGGCTCTGTCTAGACTTATACGATACATCTCTAATTAGTTTGTCTGTTCTTTGAACTCTACCTGAATTTCCTACAATAGTGAGAAAAGTGGTCAAAACAATGGATACGCTACTTAACTTCAGCTGCATGCAGAGCCCATACCAAATCCATGAACATCTATACAGTGTTTGCCTTTCCCCATTCCCACTGATCATATCAATTACTGGGTGTTACAACCATCTGAAGGCTTAGGTTAAGGCATCTAATACTCATGACCTTATTATTCATGTACTTTTCCAAGCACTCCTTTCCCAAAATCACATCCTGCTTTGTGGGCTTTCAAACACTGTACCTTAAATTTGGTTTTATTGAAGTCTGTATTGTTCAGATCCCTGTGCAGGACAATCAGAATGCTCTGTAACAGAAGACCCTCTGAATTGCATCACCTCATGATTTACTTCTTAAACAGGCTTTGCATTTTCTGAGAAATTTTTATATTCACCAGATCTCTGAACTGAAACAGGTTCACACTGACTGATGCAGTGGAGCAGAGGGAGAATGAGAGAATGAACCCTGCTATTAACAGTGTTATCATTGCTCTTCTCCTGCAAAAAGCTGAATTTTAAAAACAACCACTTGTCTTTACACTAGTTCTGGTAAATTGTTGATTCAATGCAATTACAGGTTTTAAACCATCATGTCATGATCTAATGAGCATTAGACAACCTGTTTCTCTGCCAAGGCTTCCTTCCCACAAAACCAGGCTGATTGTTAGCAATCATATCTTCAGCTTCTAGTTCTATGTTGATCAAGTTCTGAATTAACATTTCACTTATTCTGTAGAACTGACAGGAAAATAACAACCTGTAATTTCTCAAGTCTCTTTTTTCACTGGGATTCCTAGTAAACTGGAATCATACATTAAGTCTTCCAAAGCTTTGAAATTAGCCAAACATGTCACAGAAACAAGGATGAGGAAAATCCCTGCTGAAAGTCACTTTCAAAGTCTAACAGTGGAAGAAACAACCTTAATCTGCTCCTGAAGGGAATAAGATGAACACACAGGAATCAGCCCTGCACCTTACTGATAAAACTACTTTCCTGCAGAGTTTTTAACAGTTAGACATCCTCCCTTTCTTGGAGTTTCCAAACTAATCTCTTCTGAAGATGAACTGATGCAGTCTAGTTTTGTTTGTACATCTCTTACCTGATGATACTGTTTCTCCCAGCATTGTCTTGCAGCGCTTACAAATTACTCTAGTATTTTCCTTTGATTTCTGTAGGACAAAAGAGTATCATTAGATGTCACTCAGATATTCTGAAAAAGGAATGCATAGTCATAAACATAATCTACTGAGTAGTCAGTAAAATTTGTACTTGTTTCTCTTTATGTTCACATGCAGACAGATTTGTCTTCACTACTTCACTTTTCTACAGCTGGACTTGTTTGCAAGTTTCATACTAGTTTTAAAATCTGGTAATACATCCTGACCTCACAGCAAAATTATGCACATGAAATTAAGTATCCCATAATATATACAAAAAATAGCATGCTGCAATGTGACTACCATTACTCAGTAAAAAGTTCTAGCCACTGTGGACAGTTTTATAGGAGTTGAATACCAGCTCCATGTTCAGCAGAGAGCAGAAAATGTCCACAGATTATTTTGAGTTACTAGGAAACAGAAGAAGAACACAATAGAAGCATGTATTCCAGAAAGGTGCAGTGTATTCAGTTCTTGAACCAACCCTTCTTCCCCAATTCAAGCAGAAACAGAAAAGATAATGACAAAGAACAATTATCAGAGGTGCAAAGCAGTTTCCATATGTGGCAAGAAAATGCATGTAACAGGAGGAAGCATAGGAAACAGAAAAGCGTATCACTGAGATACATAAAATCACAAATGTTTAGGAAAAGATGAAGAGAAAAAAAAACCATTTGCTCTCATAGCTCATGCTATGACATTACAGAATCACAGAATCAATTAGGCTGGAAAAGACCTCTGAGATCATCAAGACTTATTTGTGTCAAAGAAAAGAAAGGCATTTGTCACTCAATGCATAATATAGTTTGGCACTCACTATAGGAAAGTATTTTTCATAGTAAAAGTATACACAAGTTCAAAAAATCTTCATAAATTCAGAGGAAGCAATATTCATCAAGAACTTATTAAAAACAATGCAGGTAACAATATCTACTTCAAGGAGCCTCTACAGTCTCCAAAATATGACTCAATACTTGCCTTACTCTTATATATCCATTACTGCTCTTTGAAAAGGATCCCATTTCAGCATGGTCTGCCCTATAACAGTTCCACTAATTACAGTGTTAATAATCAAATTCAGTATCAAACAAACAAGCACAACCCCTACTTTAATCCAAAGTCTAAACTCCAGAACTGGTTCTGTGTGGGCTTATTAACCTGGATGTAGCACATTACAGCTCTGATCTGAAAGCTGCACATATATATAACCTCAACGATGGTCACAAAGGAGGAATCAAACTAAATGGCCCAGGGAGAGACTACACTGGAACTATACCCCCCTTGTTACGGAGAGCAGAAAAAACATATGCAGTTATCCCCTTTCCCAATTCCCACTTTGCTCCTCCTTTCAAACATACACAGTGAAATTCCCTGCTTGATGTGAAAAGCAAGGATAAGTAAGATAAAGTTTAGGGAAAGCCAGTATTTGAGACTGGTACAAATACTGCACCGTACAAGTATAGAATATATGGTACTTCCTTGAAAATTACAACTTGAGTATTATTTTCTCACTACAGTTACAGGTACTGGCTGAGAATTGTGCTGTACGGTACCTAAAAAACATCACTACCTCATTGTATCTCTCTTCAATGGAAAAAGCAATAGTTCTAGCTCAACTAATTAAATCAATATATCTATTTGACAACTTGCAGCTGCTGGCAATCTGCAGGTGGAGGTGGATCACAAGCCTAATATTTTCTCTTTCTATTCCTAAGGATCCCTGATATGGTGTCAGGGAAAAATAAGTTTCCCCAAGAGATACTATTAGGATGCTGCAAGACCATGCGACATTTAAAAACTATGTTACTCTGGAAGACTAATAGATGTGAAAAATATGTTTGCAGTGGACGGATACTGCCTCAGTCCCACTGGAGTCTGGAAAAGATTGTTTAAGCATCTCTGGTACATTCCTGCTACTATTTTGGTCATAGGCAAACACTTTCCAAAGAACTGCAATGCAATTAAAAAAGAACTTTCATACTGGGGCAGACTGCAACAAAATTCTCTCAAATGAGAACATTTATGCCAATAGCAATCTGTCTTGCCTGTAACATTCTATTACTCATATTATGGAAGAATTTTCTGCTTCAGTATGAGGGTTTTTTTCCTTATTAGTCCAGTTTCTGCTGGATCTTACTTTTGCTCATTTGCTCGGCAACTGAGTGATGCTGGAAACAAGCAAACACAGAAATGAGAATTCATTGCTAGTATGAAAGATGTAGAAAGAGGGATTTGACACAAACAAGGAACAAATTCTCAACTCTTTTTTTTAGCTTTAGAAAGACTTGGAAAAATCAGAATGTGTTTTGGGTTCAGATGCGGTTGTCTTACATTCTTAGGACATAATAGTAAGGAAATTGAGTTTGTTTGACTGTTCTGTCTAGAGAATAGAAACTGCCATCCTACATTATAGCTCTTCATGTTGATATTTCTGAAGTGTTTCAGGAAGCAAATGTGAAAATTCATTACACTAAACTACTCTCATATGCCTCTGACATAAAACAGCCTCCTCCCTCCTTCAGAAGTTCTGCTGTTATCCTGGTTTGACCCACATCTCTGTAACTAACATCTTTGTTCCACATTCTTTTATTATGCATTTGTCTCAAAATCAATCCTTTGCTGCCAAACATCCTCTTTGATTGATGAAGAAAGGTACAATATTGAACTTCATGCACCCTGCCTCTTCCCATATTTGTTCCCACTGTTCTAAGATCTCTTTTAAGACTGCTAAAATGTGAGAATTCATTTCGGGGACCTTGCAGAAAGCATTGTCCTCTTGGAAATTTGTAATCTTCTACTCCACCTCCTTCTAAAGGAAAATTAGAAGAAATAACTCCAATTGTCACAGAGTTAATCCAAATTAATCTGCTTCTCCCATGCTGATATCCTTTCATGGTATCGGTCCTTATTTTCCACTCCTTGTATTCTGCTTTTCAAAGAAAATGGAACAAGAAACCAAAGGGATCACAGCAGGAAGAGATGGAGATATGGATGGAACTGTTCCCCAGGCATTGCACCAGCAACCACGGAATTGTGAAAATACTGGGGAATTTACTGGGGATAATACAAATCACTAATAAGCAGCAGCAGATAGAAATCATAGTCTCTAGTATTAGTTCTCAACAGATTAAAAATTTCACACTGGGAATCTGGACATAGTAAGTCATCAGTTTTTACAGACATAAATTGCCAAGTTCCCATAAATGCAGAAGGATTTCAATAATATCGGTTTAATACTTGGTATTGGGAGAAAATATGGAATCTTCAGGCCAAACCTTTGTCAGCACAAATGAAGAAAAGCAGCAGATTGAGAGAAAAGCTTAATGGAAATGTAGGCCTATACAAGTGTTATACGCCCAAGATGAATTTTCTTTCTTCATAGGTTTTAGCCCACCATTGAAACATCAGCATCCCTAAAAATGTTTTTTCTCAGGCAACAACAAATTTTGACATTTTTAAGCCAAAAAACTCTGCTGATGAATATATCTCCTCCTGGAACACCTAAGAGACATGAAGTGCTGTAACATGAGATGGCAGGTTCCTCTCTCTAGAAAGAACAGTCAAACAAACT
This sequence comes from Campylorhamphus procurvoides, assembly GCA_013396655.1. NCBI lineage: Eukaryota > Metazoa > Chordata > Aves > Passeriformes > Dendrocolaptidae > Campylorhamphus > Campylorhamphus procurvoides. The sequence continues at coordinate 1,376,844 of WBMV01000298.1, read as the reverse complement.
CAATTTCCTTACTACGTTCAGAGAAGCAAGACAGCCATATCTGAAGCCAAAACACATTCTGATTTTTTCAAGTCCTTCTAAAGCTAAATAATAAAAAATAACCCCACCCCCCCACGTCTCTTTGATCATATTTATGGTTATGCATCCAGTCAGAATTTGAGAAAAAAATTAATTGTTACTCCAGTTTCCTCCTCATTCTTTGCTCCACTATCCTTTGACAAACACCTAACCCATTACAGTTATTATCTTACTGAATTTTGATGTCCTGTCTTTCACTTGGGATAATTTTTGAGGAAAACTTTTGGGTTTAGAACTACATAAATAAATACCTTCTGATTCACTTTATAGGACAAAGTTCTTTTTGCATATCTTTGTCTTGATATGCAAATATCAAGACAAAGCTTAGAGTATTCTCTGGCTTCTGAACAACTGAATGTCAAGAACTCACTATGACCTTCAAAACAGTTCTGTAATATATACAATTTAAACAAGACAGGAAACAAAAAAAGTACAATTAAAAAAAGTCCAAATACATTCACTTGAAAATTATTTGAAGAAAATACTTTACCGAGTTGGAGCCACTTTGAGAAGCATGGTGTCCAGTCTCTGAGCAGCCCACAGGAGATCCAGGCGCATGTGGTTCATTTCCTGAATTCAACAGAAAAAAAGTGTCTCCAAGAAAACAGTCATCATTCTGAGGGTGCAAAGTGCTTCTGGCAAAGGGATTAGGGTGACAACACCACTCTTCAACTAAATCACTCCAGTTTTCACTTGGTAGAGGAAGAACTCTGAGAAACTTCCTAAGAGGAAAGAAGAAACAAGTATTTCAATATATTATAATTCTTTTCCAAGATACTAAAAGATATCTCAGACTCCTAACAAAGGGGGTGGGGGTGGAAGCATGGCATTTTTTCAAAAGGAAGTACTTGACTCTCTTTTCAGTCAAAGGCACTTTCTTTGGATGAATTCTGAGAAAGCCATGGCTGAACGTTTCCTGCCAAGATTGTGATGAAGCATTTCCCAAGGGTGAATCTCCAGTGATTATAAGGCAGACTTTGGCATAATCCTCTCTTGAAATGAATTACATCAAAAATAAAACAATTCTACCCAGTCATGAAAAAGATAACAATGGGCATTTTGCAATTACACTTATTGTTATTTCTTGTAAAGTTCCCTTGCAGCAAATGCTGATATAAAACCAACAGAAGCAGACTCATGTCACAGCAAGATTCAGCATGTGCTTTGAAGCCCTTCGAAGTCAGACACAAGTCCTTGAAAAAGCTAAATTCTGACAAAAATACAACAGTACATCTTAATTTAAAAAAACACAAACCAAACAAAATAACAAAGGATAATGCATTCTTTATTCAGATTCAGATACTCACATCCAACTTTCAGAAGTCACATACAAAAAAAACTCCAAATCCCTTTCTCCTGGGTAGCCGTATGGACCACGGATACTGCTCCAGGACATATCAGACTTTGCTCTCCTTATTAGTTGTATTGGGTTTGCATTTTCTGCTCTGTCTAGTTTCCTTGAACACTTTCCTCTGTCTCTTCTACTGTCACCTGAAATCTTTGCACAGTTTCTTCATTCTACTCCTTACTTAAAACTTGCAAATACAACTTAGCTTATGATACTGCTCTGCAAACAGAACCACAGCTGCTCAGCCAACAGTTAGACATCCTCCCTTTCTTGGAGTTTCCAAACTAATCTCTTCTGAAGATGTCAGTTCTCTCCACTGTAGTTTTTCATCCCTTTTGAATTGTTCAATCAGTGGCAGTACAACGTTTTATCAAAAAATCCTTCTTTCTATATCGACAATACATTTTAAACTGCGCTTGCCCCACCTGCAGATGAAAGTTGGAATAACTCGTCCTCTGACCCAGCTTTACCATAACTAAGACAACCTCCTAGCACTACCCATATGTCTTCATTTTCTGTGGTCTTATGTACTGCCTGAGATACAACCCCATACTGCCAAAGTGAGACTTTAATTCTGGTGCTGGCCTAATGACTCGTTCTGTAGCAGCCTTCACAATTAGTTCCAATGCCTGGAGTCACACTGTAAATAAAAAAGTACGTATTGCTCTTTACACTAAAGCAACAAGAAGCTGGTATTGCTCAGCAATGTTTTTGCAAGTGTTACATACAGGAGAAAAAAAAGCGGAGATTACCTTAAGCTGCATACTAAAGCTGTCCTGTTTCACTACAGGACCCTTTCTTTACTCTCACAGTCAAGAGCACCAAGATCTTCACTTCCTTTCCAACAAAAACAGTTGCTCAAACCAGTAGGAATCTCCTAAACAGACTTCTCTTAACTTTGAGCTATACCAAAAATACAGCATTTCCATTGTATTTTAGGCTTTCACTACCCATAGTTGGGAAGCCATGTCCTGGGTCACCAGAGCTGGAAAAACGTAACGCTAATAAAAATGCAGCTTTCCTGAAAACAAACAGAAACAACTTGAGGTTCACTGTGTACTGACTGAACTGAGGCTGCTAAATACAGTGATTAAACCTAGCAGACAGGGGGACTTATCTCCCCAAATTTGCTCCTAATAACAACCGAGTTTCTACCTGAAGATAGCCACTTAGGCTGCCTTCATGGTCAGAGTAACAAACAATTCTTAGGTTAGGACCTTTCTCTTCCCTGTCCAGCTGAGGAGAGCAGTGATAAAGCAGCTATGGTGGGCACGTGGCAACCACCCACCACAAGCTTTTAAGAATTTCTTCACGACAGAAATAAAGCCTTAAAGAATTAGTTTACATATAAGTTACATTTAGCACAACTGGAAGGAGAGAAAGAAAAATGGAAGTATCATAAAATCTTTGCAGTTCTTACGCTGTGGAAGGAAAAAAAAAATCTAATCACTTCCTCTAACGTGGATAATATGAGAGTAATGGAGAAAAATCAGAGAACATTACCCTAAACTCTGAAGAACAATCAGATTCATAGAAGGAAACAGACTGAGACAAAAGATTTCAGAAAAAGTAGTCAATTTTCTTGCACCAAGGAAGGATTACATACATTTAAATCATTCCAAATACATTTCTCTAATCTAACCTTTAAAATGATGGCTTGCTATGCAGTCTCTAACACTAAAAAATAAGCTTTAGAATAGGTTTGTGGTGGGTTTGGGGTTTGTTTTTCATTTTAACCCAAATTCCCCTTGCTTCAACTGAAGATACTGCCACCTTCTTTGCATTACATTCTTAGATATTGGAAGAGTCTTACATCTTCCCCACAACCTTATTTAAACTAAATCCCATTTATTTCAATTTTTTTCTCAGAGATACCATTTTCCAGATCTTAGTTTTTTCTTATTACAGACCCTTTCCTAGTAATTCACACTTTAGTGAGTTCTTCTTCACACAGTTCTGTCATTTCAATCCCTCCACCTGTGCTGCCACTGTCATAGTTAATTCACCCTGGAGAGACGAATGCATGAATTCTGTAGCTAAAAGGTCTGACTGTGCTACTCTCTTTCTTTTGGAAATGCTGGGACAGAAGGTGTTGGATACTCTAGCAGCTCCACTTTTCTACCTTTGTCTTAGTCTTTTTTAGTGGAAACATTCAAGAAGCTCAGAGGTTCCACGCAAGAAGAAATGCCAAGTAAAGAGCCATGAACATGTGGGGTTTTTTAACTTTCCCAAAAATTCTGCTTGATCACGTTAGAGGATTCAGAACCAAAATATTTAAACTCCACGCATACGAATTTGATGTGCTAAAATTCAGAGAAACACCCACTGAGAAATAAAAATATGCAAGTGCAGTATTTTTTGAAAGTAAATGTTACTGACTAGAAATTAGAAGTTTCACTAATCTACAAATGTATCAAAATAAGATTTATTACTAGACTTTTTGATGAGACATTTCAGAAGAGAAAGCAAAAAATCCTCATTCAGTTGCATTCAGGTTAGCCATAAATCCATACCCATGACAACAAAGTAACAGGGGTTTACAGAATGTAGCACATTTGTATCACCATTCTGAGTATTAGGAGTCACACAGATCACAAAAGGCTGCAAGCACATCTCTAACAATTCTTTTATGTCCAGCTGAAGCTGTCAAAGCTGTTCATCAGAAGAGCTAGGCAATGCAGCAGCTTTTTATTGAAATTCTCATTCATTCTGCAGACTTTGTAAGGAACAGAGATAAGGCCAAGTCACACAGCTAAGACGCAGCTCCTGTGTTTCCCAAATTCAGCACCCCTGAACTATGTGGAAGTAGGCTTTGCTTAACAGATAAAAGGGAGCTGTGGTCAATATCCGCATTCTGGAGCAGCTATAATTACAGCACGATGACTGAAGGAGTTTATCAGATACTGAAAAGAACTGAAGAGAATGCCTGAAGTGCAGAGGAAGAAAGTAATCAAGAATTAAATGAATAAACAGTTAAAAACTGCTTCAGGTAATTTTGCTTTTTGTCATTCGTAGTGCTTCAAGTGTGTTCCTGTCTATCAATTTCAAAATAAATAACTTTTATCTGTCTCTAAGTATACAAAATAACACGATTACCAATCACCATAGCATTTATTGCTATAAACACAGGACACTGCAGTACTTACCGGCCTTTTAGTACGATGTCACCACAGGACTGACAGTAAAAGACGTATTTCTTGTGGGGTTTCAGGCTTTCCCTCAAAGTAAAAACCGGATCTACAGATGAAAGCAAACATACTAATCTTCAAAATTGCGTAAAATCTTCAGTCACTTGTACAGAAAAATCCTGCCAAATACCTCAAACCAAAAAACATAAATCTAAGAAAAAATGCATGATACTGTCATTTTAAACACAACCTTATTTTATTTACCCATAGAAACAAGTATTTAGACGTAGGAAAAACTTGCCATCTCCACCTCATGCTCCATATTGCTAAATAAGAACTGTATATGTGAATAATTATTTTCAAGGTGCAGATCTCAACTCCACAGGGGGAGTTGAGATACGATATCACTACACAGATTGTATAAATCAAAATTCAAGGCCACTCCTCTGAAATGATATTTCTGACAATCAGTGTCTCTGCAATATGAGGACACAACCCAATATGTAACACAGAATAGTCAGGACAGGGAGCAGAGGGAGGCACCAGTTTTAAATTTTCAGGCAGATAGGAGACCAGCCACCATGGTACCACTTCAGGAAAAGATAGTGAGCAACGGCCTCTGCAGGCCAGCAAAGCAAAAACAGCCTCACAAAAGCCTGATCAGACAACTTTTCCAAATTACAAAAGAAGCTATAAAAGCCTCCATAAATCACCCAACAATATTAAACAAAGTAAAACTTTAAGCCTAGCTCTATGAATGAATACGCTCAGCATTCCCCACTTTCTCAAATATAAGAATCAAAGTACATTCTCAGAGCCGGTGTGAAGTATTTAAAATTTAGGATTCAATCACATGAGAAAAGGTTCCAGAATTTCATGTAAGAGACAACTAGTTTTGCATAATAATGTAAAATATTAAAGGCTAACTATTACCCAATATATACACTGCTTACCACATGGTTCACATACATGTTTTTTCGCTAGTATGAATTTCCAAGGTAAATGTTTTAAGACTTCATCACTGGTCTCCTGAAGCATGCCTCATTACATAGGACATGCTAAAAAAACTCAGTATATTTGAATTGTCAAAGCACATGCACAATTACAGACTAATGTACAGATGCAACCTCAGCATATCCTAAAATCAACAGAGTATTCCAATGCATTTCTGGTGCCGAAATCATTACTGTATATCACAGAATGGCAATTTTTTGTTATTTAATATATCTCTCTCTGTCACATCCTAAGAAATTAATCTAAACACACTGAGCTTCAATGCCAGGACGAAAGAAAGCACCAGCTGTACTACCATGCTTTCTATTTATTGCTAACACATTCTGAGCCTGAATTAGCATCACGGAAATGGAAGAAGGTAACTGTGAAGATGTTATCTGTAACGTAAACCTCTGCAAAGCCCGGCTGCGAGAACAATGAGCCCCAACACAAACCCACAATGCTTTATAATTAACTGGCCAGAGATAGACAACCTCAGCCTGACAGCCTGGATGAATTAGATTACTGCATTTCTGTAGTGATAGGACAGGGAGTAATGGATACAAATGGAAAAAGGGGAAATTTATGTTAAATATCAAGAAAAAATTCTTCATTGTGAGACACCCAAAACGGGTTGCCCAGGGAGGCTGCGGATTCCCCATCCCTGGCAGTGTCCAAGGCCAGGCTGGATGAGGCCTTGAGCAACCTGGTCTGNCTCCCTCCCCTCCCTCCCTCCCCTCCCTTCCCCTGCCGGCAGGGGCGGGCAGCGCCCCCGCACTACCGAATAACCAGCAAGGCGCTCTGCGTCCCGCGCCTGATCTCCATCAGGAACCCGCCCGCCATGCCGGCACCGAGGGGCTCCGGGCACGGNTGAGCAACCTGGTCTGGTGGGAGGAGGGTCGGGACTACACGATCTTAAGGGTGTCTTCCAACCCCATAACATTCTATGATTCTCTGATTTTCAGCTGCCGAACATGAAATGGGAGAGAAATAAGGTAATTTTGGAGTACTACGGGGAATACTCTCAGGCTTTCTTGCGAGCGGCCCTCAAACCCCCCACACTCCACGTTCCCCTTGCATTACACCATCTTAGAATCGCAGGATTAGCCAGCTTGGAAAAGCCGTCCGAGACCACCGAGTCCAGCCATTGATCCAGCCATGGTGCTCTCCAGACCAGGGCACTGAGAGCCACGTCCAGCCTGGCCTTACAAACCCCCAGGGACCGCGAACCCATCACCTCCCCGGGCAGCCCGTTCCGACCCCGGATCGCTCTCTCTGTAATAAAACCTCTTCCTAATATCTAACCTAAACCTCCCCCGGCACACCTTAAGCCCGCATTTTTAATATTTTAAGTGACAATTCCTATCTAAACCTTGAATTCAGAGCAGAGCCCCCGAACCACAGCAGCCCCACCCCCCCGTAGCCCCGCCCTCACCAGCGGGCGGTGGCGGGCGGTGCAGGCGCATGCGCAGGTGCAGGCCGTCCCCGGGCAGGCGGCGGAGCGCGCGGCACGATGGCGGCTCCAGGCTGACCCCTGCCGGCAGCGCCGCCGCCTCGCAGCTCCCTCCGCGCCGCACCTCCACCGACTCGGCGCACACCGACAGCTCCAGCGCCGCGCTGTGCCGCTCCGCCGCCTCGCTGCGGGGGGAAACACCAACGCTGGCCTCGGGCACAGCTGCTGCCAAGCAAGGGCCCGGCCCGCAGCTCCCCCCGCGGCCCGCGCCGTGAGCCCGGGCCTCCCGTGGGGGCGAGGAGCGGCCGCCAGAAACAAACCACCGTGCTCAGGAAGCGTTTATTGGCACGGCAGCCCGGGCTGCAGCGGGACGCGCCCATACAGAACACGGTTCCCCCCGTTCAGGGCTCAAGACGCCGAAAGCCGGACCGCACGGAGGAGCTCCCGGCCCCGAGGAGCTCCGGGCACCGAGATGCTCCCCACACCAAGTAGCTCCGGGCACGGAGGAGCTCCCGGCCCCGAGGAGCTCCGGGCACCGAGATGCTCCCCACACCAAGTAGCTCCGGGCACGGAGGAGCTCCCGGCCCCGCGCAGGAAGCAGCCGCTGTCCCGCCGGGCCCGGCGCAGGCGCGGGGAAGGCGATCCCACCCGCCCGCGCTGCCGCCACAGCGCCGCCGGCACGGAACAGAGGGGCGGTGGTGTTAGCGCAGAACCGTGGGGTCGGTAGGGTTGGACGGAGGTAGGATGACCTGCGAGATCATCCAGTCCGGCACTACCGCTGTAACCCCCTCAGCACTACACCGCATCACCCAGCGCCACATCCAGGCGCCTCTTAAGCGATCCCAGGGGTGGTGGCTCCACCGCCTCCCTGGACAACCTCTCCCAACGCCTGACCACACTAACAGTGACAATTATTTTTTTTCTAGTATCTAATGTGGATCTCCCCTGTCACAACTTAAGGCCATTTTCTCCTGTCCTTTTACTGAACGCACGGTAGAAGAGACTGGCGCCCACGCTCCCCTTACAGGGAGTTGTAGAGAGCAGTGAGGTCCTCCCAAGACTCCTTGAGACTAAAACCCAGCTTCCTCAGCCGTTCCTCATTAGACATGTTTTCTAGATCCTTTACGATCCTTGTTGCCCCTCTCTGAACAGGTTCCAGCACCTCACTGTCCTTTCTAAAATGAGGGGCCCAAAACTGAGCGCAGTACTCGAGGTGCAGCCTCACCAGTGCTGAGTGCAGGGGGATGATCCCTTCCCTTGTCCTGCTGGCTACACCTGGGCACACTGCTTTCTCATGCTGGGCTGGCTGTCAACAAGCACCTCTAAGTCCCTTTCTGCAGAACAGCCTTTGCCAAAGTGTGTTTGCATGCTGGCAAAGTGCCTCACTCTGAACCCCTCAGCAAGTAGGCTGGAGGTGGGCAATAGACTGGAGCAGGGGAAAAGGTAGGACTTGAATTGACCAGGGTGATATTCCATAAAATGTAATGTCATGCTTGGCAGTCAGAACTGGGGGTGTAATCTTTCCAAAGCAGCCACTGCTTGGAGACTGGCTGGGCATCATCGATCTAGTTGTGGGAGGTGGTAAGTGATTATATGGTTGGGTTTTTTCCCCCTCTTTCCTTACTAAACTATCTTTATCTCAACCCACAACTTTTCTTGCTTTTGCTCTTATGGTTCTCCCCCTGTGCAGCAGAGAGCTAGCAGCTGGCTGGGGTCACCCCACCAAAGTTCAGTCTGAGCAGAGGCCTCTGTGTCCTGTGGCATGTCACTGAACCACCATTCCTTGTGAACAAACCCCTCTCTACCCTTCCTCACAACTTTACAAATTCCTCCCAGTCAATGTTCACTCAGCTTTTGAATGCTGTCACATGGCACTCATAACAAATGGACCCTCAGCACAGGCAGCTGCTGCTCTGAGGGGAAGGTTCCTACTGCCTCTCATGAGGTCTTTTATAAGGAGACCGTAAACCCACCCTGACACCTCTGTCAGGGTGTCCTTAGCTTATGAGCACTGACACTGCTGGACATTTCATCCACCATGCCACCTTCAAGTATATAGGAAGCTGATGGGCAGTATTCAAGGACACCAAGGAGAGGTGAAAAAAGTAGTCTCTCCTCAACAAGTAAGTTAACAGCTTATTTTTTATGGAAGTCACAAGACCCTCTGAGGTTGCAGTTAGTTGAAAACATGCTCTGCAAAACTTCAAGCAAAAAGGCAAGTTTGCACATGCTAATTTTAGAGCAATTTGCTATCGAAGACATGATTACTTTGAAGTAATCTTAGTCCTTGGAGTTATCAAAACCAAGTAGGAGAGTTCCAAAGAAGCAGATGGAGTAATATTAGATTTTATGGGTAAAATACAGCCTGCAATAGTCAACTGTCTCAACCAAGTTGTTTTGTTGGTGCTTTTACAAAGCATGGATTTACTGAAGTATTCTAAAATGCAGATTATGCTGTTTACATGCTACGATGAGTGTGGTGTTCAGGAATTTTGTTGTTGTTGTTGTTTGTTTCCTTTTTTAAGGAAGAAAAAAATTTCATCCACATGGTGGCTTTAATTTCCAAACCCAATGTACATATTATAGGTTAAATTGTTTAGAGCAAGTAGGTCATACATCAAACATAAAATCTATGTAATTATTGGAGAATTGACTCCTAGGATTAGTAAAAGGGCTTTGGGCCCTGACTTCACAAAGGCTTACACAAGGCTACAGAGTTATAAATAATCTGAAGTATTTTCAGGGTGTGAGCTTCATTTATTCAAAATTGTTTATTATAGGTTTCTTACCATTTCTGCGTTGAAATAATTAAAGGAAGGTAAATATCCTACAGAGTGAGCACGCCTAGCGACAGTGGTGCATCCAGAACAGTATTTTGACTCCAATGCCAGTAAAAGGAGGTACTATTAAGGAAGAGCTCCACAGTGTGGTCACTTCCCGGTACTTCCCCTATGTCTCTCATTGTGTTAGGGATGCTGGCTGGGTACATCCCTGACTAATTCCTTCAGTGTCCACTTAGAGATGTGTTTGTCATCAATATGAATAAAGCCTCCTTGGGCCTATGGGTAGTGTTAAATTCCCCAGCCCCTGGTGCCAATCAATACATTTTAGAAGTTCACAATCGGCTTTGCAGAAAAGCATTTCCTGTGCCTCCTTGTTCTCATACTGAGGGGTTTGGTTAACAACAACTTTGTTACCTTTAAAGATTTTGTGGATTTTGATCAGTCCTCTCCCCTGCCTTCCTTCCTTCACCAAGCAGTTCCAGTTGTTACTGCTCTCGCTGTAAGACAGCAGCAACATCTCTCTGCTGTGCCTTTACCAACTTCTCTACATCCCTCTTGAGCCATGATGACAAGAATTGATGCAGTAATCAATCCAAGGCTGTGCCAGCTTTTTATGTAGCAGCTAAACTGTCTTGTTCTCAATATTCTTCCCAACAATGTACAATGTTTTGTAGGACGTTTTTGATTGCCACTGCACATAAAGTCAATGAGACAATTTCAAATAACTGTTTGGGAGCTCTGAACTGTAACTGCCACTACTAAATTCAGCACTAGGGAAGCTTAGAAATCCAACCACTCTGCAGTGCAGCAGCATGTGAATGCACGTGGTCAGCTACTGACAGTGCCTTCTCCCCAGTGAAGTTCACCACTGTTAAACAGCTCCCAAAGCATCACCGATCCTAGTTAACAATTACATCTCAAATGTATTTGTAAGTCTCTTCAAAGAAAAATAAATTTAAATGCACCATTTTAATTAGAAATACATGACATGTAGAGCGGTACTCAATGCCTCAGAAAACCAGTGGGAATTGTCAGCTTTCCAGAAAGTAACTGTTTCTCATCTGCCTATTCCTGGTATCCCTTATGGGAAAAGGAATTGCATTTCCTCTTTATTATTATTCCAAGTCTGGAGAATAAAGTTAGACTTCATAAAATGTTGCTGACAAAGATAAGTCACCAAGTAGAAGATTTTTAATATTTAGGTAAATATTAAGAGATTTTCCCTGGCAATATTTTAGAAAGACTCATGCTCACAAAAAGTGTGAAATATTTATCATGTAAGCAGAATACACCTTTTCTTTTTTTGCAGTTACTTAAGTAATTTATAACCGTAAGAACTGCTTGCTATTATGAAGCCTGCTTAAATTTGAGAATCACAGTGATGACTTTGAAACTAAATCTGCAGTCTAAGAACTGTACCCTTTATTCTGTGGAACTAGTCATTTGAAAATCACTTTTGCAGTAGATTTCTTCTAATAACATCCATATGGGCACCCATACACCTTTGTGTGTAGTAAGGACCCAAGCATACAAATCACGAATTATTTTAGAAAATACCTAATACAACCACTGTGAACATAAACATAGAATTAAATCACAGCATCACAGACTGGTTTGAGCTGGAGGAGACCAAGTGTGGGTTAACCTCTTCTCTGAGGTGGGAGAAGAGTGATGGGATGAGCGCAGACTTGAGCTGAGCCAGGGGAGGTTAAGTTTGGACATTAAAAGGGATTTCTTCACAGAAAGGGTGATTAGACATTGGAACAGGCTGCCCAGGGAGGTGGCGGAGTCACCATGCCTGGAGGTGTTTGAGGAAAGACTGGATGTGGCACTCAGTGCCATAGTCTGGTTGACAGGATGGTGCATGGCCAAGGGTTGGACTCGATGATCTCAGAGGTCTTTTCCAACCTAATTAATTCCGTGACCTTAAAGATCATGTGCAGGGACACCTTCCCCTGAACCAGGTTGCTGAGGGCCCCATCCAACCTGGCCTTGAGCACTTCCAGGGATGGGGCATCCTGAGGTTCACCAGGCAACCTGTAGTGCATTTTGCAAATTACCACCTGCCTCCTGTTTCCACCTGCACTGCGTCTGGTAAACCACGTGGAGATGAGGCAAAATCAGTGCCTACCCACACATATGCAGGCGATATCCGTGTCCATCCCATGTCCATCCCGTGTCCACACGCACTCTCAGCACCCCCGGGCCCGCCAGGGGGCGCGGGGCGGGGCGGGGCGCGGTGCACGCCGGGAGCTGCCGGGGCGGCGCGGCCGTGCCGGGATTCCCGTCCCTGTCGGGCTCTGTGTCCCTGTTGGTGCCGGGATCCCGGTCCGTGTCCCTGTCCCTGTCCGTGTCGGTCGGGCCCGTCCGGCGCGGCTCGCNCCAGGGGAGATTGAGGTCGGACATTAGGAAGATCAGATGCTGGAATGGACTGGCCAGGGTGGTGGTAGAGTCACCATCCCTGGAGGTGTTTAAGGAAAGACTGGACATGGCACGGGTCTAGCTGGCATGGTGGTGTTTGGTCATAAGCTGGACTTGATGATCTCAGAGGTCTTTTCCAACCTAATTAATTCCGTGACCTTAAAGATCATGTGCAGGGACACCTTCCCCTGAACCAGGTTGCTGAGGGCCCCATCCAACCTGGCCTTGAGCACTTCCAGGGATGGGGCATCCTGAGGTTCACCAGGCAACCTGTAGTGCATTTTGCAAATTACCACCTGCCTCCTGTTTCCACCTGCACTGCGTCTGGTAAACCACGTGGAGATGAGGCAAAATCAGTGCCTACCCACACATATGCAGGCGATATCCGTGTCCATCCCATGTCCATCCCGTGTCCACACGCACTCTCAGCACCCCCGGGCCCGCCAGGGGGCGCGGGGCGGGGCGGGCGCGGTGCACGCCGGGAGCTGCCGGGGCGGCGCGGCCGTGCCGGGATTCCCGTCCCTGTCGGGCTCTGTGTCCCTGTTGGTGCCGGGATCCCGGTCCGTGTCCCTGTCCCTGTCCGTGTCGGTCGGGCCCGTCCGGCGCGGCTCGCTCAGGTAACGCCGCTCCCTCCTCCGTCCCCCGCTACGGGCAGGCTGCTCCTCTCCCTCCTTCCCTCCCTCCGTGCCGCTGTCGGGGAGGGTCCGCCCCTGGAGCGGCGCCGGGCCGAGCCGGCCCTCCGCTCTGCCCTGTGCTGTCCTCCTCTGCCCTGCGCTGCTCTCCCGTCCCCTCCGCGGGCACTGCCGGCCGGGCCGTGCGGCAGGGCGGGTGCGGAGGAGCCCCGGGCACAGCGGTTGCCGCCTGTTAATTGCGCTGCACCAATTAGTACCTGTGGCACCGGCCCCGCCGCGTCTCGGGGTGCAGAGCCTGCCCCGGGCCGGGCCTGCCCCTCCGTGCGGGGCTGCCTCGGGGGCTCTGCCCCACTCCGACCTTGAGGGCCGCTCTGGGGTCGGGCCCGACGGCAGGAACTGCTGCCCGGAGTGTTTGGGAGGATACCTGGGGCACACGGCGGCTCCTGGTGTGTGTGGTGCAGGGTTAAATGTCATCTCCTGAGGCAGGGGTGGCCCTAAACCTTGTGATGCACGAATTTCTGGCAGCTTCTGGTGCTGTATGTTTTTTTAGAGATAACGTTTTCATACCTGTGTCGATACCCAGAAAAGCCTAAACAATTTATCTCTTTAAGTGACCGAAAATATGTTAGATATGATCATGATGCAGGTTTCGATGAGCTTATTCTGGGTGACTCAACCGTGGTGTTTTCATTGCTGATTGCAAGAACCCTTTCACTCCTGGATCATCTTTTGATCTGCAGCAACAGTGAAAGTGTTACGGTTCTTGGGTTAACTGCACAATGTGGCACCTGAATTCCAGCTGATGGGTGGACTGTGTCTAACTGGTAACAGGCTAGATGCTTGCAGGTAATAAGGCGGCACAGTATAAGGTTGAAGATCCTAGTCTTTCATTTTGCTGCCAAGGCTTGATCTGTCTGTGTTAAGTTCATAGTCAGGCCTGGCTGTCACATTTGCTCTTTTTGTTTATTTTTTTTAAATGTTGGTACTTTTTCAAAACCAGGCTACAATACAGTAGGTCTTCTGCAGTTCTAATAGTATGATGTCTAAATATTGCGATTATCCAGAATGTACAGTCATTGTCAATATAGCATGTATGAATGTCATTAGGGGGGAAACAGGTGGAATGTTTATAGCATAATTCCTGGGTTTTTTGTCACTGAAATGAGAACTGGCACTTTTGGAAACTAAGCAGCCTGTAAATGAGATGGGGAGAGACTGTATTTCTGGTTTACTGAATGTCTTACTTTCCCAACTTGTTGGTAGCACCTGTGACAGAAGGTGTTTAAACAGCATCTCGCAAAGACAAGTTATCTTACATCTTCCATTACAGGAATGCCTGTGCATTTGAATGGACGATTAAATTTACAAGTTAGGCCATGTTTATACTGATAGTGCTTTTCTTGCATAAAGGTGCTGGCACACTACGCTGACCATTAAAAATACTCACTGCAGGCACAGAAAGCTATGTGGGTAAGATTGCAGTCTGTCTGGTTGATGTGGTTTAACCCGAGAGAGCAACCAAGACCCACACAGATGCTCGCTCACTACCCTACCTGTGGGGTCTGAGAGAGAATCAGAAGGGTAAAAGCTGGAAAACTCATGGGCTGAGATAAAGGCAGTGTAATAGGAAAAACAGAAGTTGCGTATGCAAACAGAGCAAAACAAAGAATTAATTCACTGCTTCCCATGGGCAGGCAGGTGTTCAGCCATCTCCAGGAGAGCAGGGCCCCATGAGGTGTAATGGTGACTTGGGAAGACAAATGTCATCACTCCAAACATCCTTCCCTTCCTCCTTCTTCCCCCCAGCTTTATATACAGAGCATGATGCCATATGGTATGGAATATCGCTCTGGTCCGTTTGTGTCACCTGTCTTGGCTGTGTCTCCTCCCAACCTCCCATGCACCCCCAGCCCCTTGGCCCACGTGGAAGTACAAAGAGCAGAAAAGGCCTTGGCTCTGTGTAAGCACTGTTCAACAATAACAGAAACATCTCTATCATTACTGTGTTCAGGACAAATTCAAAACAAGGCCCCATACCGCCATGGTGAAGAAAATTAGCTGTACTGCAGCCCAGACCTGCACACTGCTGTAAGTGGGCTCAGCCTGTGATCTCCTGCAGTTGTTCTCTGAATAAGGAGAGGACACTTCCATGTGTTCCTTGTTAGCTTAGTTCTCTTGGCTGGAGTTACTGTTGCCCACCTTTAGTGTCTTTTTGCTTAACTGGGAATGACTTGGGCTTGGGGCTCAGCTGGGGCTGAGTTGGCTGAAAAGTTTGCTTTGGTGGGACTGTATTATATTAGATAGGCAGTATGTAGAAGAGAACCAAGAAGAGGTATGAACTATTTTGTAAAAAAACTGTCTTGAAAATGATTGAGAAACACAGGAGTTAAAAAAGAGACTAAACTAAATTATACTTGCTAAAGCATGAAGTAGAAAAAGGGAAGTAATTTATCTGTGTGCACATAAATTGTCTTTCAGATTAATAGTCATGTTGTTCTGACTTGTAGCTGAAAAGAAGTTGAATGATAAATAGAAACAGTAAGTGATATGTTGCCCTCTGAGAGGTTGGGGAGGAGAAACACTGCAGGATCAATGATTTTCCTCCAATAATTGAAACAAGAAATGAGAGGAAAGCACCAAAGAGAATCAGTAAATGGTTTCAGTAGTTAACACATTCCTATTTTATCAGAAACTTGTACTTTAATATAAACATAAAAAATGTCAAAAGTCAAGGAATGCTGCTTTGCCTGATTTGCTTTCTAGTATAATTTGCAGAAATCAAAGGGAGTTTAACCTTTTACTTATGTCTTTTCTGGCTTACTTCTGAGGTTAAGGAGAGTGAACAAGCTTTGGTCCAGCCTCCATGTTCAGAATAGTCAGAAAAGGATTCTGCTGTACGAATTCCTTTGAAATCCACCTGTAGAACTGTGAAATCAAATGCATTGCAAAATGTAACTATAATCAGAATAATGCATAGGTATATGTTTGGCATATGACACTATTTCAGAATTAAAATCAGAATAAAATCATAGAAATTAGTTGAAATTTGAAATTAATGAATTACTAATATTGCACACCTCAGGGTATAATATAAAAGTAAGTTGGACAAAGTCTTTCCTGAATGTGTTGTATTGGGTTACCCAAGTAAGGCAGTGATAAGGATGTAAGAACTTCTGACTTGTCTTTGTGAAAAGAAGTGTCAGGGTTGTTGGAGGCAGAATGTTAAACTCATCTGAAGCTACATATTATTAGAACAATGGGTATGGATAAATGGAAGGTTTGTCTAAATCTTCAGTTAAGATTATTGTATTCTGTGTTAAACTGCATATTGGAATATTTAAAGAGAAGTCAATATGAAGGCACAGTAGAAGTTGGCAAACGCTCCTTTAACACAAAGTGTAGTACAAATATGTCTTTAAATGTAGTCATACTGGTTTGAGCTAATGTTTGTCATGGTTTTGTTGTTTACTTATTTCTTTATTACTATATTGATTGGACTTACTGGTTTGATAAGGGTAAAAATAAGAAAGAAAAATAATACCTCAATGTAAGTCTTCCATCAGTATATGATTGAAAAAGATCAGAAGTGGAAAGCTAACTAGTTAAAAAGGAATTCTTTCCAGAGTGGGTGTAGTGACCATTTGAAGGCACGAGTCTGAAACATATAAAAGTGAAAATAAGTTGCAGTTTATTTTAGGAAGCTTGTCCTGTTACCGTGCTCAGGCAGCCGGAGAGAAGATATCCGTTTGAAGTCGTGTAGTTACCAAGCACTGCTGGACAGAGAAGGCAGCAGCTCCAAGGTCCTGCTGGTGTGTGAGAGCTGGGCAGTTCTGCTGCGGGACAGGAAGAGCATAACGCTGGAGGTGCTGGCAGGTGGTGCGGGAGCCACGGGGAGGGTGCGGCTACACTTGCACCACAACGTGCTTGTTTCCTCTTTTGATAAGAGTTTTTCCAACCCACCGAACTTGTGTGGTCACCATGGACTTAGCTATGTCAGGTAAATACCTTCCATGTTCTGCTTAGAGTAATCCAAATAGCCTTATTTCTAATATGCACTCTCAGGATCTTTTTATGAAGGTGAGGAAACCGCTGACATTGTGTGATGCTGCAGGTTTGCTTGTGGAGAGCTGAAAAGGACCTTACCAAACCGGGGG
Source organism: Campylorhamphus procurvoides (assembly GCA_013396655.1). NCBI lineage: Eukaryota > Metazoa > Chordata > Aves > Passeriformes > Dendrocolaptidae > Campylorhamphus > Campylorhamphus procurvoides. The sequence goes on along the minus strand of WBMV01000298.1, from coordinate 1,359,854 downwards.
GCAAGCCAACCTTTTTTCAGCGTGGCAACAGTTTCTTTTGGTTTGGAACTATGTACAGTGTTAACACTTAACTTCTGAGTCAGGATTTTGTGTTTCTGTTTGGCTCAGCATTGTCAAAGTGACTGGTGAGTCCAGGAGGTTACATTTCATTCTGGTGGAAGATGTCCTTGCCCGTGTCAGGGGTGTTGGAACTAGATGCTTTTTAAGGTCCCTTCCAACCCAAATCATTCTATAATTTAAAAACCCAAACAAACCAATATCTTAAATACTAAATTACGTCTGCAATTGGTATTGCTAGGATGTCAGCTAAGAGACTGAAATGAAGATTATTTTTAAAATCCCTTTACCCAAGTTCTTTGTTTCTTTGATGGATGCATTGCTGCTGAAATTTAAGTTGTGCATGAGGATGGTAACTCTGTGAGCTGTGATGAAATAAAGCTTCAGGAGGAAACCCTCTACAACCATGTCAAATGAGTATAGGTTGAATTCTAGTTTTGTGATTTTTTTCTTCACATATGTAATTGAATATGAGGGACCAGTTCTAGATTTAGATTGAAATATGTTTGTACAAATACAGTGGTCAAAAAAGGGAAAAAGGGGATGAAAAAAGTACTTGAAAGTGAGCATTGATAGATAACCACAAATTCAAGGAAGCATTTCACCATTTTTCTCTGTGTTGTATTACTTTGACTTAAGTTACCATCTGTTTTTTAGTAAGGCATGATAGATGTTTTGCATAATTTAGAATAAAAAGTATGCCTATCTGAAGCTTTGTTGATTTTTAGATGTAAAATGAATGTTGATTAAGCTATAATATATTGCACAGATAACTCAGCAATCATTTGTTGGAAGAAATGAAAAGACATAAGAAAATATTATTATAGGAAGAAGAAAAAATTTTCAGTTAATGGTTGACCTGAGTTGTAAAAAAGATGCTAATCATTATCTTTCATTTACTGAGTGACGTAAATTTAAATCTGTGAAATCTGAATATTTAATTTGATCTCAAGATGAATGTATTTTAAAAGTAGAAATTTTAGTGTAAGATTCTGGTGTTCATGAAGTGCAAAAGTACTTAAATCTAGAAAAGATGATGTCTACTGTGCTTTGCCAGAAACAGTAAGGCAGTCCTGAGCAGTATGCAGGCACAGTGCTCAAGGGCTGAAAGAAAAGAAATCAGTAGTGTTCTTTTGGTAGGTCTGTAATCAAAATCAAAATTTCAGTCCAGTACATCAAACCATTTTGTAGTTCACCTGTTATATATTGAGGTGTAATAAAATAGAATTGTGTAGAGAATTGTCACCCTAAACTCAGTATTTAAAAGGCAATTGGAAGAGGCATGGATTTACCAATGAGAGTGAGAAGTCTTTGGTCACTTTCTTCTCCCCTCTGACAAACAGACATAGATTTTATGCTTTTTTTATTTGTGAAAAATTATGCTCTAAAGCAAATTCACTTAGGATTTGTTTATAATTATGAATTTGTTTTCTTGAACCGTGAATAGAGAAGTTGAATCCTGAGAGGGCTTGTGGTACATTCCTTATGAATTTTTAAGCTCGTTACTTGTTCATCCTTATGAACTCATGTCTAGTGTGTGTCATACTTTGGAATACCATAGGACAGTAATAGCAGAACATTTTACATACCTTATGTACTTCCATCAGACTCTGTGCAGTGCCAGACTTACAGTTTTATTTCTTTTTTTTTTTGCTGTGATGAATATGCAAAAGAAGGAAAAATGTACTCAGTTTCTTTTTACTGACGGTTTGGTTTCCTGTGTAATAACAAATAATAAACGTGTTTTGTAGATTTATAAGTGAGGAGGGAGCACACCCAGTTGAGTACCTAATCCAACCTCTGTAGTATGAGCCATAGATTTTCTCTTATGTAATTCTTGTTTGATAGGAGAATCACTCTCAGGAAAACACCTTGTGTTGATTTACCATTACAAGTATGGAATATGCACAGATTGTTACGCTGATTTGATTAAATTTAATTTTGTTGTGGAAAGAAATTTGAACACCTAAGGCAGTGCTGGTTTTTCTGTGGAAAAATACAACACGCTGTTTCCACTTGCAAATGCAACTAGGTAGAAAAGTGTACTGGGAAGTTAATCATAATATTTAGTCTTATTAAGTGATGTAGACTGTTGCAGGATATTATTGAGTTCATGGTTAATTTTAGTTAATAGTACTGTCTGGTGGAGTTCTTTTGGTTTGTGTATTTGTGTAATATGAGGGGGTTTCTTCTTTCACTACTGTACTGAAAGCAGTTGGACAAAATAACAAGCTCAAATGGTTCTTACTCTTCAAAAAACACTAGAGATGCCTCTTTGAAAAATTCTGAAATGAGGACTCTATGGAAAGTCAATATAGAAACAGAGTAATTAACTGTAATTGGAAAATCTTTTTCCGTGGTTAGAGAAGAATATATGTATTTCCCACATTTGAATTTTATCTGAAGAGTCTAGTCTGGGATTTGCAGTACTTATTTTTCTATTCATGTTGTTAAATGCTTCTGATAAGAAGCAAAGCATAATAAATTACTTAATGACAAGGCTTCTGTTTTCCATGTATTCAGATCTGTGTTTGTATTAAGGTATTAAGTCTATTTAAATAAAAATGTATTTCTGCAGTTGCCAGATCAGTATGGGGGCACTATACACAGCTTAAAAAACAATAGCTCAGTACCGTGAAATTAGAAATTTTTCTCATCTGCATTTTAATTATTTACTAGTTCTTCAACTGTACATCCCATAGCCATGCTTGAAATGGTAAACAATTTCAGAAATGCCTTGAAATATTACATTGCAAAGCTGAAACTCTGAGTAATTCAAAGGGAGCAAGCTTGTGAGCTCAGGTTCTTAGGGTAGTTGCAACAAATCTTGAGAATTTTTGAAGTGACATGATGTATGCAGATTTGTGCTCCACAGCAGTCAGGGCCTGGACCTGTACCAGAAAGTGACCATTTCAGTATTGCAGATTGGTGTGAAGCAGACAAATAGAGCAATTATGTGAGGCTTGAAAAATGTAAGAGTGGAATAGTAGCAAATTAAACCTGAAGAGGGATACAACAGATAATGGAGAGCTTATGAATCAATAAGAAGTCTTACAACCTTGTGATTAAATCAAAACAGAATGTAGATGAAAGCTGCTTTTATCGAATTGATTTGATGGAGCTGTTGTTCTTATCCAAGTTTCTTTAGCTTCAGTGTAAACCATTTAGAGCCTCTTAAACAGGTGAATAGTTTGTGTTGATGTGAGACAGAAGGCTCTTACGCACAGAAGTTATGAAGGATCATGGTACTTATAAGGAGATAGACATCACCAAGCTTTAGCATTGTATTGAAATACCAGCCGTAAAATTAAATGTTGTTAAATTTGCAGTTTTATTACAGATGAAGAGAACAGAGAAGTGTTGATAAGATAACATGATAGAAACAGGAAAAATTAAAAACTACATTTTGGAATATCTTTAGACTAAAGAAAAAGCAAACCCTGTAGGCCAAGTGTATTTTTATGTATGAGAACTAATAGAAATGAGCATTCCTGTAGTTTCAATGATCATAGAATAAAAATAGTCCCAGGGTTATAAAAGTAATATATAGTATTTACATAGTATCTTCTCTGCACGCCTGACTTATTATGGCTACTAACATGATTTGGAAGATATATTGTTTAAAACTGAAATTTCATTTTGGGGGAAAAAAATACGCAACAAATTCTTTGACTCCTCATCATCTCAAATTGCCTTTTTATTTTTTAAGCAAGAAAAATGAGACCATCACTATAGAGTAGTAAGGAAACACAGTATGTTTCTCCTTCTGTCTACAGAACTTCATAATGATTAAATTGGCACAGCTAGTGCACGATAGACTGATCTAAAATTATAGTCACTCAGTCAAAGTTGTTAAGTGGTTTTAAACAAAGAAATTGTTATCATCAGTTTTTAAATCTGAAAAAAACCCAAAAAATCCTACCTGTTTAACCCTCTCTTCCACTTGGGTTTCTTTAATCTTTGATAATCCTGAATCAGGCCATTCTCGGCTTTCAGGTTCTTCAAGCACTTGAGAAAGACAAGAGTCTTCCACTTAACCGTAAGTGGTTGCATTTATGCTTTAGCTGGATAAAAAAAAATGCTGATGTTTTCACTCAGAAAGTATTATTTGATATGTCAAGTTCGTTCTCCATCCTTTGTGCCTGGAAAAATTAGGATTGTGCTGCTTTTGTGTGCTGGTTCTTTCTTCTTTTTTATTATTAACGCTTTTACTACTGGAAATCAGACATGGGTGGTTGGGCAACTGTCTCTGAGAAATCTCTTGGCGTTTTACAGGTTTTTCAAAGCAACCCTTTCTCTGGACTTAATCCAAAGATGGTTATTATAAAATGAAACTGCATGAAATGGTTTTTTTTTTTTAAATAAAAAGTGTGATCTTAGTGTTTTATGCCAGTGGGGTGTAGTGGATTCTATCAATTTGACACCCAGAGTATGGCTTTTAAGTAGTGGTTTGTAGTTCTCTTCTACCTTGGAGACAGTCTGTCATTACTAGTCTGGCATCAGAATCAAGACTGCAGACAGTTTCTGATTCTTAGCCTTTTTACTCACTCCTGCCATCTACCTCTTTTTCTTTCATTTTGTCTGTCCCTTTCTTGTTTTTCTTTGTTCTTGCAACTTTTTTTATCATACCTAGTAGACAGTCTGATGAATGCAGCTGCTTTATACCTGTTCCATAGTTTGTTTGGTTTTTCTCTATCATGCTTCAGCCTGCACTTCTGCACACAAATTTCTTCCCATTTTCCCTTAAGCAAGACAGAAAAGAGCAGCGTCTGCTGAGTGTTAAATCTCTTCTGAAGCCAAGAATCAGAGAGATCCCAAAAGGTCTCCTATGAGACTCCTATTAAAAGGGATGCTAAGTCTGCCTTTTTGCACAGATGTGCTACAGTAGGTTTTCCCATTGAGTTGTATTTGCTTGAGGTGATGGTAGCCTTAAAAACTCATTTCTTTTAAAAAGTTATTGAATCTCTACTAATGGTCTACTAAAATAAGTAGTCCGTGACCTATAAAAGTGTGGGGTGGTGTTTCTAGAACTAGAATATCTTAATTACTTGCTGTAGACTTCCATGTGATGAAAATATATTGAGCAAATTGCAAAAGCCTATGATTACAGAACACTAGTAAACATGTACTTTTGTTGTGTGTGGATGACAGTAATATAAAAACAAAGCAGAGTTGCATTGCTGGATTAGAACAGCAGGCTATTTGTATTTCCTGCCTGGAAGAGAGTCAGAAAGATTGGTGTCTTCTGTTTGCAGAAAGGCTGGGTTTTTTTAAAGGTGTGGATTTCTGGTGATGGACCCAGAGGAAGTGAAAAAGAATGAAAAATCCCTTTGTTGCATTGTTTAGAGCAAGCAGTGCTTTTGGGGATAGACAGGGCATTAATTTTCTAGAGATTTTTGTTGGGTGTGCAGTGTTGTGGTTTTTTAATTATTTGATTTTTTTAATTGGACTTGATTTTGAACACACGTTAAATATTTGTTAATATTTGTTTGCAATATGTTAACTTCTGTTTCGGATTTGTTGTAAACTGATTTCAGATTGATATTTTTAAATGCCTTTGAGGAAAACATAGTGCTTTTTATGTGGACTTATTTTAACAAAGTTTCTCTGGGAACAGTGGTTTCTTTTTTCTTTTTTCTTTTAAACAGGTAATGTCTGTACATGAATTGCAAGCTAGTCTCTAGCGGGGACACCGTGGGAGGATGAACACGGAGGAGCTGGAGCTATTGACTGATTCCAAGTACAGAAACTATGTAGCAGCTGTTGACAAAGCACTGAAGAACTTTGAATATTCAAGTGAATGGGCAGATTTAATATCAGCACTTGGGAAACTAAACAAGGTATGCCTGTCGGGTGCTCTTGGAAAATATGTAGGAATTGACAAAGGGTACTGTAACAGGGGTGTAGCAGCACAGAAGTACAATACAGAAAAGAAGTGCAAAGTTCCAGCCATCTAATACTCTTGCAAATATTTTAGTAGGCTGAGACAAATGTTGGGTGTGTGCAAGGAGCAAACAAATCAAACCAATACCTTTTTAAGACAGAGTTGAACCCTTTATAAGTAAAGGGAGAAGTTATTTACATTTCTAGTGGAAATAAATGCAACATCTCTTTTATTACTAACACTTACTTCTAACATATCATTAAATGTTATTGAAGTAGTCTGAAAAATAGTAGCCAGTGTAAACATAAGCAGTGTTTTTATGAAGCATGATAAAATGGGGCTTAAATCATTTGTTGATCAGGGAATGTTATCATTCAGATTTTTTTCAACAGTAAGTTGAATGTGTAATGTCACTGCAATCTTTACAAATAAATATCCATAAAAATCTTGCTTTAATCAGTTGTGTTTCTAGGGAACTCTACCCAGGAGAATGACACTTGGCAATGGCATAATGTTTTTGTGTAAACTCTCATTTCTATAATTTTTTGGATTGTATCATTTTGGATTTGGATCTATGTTTATGCAAAGTCAAGGCTATGATATTTGGAAAGAAAAGCTTAAAGATGAAAATGCAACTCTGTTTTCCAGTCCTGAAGTGATGACATAGTTTCAGGCAGTGGTAAAGTTTTGCATGTTGTCTCACTGTGATATTTTCTTAAGTTATCCCAGACTCACCTCTCACACTTGTAGTCTTTGAGCTGCTGGGAATGGAATTTATTAAATGGAAATAGCAATTTTTGTCCACAAAATGATGAGTAAAATGAAATGGACAAGCTGTAGGTAAGGAGCCTTTTGCAAGTGAAGTTTTAAATGTCTTGGCAATTCCACGTATAGCAAGTGTGCAAGTGAAGGGCACGGCAATGAAAAAAGCTCCACGCTATATTTTAGAAGTGGAGTTTTTTTTGTGTTGTAACTTAGGTATATGTGGTGACTTACTGACCATGTTCAGATACTTGTTTATAAAAAGTGCATTTGATGCTTAACTTTTTTTTTGCTGTTTTTCTTCATGTATTCCATTACCAGGTGCTACAGAACAATGCAAAGTACCAGGTAGTACCCAAAAAGCTGACTATAGGCAAGCGCTTGGCACAATGTCTTCATCCAGCTTTGCCAGGAGGGGTTCATCGGAAGGCACTTGAAACATATGAGATCATTTTCAAAATCATTGGGCCCAAGCGCTTGGCCAAAGATCTTTTCCTCTACAGGTACAATATTTTAAACTACTCCATTCCAAATGTGTAGCTGGGGTGCTTTTGGTTTCCTGCATTTTATATCAGCAGTCTTACTTTGTTACATAGCGAGAATCAATTTCTTTCCCTCATGTCACTGAAGATAAACAGATCACCTAAATTTTCGTTAGGAATCGACTATAGTTCTAGAAAATCTGAAATTTTATTGTTTTTGATTTGAAATAGGGTTTTGTGCATGTATCTACAGTATGTACAGTAATTGTAGTGTGAAAACTTATTTTAATGTGTTCACTTTACATTTTCTATTTATGTGATGTGTAATTTATGTGATATTGGAAAAGAATGTGAGCGTAGTTTGTTGCAAGAAACTTTATCATCAAACCAACAGAACAGAAAGATTGTCTGCTTTTTTAGAATGGAGGGCAAGTACAAACTTCTTCTCACTGTCAGTCTGTGGAACTGATGATAACCTTGAAAAGTTAAGTGTAGTGAGCATATACTGATTCCTAAACCCTCATTAGATTTTTGGCTGGGTTGGGTGAGTGAGATATTAACTTATGTATTATATAATGTGTAGAGGGGTGCATATACACACAGTCACACATAGTTTGTAATCTTTACCGATCCCTGGAGATTAAAATTTCATCAGTTTGAGAAATAGTGGGGTAAAACAGAATTCTGTTTAGGTAGCAAAGGTATGTATTAATGCTGGGAAATAAATTGTATGTTTGATCACCAGCTGTTTTGTCTTGCATTGTCAAGATGTCTATATATAGTTACACTGGGGGGGACTATTCAGTGGTTTGTTTCCACATGTTTTAAAAGATACTGTCAACTCATAGCTCACATTTTTTGCTTGTATAGTGATTCAGTATCTGCAATATGTCATTAATAATAAGTTCTAGGATAGTGGAAAATGTTACTTTGTGTAATCTAACTAAAAGCCATTGTTACTGCTGCTTGGGAGAAGACAGACATTCACATTAAGGCATTATCAAAGATTCCAGTATTTTTCATGAAAGCAGAATGCCAGTGTCTGAACATGTAGTCTTGAAGGATGAGTAATAGCCTTACAAAGGAAGACTGTGGGATAGTGTGCTGGTTGTTGAACAAAAAGGCTTTTTTTGTAGAAAAAAGAATCCAAATGACAATGGTAAAGGACTAGTTCTTCTAAACAGATAAAGGCAAAATCAAGTTTTACAAAAAGTTTTGTACTTTGGAAAGAGCCTTGTGGGATTTGTCCTTTATTATGGATAATGTCTTATCTACAAATACTTTTTTTTTAATAGTAGCTTTGCAGGTGTAGATTTTAAGACCCTTTTCTTAAACTTACCTTTTTTAATGTTTTTCCATTTGCTTCTTCATGTGTCAGGGGAATACAATTTTCCTTGTGATGTAGTTCAACATGGGCAAAATTAACAATTTGTCATGCAGAGATACTTCTGGTTTATTGTATTTGTTTCATTGGTGAAATACATAGTCATCTCTGGGCCTTTAGTGCTTGTTATCACAATACTACTAAAACTCATAATATTAGCCTTGACTTACCAACCTGTCCATCGAAATACAGTCAGTCATATCAGATAAAAATCTGATCCTTATAATAACTACACTGGAAATGCCTGTAGCAGTCTGAAGATAGAAATTAAATTGTCACATGAGAAGCTTCCTTAAAAAAAGATAAAATTTGTTTTTCACAGTTCTGGACTATTTCCACTCCTTGCCAATGCTGCTATGTCTGTCAAACCAACATTATTGAGTCTGTATGAGATGTATTACCTCCCTTTGGGGAAAACGTTGAAACCAGGACTGCAAGGACTGTTAACTGGGATTCTGCCTGGGCTAGAAGAGGGATCAGAGTATTATGAAAGGTAAGGATAGATATGTTTAATAAGGTGACATGCTTGATTTGGTGGTGGGGTTTTTTTGTGCTGTAACCTTTCATTGAATACTTTTATGTGGATTTCATTTTTTTTAATAATCCTGCCATATTAATTGCAATGGAATAGCACAGTAAAAGATTCTTAGCCTTAATAAGGAAAAATAACTGTTGGTTGCTCCTCTTATTAAAAGGGAATTGACATTAAGTAGACTTACTGTTATATGTTAGTCTCTTTTCTCAAGTAACAAGCAATAAAAGAAGGGGAAATGGCCTCAAGTTGCACCAGAGGAGGTTTAGGCTAGATATTTGCAAAAATTACTTCAGCAAAAGGGTTGTCAAGCAAGAACAGGCTGCCCAGGGAAGAAGTGGAGTCCTCGCCCCTGGAGGTATTTAAAAGACCTGTAGATGTGTTGCTTAGGTACATGGTTTTAGTGGTAGGCTTGGCAGTGCTGGGTTAATGGTTGGACTTGATCTTGAAGGTATTTTTCCAACTTAAACAATTCTAGGATTCTTCTTATGGATTGACATATATAACATGTCGGGAACATGCTGTTTGTTTCTTTTCCATGAGTTTCCTCTAAGCTAGCACTGCCATACTATTTTTGGTCTAAAATACGTATCTTAACTCAATGTAGAATAACAAACAAACCTTACATCATTAAAATGTACCTGTTGTGATATCTAAATTGTCATTGAACCACCTATGTAAGAGACAGCAATAATTTCCCTATCTTCATAGGCTATTACTCTATTTCTAGCAGCGTGGCCTGGGAGGCAATAACTCTTCTTATCCAGCAAGCCTAAACACTGGTTGAATTATCTTCACTGCTGCATCTGGGGTAGCATTTTAATATACTAAAGGATGAAATTACATTCCAATACTTGGAGCTCTTGGAATTGTTCACATGCTTACATATTCTTTATATCTCCAACTTCAGAACCAAGAATTTTCACAACTTGTATGTGAAGAGCAGTTTAACACTGTCTTTTTCTATTTCTGTGTAGGCAGACACACACAGTGTAGTTGGCATCACTACAACAGGGAACAAGGGCTACCCAGCTTGCCTCCTGGGGCCTGCCATAGGGTGTGGAGGTGCTGCCACGTGAGTGGGAAGAAGTGAGGACAGGGGAAGAGATTGCTTGTGCTCAAAGAATTGTGGTATTTTTTGCCTTGCCCTTACCAGAAGGGCTCGGTGCAAGGAGTGAGAGGGCAAAAGCCATTTGTTTGATTCTTTTCTTCAGAAGCTATGCTTTCCTACTGTCTCTCTGAAACTTCTGTCTGTAGCAACACCTGGCTTTTAGTAGCAGATGGAGTTATTTGGCTCTTTGAACATAAGGAGTACATAAGGAATACATAAGGAGAAGCTGTGGGCAGGCAAAAGCATTTTGCAAACCAGATTGGCCTGCAGGCTTGCTAGTTGCATCACTCTGTTCAGGCTGCATTATAAGGTTTGGTGTATAATTGGGCCTCTCTTGGCGTCTCAGAATTTTGACATTCCTTTAACAATTACTTTTAATATTTATTAAAACTGGGGGCAGGGACAAGAGCTGTGATACATGCCCTGATTCAGCTGACTTGATTTTACTGCAGAACAAACACGCTGTTGGAGAAAGTTGCTTCGGCTGTGGATCAGTCGGCGTTCTACAGTGCTCTCTGGGGTAGCCTCCTCACGAGCCCTGCAGTTCGCTTGCCTGGGATCACTTATGTCCTCTCCCATTTGAACAGGAAGCTTTCCATGGAGGATCAACTCTACATAATTGGCAGTGACATTGAATTAATGGTAATGTTTTAGTGGGACAATGAAGACATTGATGTTACTTATTATATAGTGTATTTTGGAGGAATGTAGATCCTTTCTCTATCTTGGAACCTGGCTTTTGAAGAGAAAAAAATACATGTTTATTATAGGTCCAGTTAAACTAACGTTTTTTGCATGATAAAAGTGTTGCAAAGCTGAATGAATGTTTCAGAACTGCTTAGGTTTTGTGTCAAACTTTCCATTAATAGCATGCTTCAGTTGAAAGTGATTGAGTTTTGTTGCATTTTTTTTAAAAATACATAGAGTATTATTATGTCTTTTGAAGTTAAGATATTCATTGGTAATATAAAAAACCAAAAGCTTAATGTTTGTATAATTAAGGAAATCTCTTGATTCTGTTTCCTCAGTGGTGAAACCTTTTATCTTCTTGTTTTATCTTGTTTCATTATTCAAAATTTTAAAATAACTTAATTTTGTACATATCACTATTTATAAGTGTTCTTATTTTTGAGTACTCTCTTATATCTACATTATTAAAATGATAAATAACTATTTTGGGGTGTCTGCCATTACTTCAGGTAGAAGCAGTGAGCACATCAGTTCAAGATACCAGTGTTTTAGTACAGAGGAGCACATTGGACCTTATCCTTTTTTGTTTTCCTTTCCACATGAGCCAGGTAGGTTATTAACATGGGAGATGAACTGACAAATTCCTAACTGTACTCCACCTCTTAAGTCAGTAGCAGTATTTTGTTGGGTTTTGTTAATGATTTTCTTCAAACTTGAACAAGTTTGAGTCATATGTAAGAGTTTCTCTGATAAGTTTGGCTCTCATGTCATAGTCTCTGCTCTTCTTCTTTTTAACCTGATGTGTTAACTTTGAAGTTAATTTATACTGAGTTTATATGTACAGAAGTTACTGTGTTTAGTCTATGTAAAAGCTTTTAATTTGCCTGAGTTTGATGAGGAAGCAAATATATCTTTTCATTTGCAAGTTTCTAGTTCTCAGGGTTCAAAGTCAGCAAAAGTTAATCCTGGTAGCATAACTGATTCAGAACACTAGAGAATTGAAAACAATTATTGGTTTTGGGTGAGTAGTTAGCCCTAGCAGTAGTGGGAGATAGACCTTACAACTTCTAGGTTGTGGGGTTTTTTTACTGCATTTATTTAGTCCCTTGCTATTTTCAAATGAGCCATGGTGTATTTTACTCCTGGAGGAAAACTTACACAAGATTAGTTCTCACCTTGTCAGAAATTAGGGAAAACCTACACTGTATGTAAAAAGAACTGTGTTCTTGTTTGTGGAAGTGCTTCATTCACGTTCATCAGTGACTATAGAAATATTTGGAGTGTCTGTGTTTAGTTACTAGAATGATGAAATGATCAATACAACATTTTTTTTTAATATTGACAGTTAAACAAGCATTTTAAAGAGTGGGAAACCAAAACGTATTTAAAATTCTTCAGTGGTTTTTTTTTTCTTTCCACTGGATTTTAGTTGAATTTACTTCCAAGGCTTTTGCCTCCTAAGTAAAATGAAATGTCTTGTAACAAAAATGAGCTGTTAATAATCAATTATTTTTGCTATTCATAAAGGTTGTATCTTATTACAAAGTATCTATTCCAAATAATAGTAATATTTTGGTTTCCTAGGAGCAATATCATGTTTTCTTGTACTGTTCTGAATTTAGAAATATCAAAACATGAAATTAACTATGCTTTAAAGAATATCAAACTGTTGCCTTAAGGAAGGGGAAAAAAACCTTTCCAAGACAATTTTATATGGGTAAAGCAGAGAAGAGTTCTTTACTTATAGGGTTTCGGGGTACAGAATATAAAGGAGTATAAAAGAGTATATAAAGTATAAAAAGTATAAAAGAGTACAACACGTGTTGATAAGTAACAGATAGAAAAGACCGGTGCTAAGATGAACTCATGGCCTCAGGAATACCATAGCTCTTCTCCAAGCACCACCGCTTCAAAACATGCAGAGTAAATTAATCTGAAAGGCGTCCCTTTCATTTAATTCCCGGCTGTTTCCAGCCAAACCCCCTGAGCCACTCTGCTGTACCTTACCGAAGCAAACAAGGGACAACCCGTCCCTCCCAGGTGGAAAACCCTTTCACCTAACAGGTTGGGAACATGACTCTTGCAACATCTGGGCCCAAGTCATTTCACCTCCCAATCTACAACAAACCAGGGAGAAACTCCCTTTTGCAGCTGCATCCCTGCAGCTCAGCAACCCCAGCTCTNTAACATGGTATCTAGTTGCCTTAGCTCTGGTACATGTTTTCTTAGCACAGTGTTCTAGCTATTATCTGACTCTTAAGACAGCTAACACAGGGTCAGAGGTTGTTAGCTATGCTATATGTAAGAAGTATACCTAGAAGTGTAAAAATCTACAAATTCATGAAAGGCCTACGGCAACAAAACTAATAGAGCAGGAAAAGTGTTACTTTCATGGTTAAATTTAATCATGTTTCTGACTTCTTCAGGCAACACGTCCAGACATGATCAGGATTTTGTCAGCAGCCCTTCACGTAGTACTGCGCAGGGATATGTCCCTCAACCGAAGGCTTTATGCGTGGCTTCTGGGTAGGTTTGCATTTCATGTCAGCATTCAGCAAAAGTGCAGGAAGAATTGTATGTTCCTTGGCAGTATTTGCAATACTGGGGAGAAAGATTCTTGGAAAAATGAAGTACTTAATTTGCTTTGTAAGAAAGAAGGGCACTGTCTCTCTCCGTGGATATAGAAGATGAAGAATGTCATGCTGGAGCTCTCTCCTGTTATATAAATTATCGGTATGTTTTCCTTATAGCAGCAGTTACGGGTGTTCAGGGTGGAGACTTGTATACTGGGCCCATGGAAATAGACACCAAAAGGCAATTTCTGTATCTCTAAAAACATAAAGTGGAAAAACCACAGAAATAGGCATTATAGAGTGTAAATGGTAGTTGGAACACAACAGTATAGAAGATACAAAAAGAAAAAATGTTGAAAAACATTGATATTGTGGCTTGAGTGTGCAAACTTTAAACTTCTTTAGATCTTCGCATGACTGAATTAACAGATCACCTATCACTTTTCAGCACCTCTTTGGAGTGACAAATGACCATGCTATGCAATTTTACTTCTACCAAGTGGCATAATACCAATACAATACACATTTAAATTTTTATATGAAACTAACATGTAATCAGAAGAGGGTAGTAGAGAAAAATAGCTATTAGAAGGCTCTTAACTATTTAGGGAATATTTAGAAGACTGGAAGTTCTAAAATTTTAGAAAACAATTGCTCTTATTCAGCCTCATTATTTTGAGGAAATGAAGCCTGTGTTCATGAAAATCTGGCCAGTTACTCTTTAAACGCACTCTGAGAGAAGTCAAAATCATGGGAGTTCCTGTGTATACCACTGGAACTGGAGACTAAATGGACAGACAGAAAGTGGTTTCTCTACTTGAGGGGAAGATTGTTTTGCAATCTGTTGTTGCCTTTTTTTGTTTGATTCTCCAGCTCACCTGCAAGCACATATGTGCTTCTGGGGCTACCCAGAACCCTTCCCAGCAGCTCTTGCATCTTCCCCAGCTGATAGTTAAGACCTCAGAGGCAGGTGGTAGGTGGGTGACTGGGAAGAGAGGATATGAGTAGTAAAGGGCTCTGAGAGAGGACTGAAATAATGAAGAGAAGGATGAAGTCAGCAAAAGTGTTTTGCATGAGGGAGTTGGTTTTGTTGCTGTAGAAGTTGTAGGGGGTTAGAAGATAAATATGAGAAAATCCTGGCTTATTTAGTTAATAGTTTCAAGACACTGACTTGTAAATTACTCGTATTTTTAAAGAAAGACAGTTGAAATGCAATGTCATGCTCCATACCTGCATTTTCCAATTTAGGGAAGAAAATTCTAGATTAAGCACTGTACTAATGATTCATCTAAATTTGATGGGCTAGATATGCTTTTTGCTATCACTGAAAAAGATATTTTATGTGTTTAAAATATCATGTTACTTATTTAGTTGTGGAACCTTCTTTTACAGCTATTTCATGAACATAGTCTCCACTGAAAGATAATACACCTTCAGAAAATAGTTTTACAGTGACTGATCCTGGTCCTGTGTTGTGAACAGCTACTGGCTCTGTTTGCTATCTGTTTGGACAAACTTTCTGGCCATATAGGTTTTTTGCTTGTTTTTCATTTGGTGGTGTGCTGCTTTTCTGTTATCATGACATTCTACTCCTAATATAAAACATTGGGGGAGGGGAGTCAGTTATGTTGGGAGACTGTCTGAAGTCTGATGTTCTGTATGACGTTATTTAATTTCAGTAGTACCTATTCCTTCCTAGTGTTTTATAGCTGGGAGTGACCTATTAACATTTTCTAGGAATAAAAATCATATTGCATCTCTTTTAAATCAGATTATCTTAACCATTGTTAAGTGTTGTTTTAATTTATTGCTAAAAGGCATGCATCTTCTTAAGCTTTCTTTGTATTTTTGTCACTTCAGGACAAAATTGGAAAACATTTCTGATAAACAGGCTGAAATCCTGACCAACCTGATATTTTTTTTTTTTTCATTCCTTAAGCCTATTTTTTCTATGGGAAAAGATAAAAGCTAACAATACAAAGGTCCATCTCTTCCATGTAGTTTTGAATAACATTATTGATTTTTTTGCAATGTAACTGATATTCTATCCAAGTGCCTTAGTCACGGCAGTGTGTTTTGGTGATCATCTCTTTATATGTAAAACACTAAATTTTTGTGTTCTCATAAATATTGAAATATTTTTGTGTAACAGATTTTTTTAAAATGTTCTTGGATTGTGGTTTGTGCAGTGTTTGTGAACATTTTTCAGTAATACAAGAAGTAATTTGGTTAATAATGTTGCATAAAACTGAAGTTTTTAATTTGTGTGCAAACTGTGTGCATGGAAATATCATTTAGTTTTCTGTATTAAACTCTATAAAATCATCTTTCTCTTGCCAACATGACTTGGACATCATCTTGGTAAGTTATCAGTGCTAGAGTGTTGATCTCTAGTTTAAAGAAATTGGCAATATATTCTATTAAGTGACAGATACTTATTTGCTATGTCTTTTGTTTGCTTCAAGGTTTTGATAACAATGGTGCCCTTGTAGGACCCAGAAGTACAAGGCACAGCAATCCCGAGGAGCATGCCACTTACTATTTTAACACCTTCTCTAAGGAGATGTTAGTCCAGGTAGCTATACAATGCTTTACTGTGATATATATCTTTATAAATGGATCCTAATCAAGGTTGCTTTCTCTTTATATTTTGACTTGCCTCTACAATGTGACCATGTAATCTGCGTTTTTGTGGTATTGTGTCCTGCTCTTCCAACACCTTCCCAGTGGAAAAATGAAGGCATGGAATAATGTGTTTCTTTAGAATAACAGTGTGAACAGGACAAATATTAGATTTGTCTTTATCTTTTTCCACAATGAATGAAGCATACATGGAAGCACACTAGAGCCTGTTCTTTCATGAAATGGAGCTGGAGAATTCTCTTCTACTTTGGTAGATAGGGAAACTCCTCTGTGTCTTGGGAATCAGAAACAGGTTATCAGATGGTGCTCAGAAAGTCTAAAAAAAGTATCTTTCTCCCCTCTAGGCAAAGGGAACATCTTTTCTGCCTTTTTGGCAGTCAGGAATAGTTGAGAAAATTGGCAGTTAAACAGTTTTACCCTTGAAACTTTGCTAAGTGAGCTGAGTTCACTGGCCCTAAGAACTATGCTTCTTTTCTCACAGTAATTGAAGTATACAGTTGTCTTTCAAGATGCTGTTGAGTCTAATCTTGAAATTGGGAAGATATTTAGTCATTCAAGCAAATTGATAAAGTCAGGAATTTTCTGGTAGTCAGAATTGCAGTGCTTTGTATGGGAACCAGAGTGGGGATTCCAATAGTAGTAGCTGACACGTGAATATTTTGCTCCCAACCAAAGCTGATATCCAGCACAGAGCTAGCACTTCCCATTTTATCTGATGACAGTGATATGCACTGTTCTACTCCTGAGGAAGAGACCCTAGAAACTCCAGAATTCCAGTGCAGCAAGGACCTCACTGGCACTCACTCACCCTTCTGCCTCCCATGGCAGATGATTCAGAAATTATCCAAGCGTAGAGGGGAGGCCTGAATGAGCTCCAGTTTTGCCTGTACCTTCTATAAAAAAAAATGTGATGAGATTTTAGCAACATTTAGGCATTTGTTAATGTGTTTTGTGTTTTTTAATCTGTCCATATTTCTGGCTTAATCAGTGCTATTAAAGCTTTTCTGTCTGAAAAGACTATGGACATTAGAATCTGTGGCTTGCTCTACATAATACAAATTGCATATGCCTTCTAAAACCACTTGCTGTTTTTTGAAAGACTTCAAAAGCATTGCTCCTTTCTGCCTTCTTCCCTAGCAGTCTCTTTGTGTTTTGATTTGTCCAGTCCACCCACATCTTATTCACTGATACAGTATAATTGTGACCTTCTGAAGGCATATTCAAGGACAGAAGATTTTTCTCTCTGGATACTGGCTCATAATACTTGGTTTATAGCAGATAGGGGAGTCAAACCAGTTTTCATGCCACTGTTCTGTCCTATCTCTCTCTTTTCTATTCTTTGTTCTCCTTTTTTAGAAACTGTAAAAGAAACCAACTAGTTTTAGCTCAGACAGCAAAACCAGCTGAAAAGAGAAAACTAAGTAAAATCTGTTACTGTTTCATTGGGCCTTTTTTAATTCTGCATCTTATTCCCCAAACTGCTTTGGTATAGAAACTCAGTTTCCCATTTGTTTTGAAGCTGTGATTGCTATTCAGTCAAGAAAGTTTTCTGTTACATAGGTGGGAATATTCTATAAGGGCAGATTATTATTTGTTTAGCCCTTAGTATCTATATGCCTTACCTTCTCAAATAATTTCTTTATTACCTCTTATGTCTTCTCTCTTATTCTTATAAAATATTGAGTTGGTATCTGTTTATAGTATTTTATTTTGATTTTAAATATATACAGATTACCAAATTCTGTTTCACAGAAATATTCTCATAGGCAAAGTTGAGAGAAATTTTCAGCTTGGAGAGAGTGAGCTGCGGTGAGATGAAATAATGGTGTCCACTGAGAATTTTCCCTTTATGTGCAATTTTTATTCTTTTTTGGGTTTTTTTTAAATATTTTCTGGGTTTTCTAGTTTGTTTGGTTTTTTTTCCTGATATAATTTTACTCTTTGCAGGCAATGGTTGGAATATTACAAGTTAATGGGCAGGGAGAAGAAAGCACGTTAATGCAAGACTTAAAGCCTTTTCGAATTCTTATCAGTCTACTGGATAAGCCTGAACTAGGTAATTTTCATATGAACTCTAATCTTGTTTTATGTGGTTTTACTGTGAGAATATTTCTCTCTTGTTGATCAGATTGAAAAAGCTATATTCTTAGTACTGGCAGGCTAGGATTTCTTAGGTCTTCTAAGCTATATGTATGTTTTGTGTTTAATTTAATGTATTTGTTAGATTTACCTTTTACAAAATGCCATTTCTTCTACCTTCTACATAGGAAACAGTAAGTTAAAGTCATAGAGAGAACTGACTGCATGCTGGAAAAAATACAGATTGGATCTTTTCCATTTCTTTCATCGAACAGTGACTTTCACTATTTTAAAATCTCAGCTGTTCCTTTTGGGAATAATCTGTTCTTTCTTCTAATATGCAGAGATGGTAGATATTAAATTGAAAACAGTTAATTTTTTTTTCCAGGAGAATTATCCAGAGGGAGCAAGTATTTTTTTGATCATATGGGTAGTAGGTTTTTTATTTCTTTTTGGTCTTCCTTTTTAATTTTCCTTTCTCCTGTTTAAAGCATTTTAATGTCCTCTTTAGCAAATGAGTGCAGAGGACTGTGGCACAAAAGTATTTACAACACTTAACTGTTGGATATCTTGCCTTTTTCTTTGGAATATAATTTTGGAAGTGACTGAAAAAAATCTAATTAATTTTTAAAATCTGTCCTAAGATTTGGGGGTGTTATAATAAAAGCATGAAAATACAATTAGAGACCACAGCTTGAAAGGAAGTGATTAAGACAGGCTGCAAAGAACAAAATATCTGTCAAAAATTTGCCATCTTCTTTGTAATTTGTGATTTCTGGGGATCAGAAATTAAGATCTCATGAAGGAGCAGAACTGTGAGGATTCTTGCAGCAAACTGAGATGGAAGATGCTGATAGGCTTGTTACTTAACTCAGTGAGCACATTCTTACCAACGGCAGCTCAGCAAGGCTGGGAAAAAGCAAAGGATGTTTCAAGCAGGATTACTTTGTGAACTCCTTTCAAAATAAGGTGGAGTTTTTTATTTCAGACTTGAGATTTAGCTCAAATCTGAAGGAGAAGCTATTTCATAGAATCATAGAATGGTTTGGCTTGGAAGGGACCTTAAAGATCATGTAGTTCCAACACCCTGACGTGGGCAGAGACACCTTCCACTAAATCAAGTTGCTCAAAGCCCCATCCAGCCTGTCCTTCCTTATATGTCCAGGGACAGGACATCCACAACTTCTATGGACAGCCTCATTAGCCTCTGGGTGAAGAATTTCTTCCTAACACCTTATTTAAGTATCTCCTCTTTTAATTTACATCTCTTCCCCCTTTTCCTATCACTGTGTGCCTGTATAAAAATTCTCTCTCCCTCTCTTTTTTATAAGTCCTCTTAAAGTACTAAAAGGCCACAGTGAAGTTTCCCTGGAGCCTTCTCCAGGCTGAACTATCCCAACTATCTCAGCCTGTCTGCACAGGAGATGTGCTCCACCCCACTGATCTTTGTGGATGTTCTCTGGACTTGCTCCAGCAGGTTCATGTCTTTTTTATGCTGGAAGTCCTAGAGCTGGATGCTGTGCTCCAGATGGGAACTCTGAAGGGCAGAATAAAAGGAAAGAATCACTTCCCTCAACCTGCTGGCCATTCTTCTTTTGGTGCAGCCCAGGATATGGTGGGCTTTCTGGGCTACAGGTGCACACTTTGAAAAATACTCCAAAAAGTACTCTACAGACTATATATGGAAATTAAAAAAAAAAAAACACACCTGCTTCAATTTAAAGGGAAGGAAGATGTTTGTAATTTTTTTTTCTTATATTTGTATTTAAATACTTGAGTATACTGTCTGAGTGATAACAGCGTGGGCTGGCTTATGGGTGAGTATTTGAAACTGTTTCATTGAAAGCTACCTTTGATCAGGAATTCATATAGTCACATTCACATGTTACTGAGCTGATGATCCCTCCATGCTGCTCTGACTGTGTAGCTTTTGAACTAGGTGTGTTTGTATCCATCTGCCATTGTATGGTGAAAGAACCCTGCTTGTGCTTTGTGTACTTACCAGGCATTACAATTGTTTGAGTATTTCTGGAATTCAGAAGTAAAAAACCAAGCCTTCTGACATTGAGGTAGTTTATGAGATTGGACCAGAAGAAATGTTATGGTTTCAGTGATCAAAGCTAGCTAATGATTTGGGTAGCTTTCAGTTGTGGACTGGTGGCAGTGCTGTAATGCAAGAGTGTGACTGCTGGTGTTTCTCTGTAGGTCCTGCCATCCTAGAGGATGTATTGATTGAAGTGTTTCGAACATTATATACACAGTGCAAAGCAGAGCTGGAGCTTCAGACAGAACCATCTTTCAACAAAGATCACACACAGCTCAGCAGGTGAATTATGAGTAGAATATATTTTGTATTAAATAATACATCTTTTTGTTGCTGAAATCATGACTGAAGGCTGTGGGACTGTAACCCACTTTCTTCACCACACAGGATCTATTGACATTAATTGCAACTTCTGTGTTCAGTGCAAAGGTGTGAAGGGCTATGACTTTATTATTTATTTTTTTTTTTTAATATTTAGAGTATGATTTTTTCATTTTCCATGAGCACAATGCTTGTTTGATTAGTTGTGGTATTTTTACATCTGTGTTCTTCATTAAAAAACAAAAAAAGAAAAACAACAAGCACAGACTGATGAACACTCTGGTAGAGTAAAAATGAAGAGTGCTACAAGACAGCCAGAGTGGGATATAAAGTGTTTCAAGATTTGAATTGAATATCTTAAAAGGTGGAGAGAAGATGGAAGGAAGTTCAAAGCTGGGTGGGAGAAACAATTGTAGGAACAATCATTGGAAAACAGATCTATTAAAATGTGCTTAAAAGGCAAATACTAACAGAAGAATAGAGAAGAAACCTAGCAACTGTGAAAAGACATTGATATGAGCAGCCTGCCAACATACTGAGCCCTAGAGCAACAACCACTGTAGGGATGAGGGGAGGACAATTTGTCAGTGCCAAGTGGCAGTGGGTAAAATCACAGTGATGTGTAGTTATATAACTTGGAAATGAAGTGTAAAAATATAAAACGTTCTTTTTATTTTCTTTCAGCAAGCTGAGAGAAAACAAAAAAACAGCCGAATTGATTAAAACTGCCAATCTTCTTTTCAATTCCTTTGAGCCTTATTATATGTGGGATTATATTGCTCGTTGGTTTGAAGAATGTTGTAGGTAGGTAATAATATTTAATCTCTGTATGTGTAAAGTTGAAGTTAACTTTTCTTAACTTTTTTCATCGTAAAAGTTAGTCTCATGAGCCTGTAATTCTTTTTTCACTTCTTTAGTCTTTTTTAACATTCTTTTAACTTAGATCTTTTGGCCAATTTCCAAAGTGTGGTTGGCGGTTTCAGCAATGTGAGTTCTCACAACCTCAATGTCTGCGTAAAATAGAGATAGAATTAGCCTGTCTGCTGAAGGGGACACTCCAGAGTGATCTCAAAATTGTTTGTTTTGTTCTGTCTGTCCAGAATGGGATTACTTCTTGGGTATCTAGCAAAACATTGTAACTAAAGGAGAACTGAAAATAGTAATGGGAAGAAGGGGGATGAAGGTACCATAGGATCACAGGGGTCTTGCTGTGGCAAGGGATAGATGATGTAGGGATTTCAAATGAAATTTGTAGAAAAGTTTTATTTCATTGCTTAATAATATATGAAGATATTTTGACGCAAATTTTTCTATGAGCCAACAGTGTACTGTCCTAAGTAAACAGTGTCTTGGGCTGCATTATGAGGAGCCTGGGCAGCAGGTGAAAGGAAGTTATTTTTCCTTTCACTTAGTGTTTCTAAGATCACATGTGGAATATCGTGTCCAGCTTTGGGCACCCTACCTGAGGAGAAGTGTTGAGAAACTGAAGAGACTTTAGTAGAGAACTACTAAGATGGTCAGTCATAGAACACTGCATGGAAGGTTGAGGTAGGTGAGCTTGGTTTAGCCTGGCAAAGAGGGAAATTGAATGGCAGCCTATGACTTCCTGAAGGGCACTTCCAAATTGATACAGCTGTACCTTTGGTAACAGCTGATGGAAAACAAGGGACAGGAACAAGGGGTGGCTCAAGGGTTCAGCTTAGACATTCAGAAATGCTTTGCTAAGAACATAGTACAGCAGTGGAAGAGGTGGAACAGTGGAAGCCAGGAAGGCTGTGGAGCTTTCTTGTGAGATTTGCAGAACTCTGGTAGACAAAACTGTGGATGAATTTATCTAGCATTTTTAGCAGTCCTGCTCAGAGTGAGAGGTTGACTAGAGAAAATTACTTCCAACATGTCTGTGACTTGATTTTTGTGTGTTGGACTGAATTGCTAAAGTAAACAGTCATCTACAGCCAGCTAAGAAGCAGGGGAGTATTTCTCTACATATAATTGTCTTACCATACACATGGATACCAGATTCCCTTATTAATAAATAAGTGAAATCTGGGGAATGTTTTGAGTTTGGTTTTTTTTTTCTTTTTTCTACCTGAGCTGCTGTAAGTTATTGTCTTCTGTCTCAATCTTCTGTAGCCTGGACTTCCTTATTTTGCAAATGAAGACTGTTTTACGCTGACAGCCTGATTGCTGCTCTTTCTGAAAGAATGTCACAGGGCAAAATAAGCTACTTAACTGTAAAATGAGAGATTGCTTATTGGTTTATATGGATTATCCCCAAAATACACATCTTTGCATTAAGTTAATGATCAGTGTAAGGGGAAGGGGAAAATATTGTGAAAGCCTATTTGAATTTTTCAGGAGGACATTACATGCCAGACTTCAGACTGGGCCTGGAGGTGATAGTGAGCAATCTGAGTTACCTCTGACAAATTTCTGCTTGTTAGTGGATTTTTTATTGGATATTGTTTCTTTGGTAAGAATTGCTTTATTCATTGCTAATACTGGGATTCCGTATATTTATAGTTACAGAAATACCATATGTGCTTTATTACTTGCTTTTCCTAAAAATTTATGGCCATAAATTGGTGGATACCATTGAAAGTTTTTGTTTCACTGTATGATCTTTGATAGACTGGTTGGATATAACTGTAGTGGGTTTTATGATGCTTGTACCTGAAAATTTTAGTCTGTCCTCATTTTTTTTTCCCTGTATTCATTACAAATATAGTCTTTTGTAGTTTAATGTGGTAGTTTAAATGTGCAGCTTTCTTTTAAAGATCTTTTAAATATAATGATAAGATGTATCTTCTTTTTCTGTTGTCATTTCTTAATGTGGTGAAGACTGTTGGAACCTTTTTCTATTGCTATCTTTCCTCAATTCTTTGCTTTCTCATTTTAAAGCCTACTAGAAGTATGAGAGTGCTGTGTCAGGTATGGCAATCAGCCTGTTTTTCCTTAAGTTCTTAATAACTCTATCTTTCATTCTTACACTTTTATCTTAAGGTTATTAAAATAATAGTAGCATTTTTTAGCCTTATTGATATGTTTTGTAATGCATTTGTTGTGTAATGAACAATATACAATAGTTTGAAAAAGAGCTAAATATGTTACTGTTTGTTTGTTACCCAACTTTAAAGTTAATATGCTAAATATTTTTAGTAAAGCATGCGTTTCTTATTCTTGGATATTAAGATATTAATTTTCCTTATTTTGTGTTCCATATGTTTAGAACACAGTTAAGCAAATGATAGATATCTCAGCGTGGAATTTGGTGTTACAATAATGAGCTTTTTACTGTTACTTTGTTAGGAGACTTATATTGAAATACAGACAGAACACTTGCCTCAGCTGTTGCTCAGGATGATTTCTGCATTGACAAGCCATCTTAATACTTTGCACTTGTCTGAGCTTACTGATTCTCTCAGACTCTGCTCGAAGATCCTGAGTAAGGTTCAACCTCCACTGCTCTCTGCTGGTACGGATGGTATCCTGCAGCTTCCTAGTGGACACAGCAGCTCCATCAAAGAATGGGAAAATAAAAAGGTAATCAAGTTTTGCAGCACTTGGGAAAAATTGTGTGGAAAGGAAAAGCAGACTTTCTGAGTCTGTGCTGAACCACCTACAGTTTTTTGATTAGATTTTAGTTTAATATACAATACATGAGAAACTTGGGTCATCAAAAGAGATTATAATTGTGGTACAATATCTTGATTCTTAAGGAATTTAATCCAGATTTACTATTATAAAAGTATAAATCATGTCAGAATTAGGGCCTGAGAATGAACTAATCAACTAAAGTTTCTAATACACTTACAGAGTATGATCAAGTAGAATAACTGGACTCAAAAGAATTCACCATTTTGGTTACATATCAGGCATAGTTAAGTTCCCCTCTCACTCAATTTATGTGCATCGGATTAATAGCTGTCACTTATTTTACTGCCACTGTTAAGTCTTAGAATCATTTAATCGAGAAATAAAAGAAACAAACCAGCCAGCAAATCTTTCTCCTTTAACATTGTTTAGTTTGGTCTGCACAACCGTGGTTTTGTGAGGTATGTTAAGTGACGTGCCCTGAAATCCTTGTTTTCCAGCTGAAGAAAGTAGGGAAACATCACAGAATAAATTAGGTTGGAAGTGACAGTTGCAGAGCACAGCTTAAAGTAGGGCTGATTTCAAAGTTAGATTTTACTTTAAAGCTATGTCATGTCACTCAGAATCATATCCATCTTACTTTTGAATATCTACAAGGATGAAGTTACCACAACTTCTCTGTACAGCTTGTTTGTTTGCACTGTTTATTTAATCAGACTTTCCATTGTTGCAGCTCATGTTGGTTGCCTCTTGCTCTTTCACTGTGGATTTCTGAGCACACCTCCATCTTTTCAACTACCTAATAGCAGACAGCAATAAAGACACCTTCACCCCCTCCACAACTTTTAGCATTCTTTTAAACTGAATAGATCCAATTCTCTGAGCTTTCCTTCTGTGTCAGGAGCTTCTGTGGTTGGCCTTCCACTGGACTCAGTACATCAGTGTTTGTTTTGTACTACTGAACATGAACTCGTACACAGTATTCTGGTTGTGGTGTTAACTTGCTGAGCTGAGGGGACTGATTGCTCCCCTTGACTTGCTGACTGTACTTTTGCTAGTACTGTCCTTTATGTGGTTGGCCTTTTTCACCAAAAGGGTCTACTGCTGGCTCATGTTCACCTTGTCCATTAGGACTCCATCATCCTTTATTGAGGATCTTATCCTGATTCTTTCTAGCTTGGTTTCTGCTTGGTTTTGTTCTTTTGGTTTTTTGGAGGTCTTTTTCTGTTGCTTTGTTTTGGTGGGTTTTATAATAGACCCTGTTTTAATTGAATAATGTTGCCCTTTGAACCTTCAATGGGCTTTTGCTTTCAGTTACAACTGGCTCATATTTAGCCATGGTTTCTGTTAAGAGATAGAGAGAAATGAATTGCCATGTTTCTAATGGCTTTTACATTGTATTTTATAAAACAGGGTCACCATTTAGGTCTTTCCAAGCTTTTTAGTATATAGCTTTCACTGTTTTCTGTGATACTATCTCAAATTTTCATTTTTACTCCATCTCTAGTAAAGCAAGACATAATTCACCATATATAATGATGTCACTGCTTTTATTTATTAATGGAAAAAGTTATTCATATTTTTACAGTATGCACAAATTCTGGTTTTAGGATGTCTAGTGGTTAGGATGTCAGACAGCAAAACAATTATTGTGCCTGTTAGATCTCAGGCAACCTCTGCTGTCTCCCGTAAGATGGCAGGATCAGAAGTGTGAAAACACCTGCATTTCCTCCCAGCAATTCATGCATTTTTGTTTCAGTTGTTTCCCTACCAGGAAGCAGAGACTCTGCCACCAGTTACCAAGAAGACTATAGAGAGTTTGAGCAGTCCAGAAAGCCACTGTGGGTTCTTTTTGAGTAAAAATCATTCATTTTGCATGTTCTGAACTGATGGGGTATTAAGGCACACAGTGAGTCATGAAGAACTGTTGTTTCTGGAACAATCCTTCTTTCTCATTTCTAAGGAGATATGTTGTTTTTTTCTAGATGCAAATGATTAGTAGTTTTTAAATGAAAAGCTTATATCTTTTTTCATAATTATAACTCTGTTTTTGAACAAAATCCCCAACTTCCAAATCTGGGGATTGGTATATAAAAAGAAAGATGCTGTTTAGGTGAAGTTGTAACATGTATATACCTATAAATTAAGATTCCATACACAGTTAATAGACCATCTCTTAAGTCAGAGAGCTTACATTTTACTGATAAATTGAGCTGGCTTTACTAGTATAAATGTGGAAGTGGGAAAAAAATGGGGCTTAGGTTATGGAAGATTTTATTCTTTATTTATAGTTCCACAGTTCACTTTTTAAGATGTTTTGACAACTTCTAGTTGTTATGTTAAATGATGCTGATTCTGCCTTCCAACTGAGACAAAACCTTGATAGTTGTGGTTCTTCTATCATTAATGGATTTAGAAAGCCATTAGGCAAAAATAATTTAATATTTAATGTGATTATTTACTTGTGCAGTGAGAACTTCAAAAGCATGGTCAGAGAAATGTATACTTTTCCCTACTCTCTCAAGTCTTCCCATCCTTCTTGGCTCATATCTCCTTTTTGTCTCCTTTGCCTGCAGGCATTTTTACTCCTGTTTACTGCAACATTAACAGATTAATAGATAAACATCTTGTCTATTTTTGTAAACATGCTAAAATCTTTTGCTAGCTGAAGTGAATCGTAAGCAATATAGTTCAATGTCCTGCTTTCTGCTGGAAATGAAGTTTTCTTTGATGTATGAATATTTTGCTTTGTGGTGCTGTATAAATTAATAATACCTGTGCCTATGCATCTCAGCATTCTTTTATAATAAAGTAGACATTATTATGATATGAAGAAAATGTTGACAGCAATAATATTTAAAATATTTTACTTGATAAACACTTTTTTTTTTATTGCTAACTTGGTCTGGCAGGCTTACTGAAGCACCAAACATTGTTTTGCATAAAATGTATTTATATGAATAGATTTAATACTGTGGAATAAAATCGTTGCTTTCCAATGAAGGTGCAAATAAGCATTTTCTCGGTAAGACTGCAGTAGCCTATTTTGAACAGTCATTAAACTTTTATTTCACTCAGGGGCCATCAGTTTCACTTGAAAATCCTAATGATGTGTTTGAAGATGGTGAAAATCCTCCAAGCAGTCGATCATCAGAAAGTGGATTCACTGAGTTTGTACAATACCAGGCAGATACAACTGATGACATTGACAGAGCACTGAATGAAAGTCACAGTGCACCTGGCATTCCTATTATTGGTAGCACATCCTCAGAGACTGAGACAGCATCCACTGTGGGATCTGAGGAGACCATTGTACAGCCTCCTTCCATAATGACACAGGGGACAACAACTCGTACTGGGAAAACAATCCAAAAGACTGCAATGCAGTGCTGTTTGGAGTATGTCCAACAGTTTTTAACCAGATTTATCAACCTCTATATCATTCAGAGTAGTTCCTTGTCTCAGCCCTTAGGGGCAGAGCTTCCAGTAGACCCCACTCGAGTGCAAGGACAGAGCACAAAATGGGACAGAGAATCACAAGATGAAGCTAAGGCAAAGAAAACAAGCAAGAAAACACCACTGAAAGAGTACCTTCCTGCCTTTATTGCTGCATGTCAGCTGTATCTTGAATGTTCAAGCTTTCCCGTTTACATTGCTGAAGGAAACCGTACTTCGGAATTACATCCTGGGAAGCCTGAAGTTGGTAGGCTGCACTCTTACTTGTTCTTTTCTCTTAAAATATTTTTTTTTTAATTTAGAGTAATACTATTCCTGCTTTGTGTGTGTTGCTGTTCCTCTCAGAAATACAAGTTTTCTGCTGTATTGATTCATTTGCTTTTTGGAAACTAAATTATTTTCTCATAGATTTTTAAGAACATTGCTGCCATGGCATTTGATACTAATCAATATCAGGGCAACAAATAGAAATTATGCAAACTGAAGCCTGAGACTAGAATCTAGATTGTCAGATGTACCTCTTTACTGTAGAGATCCACAATGTTTTCTTTGTAATATTTTTGTAATGGCCACAGCTCATATCAGGTATGTTTTTAGCTTCATTTTAGCAATTTTGGATTGATGTGCACATTGATCACTTTGGCAATACATGGAAATTGTAAGCCACTGTCCAATAAAAATCATACCAGGTTAAAAATTAACTAAGTCTACTTTGTTTCTGTTAAAGGAACAGTTCTTGCAAAAAAAAAATCTTCTAACTATAGTTGCACTAAGAAACAAAAATGGTGAGTTGTGTGAAGTGTGGAGATATTCACAGATAGGTGAAACTGTTCACATATAGAGATAGGATTGACAGTTGTGGGTTACTGTAAAGTGTGATGTTCTAGATGGACAGTACTTTTTACAGTCTGTAGTCTTCAATGTACAGTTCCACATTTTGTTCTAGTTCTGGTCTGCAAGTTAAGAATTGCTCCTTAAAATAGTGTCATGGTGGATTTGCTTGGAGAATGTAAGAAATAGTTACAATAATTTTGGCTACTGTCACAGGTCATCTTCTGTGATTTTTTTCTAGGAAACTTCATGGTTGCAGCTTTTTGTTTCTTATCCACAGTTTTCAAGATCTGTTAAAGGCTTGAGTGGTGGGCAGTGCTTGGAGATGAATAGTTTTTTGGCTTTCGGAAAAAAGCATGTTAATTTAACAGGACTGCTGTGGTCTTTAAGATGTGTTGTATATGTCTTCATTATACAGCTAGGAGCAGAGCATATATTTGACTTTGTAGCATCCAGACCCATACAGTATTTATGTCAGTTGAAGGCAACTTGGTTATAGCTGTTTATTAATTAAAGGTATCACAGTGCTAGAGATCTGCTACCTTTTGTAAAAGATCTGTCGCAGAATGTGACCCTGAAAATGTGAAATTTCTATTCATTTATTTTTCCCAAACACTAGCAGCCTACAAGTAAGTGTTGTGTCCAAAGGCTAAAAATATTTTAAGAGTCAGCTGTTTGTGTATTACATTTTTGTGCACAAAGCACTTTTGATTATCACTGCTTTGCGCATTGTAGAGCAAAAGGCCTGTAGAGCTTGAGTGGTACATGCCTCATGTTAAGGCAGTGATTCTAGGAATTGTTTTCACTTTTTGTTAAATGGCTTGGATTTGTGTTTCTTGTTCATCATCTGAACCTTCCCATTTATGGTGTCTTATTTATAGTCTATTAAACAGTGGAAGTTTGAGGAATAAGCATAAATTGTAGGTGGATAAAATCAATAGGGAGGATTTTGTTTCAAATAAACATCTGTTGTACAGAATGGCAGGGCAGATGAGAGTAGGGCTACATAGCTGTCCAGGAGTCCTACTTCCTGTAACAGGGAATTCCAGTGGAACAGAGAACGGAAGACGGTTACCATAATTCTCACACCACTGTATCTATTGATGTGGGTGTTTTTATACTGGTTTTTACACTGTTTTTTATTGAAAAGTTCCTAAATTTGGAAGATGTTTTAGATGGGTTGCACTACTGATGTGACCCAATTGCTCTTAATCACCCTTGAGAGTCAGCAGTCTGTTTATTTGATGGACCCTAATTAATCTCATATTGATAGAACATAATTGTGCTTAAATTTTGCTTTGTGTTTAATTTCTCAGCTATCTTTAATTGAAGAAATTAAAAAGGGAACTAAGTGGAGCTGGGAATGATGGTTTTATCTGTAAACTCTAGAGCACTATATAGAATTGTTAGGTATATTTAGGCTGCAGTTTACATTTCAAAATTACTTGCTGTGGATATAAATTAGAAATTGCATTGTTCATCATTTAATTCCAAATAGGTACTGTATTTGTGCCTATTAAATAATATTTCTTCACTTGTGTCTGATTCTAAAAACATTTGCCTTTTTAGGAACATGATCAAATAGAGTCCTTTTGAAGTTTTGAGAGAAGTCACTCTGGTATCTCTAAAATAAAAGGGTGCAATATTTACTTGGAGGGTTGACTGTGAACTTCAGAGAAAGACACTTCCACTACCATGCCAGAGTATGTAATTAAGTGAGGGGGCAGTAAGAAAGGGAAAAAAACAACTACAGTGAAAACAGAGAGTGGTCTCATAGGATCAAGTTTCTGCACCCAAAACATCAGTTTTCACAGAAAATTTTGAATTATTGTCAGGAATACATCTTTTTTATTGTGTGTCAGTTTAAACTTAGCTTATATATGTAAATAATTCTATTTGTATGTATATTATATAAGATAATATAAAAATACCTAGGTCAATATCATGTATCTTTATAAATATACTAAAGAATTATTCCAGACTATGAACTGCAGTGTTAAAATCTGATTGCTGGTCAAGAATTTTGAGAAGGAGGAAAGTGAATGAAAGAACATACAGACTACTAAAAGTTCAGTTTTGCCTAAAGCTTGAAATCTTCTGGATGCAATTCCATAGAATTTATTTTTCCCTTTCTTGTTCAAATTTTTTTATTCACTTTTGGTTACCAAATGTTTGAAGTGATGTAGTACTGCATTCTTAATTTGATTACTTTAAAGATACATCAGGAATTATCTTTCTCTTGCATACATTTTCCTAAACCCATATAATGGGCAGATTAAATTATGAAATGTAAAGGACAGTTGTGCATATGATTATGGGATAAAAGAGGAAAAATCCATAATACTTAAAATTGTTAAACGAATGTATAATCTGTGATTTTTATTTCAGACTGTGAACAAGTACAGCCTCCACTGTGGCTACAGACTTTAATGAATGCTTGCAAGCAAGCAAGTGATTTCAGTGTTCAGGGGGTTACTATTTCCCTTGTGATGGACTTGGTTGGATTGACTCAATCTGTTGCTCTTGTCACTGGAGAAAATCTGAACAGTGTGGAAACTGCTCAGCCTCTTAGTCCTAACCAGGGAAGAGTGGCTGTTGTCATCAGACCTCCTCTTACCCAAGGCAATCTGAGATATATGGCTGAAAAGACAGATTTCTTCAAGGTAAGATGCAGTATCTCATTGCTGTTTTCTTTAGACTTCTTTTGCTGTCAGCTGAAGATAAGTCTTGTCCCCTTTACCATCCTTGGTATCGTAAACCAAATTTTCTTACTGAATATTTTGATAACAGTTGTAATCTGTGTTAGAATCTAAATGAAACTCTCTTACTGACCTCTTGAGTGAAAAACCTTGTTTAAATGAATATTTTAAATATATAAACAAAACCTGATTGAATGGCAGCATTTATCAGTAAAGGTATGAAGCTGAGATTGCATAGTGTAGGACTCTGGTAAACACCAATCCTGGCATTTGTGTAATTTATGTAAGAAATCATTTGCAAAAGATAATTGGTGGTGTATATTATATAGTTAATTATATTTCAATGGAAATTTATTTCTGGACATGCCTGAGAGTTCTGACTCTTTAACAGGAGGTTTTTTGTGTAGTAATTGCATTGTTTCAAACCGTTCTGTTTGTACAAAAGGAACCATTTTACAGATTGCCTCTTGGTCACAGAGTGTCATCAGATGTGGTCTCTCCCATCATTACATAGAGCTCAGTGTAGCCTAGAGCAAAACAAGGCACGATAGTCATTCATTGATGTCTCATGCAACTTTTCTTTTCATGTACAAAGCATATAGCTTTAACTCTTTGGGACCAGCTGGGTGATGGAACTCCTCAGCATCATCAGAAGAGTGTGGAGCTCTTCTACCAGCTGCACAACCTCGTTCCATCTTCCAGTATCTGTGAAGATGTTATTAGTCAGCAACTCACTCACAGAGACAAGGCAAGTTGTTCATATATTTACTAAAAGATGAGTTAAGTGTATAACTATAGAAATATATGTACAAAAAGGACTTTTCCCATCAGAGGAGGGCATAAATAGCTTTAATATTGAAAAAATGTCACCTTACATAGTTTCTAACATTATTTTGGGTCTGTGATGAGCCTCTAGTTTCATGCTAGACAGAGGAGGCT
The DNA here is from genome assembly GCA_013396655.1 of Campylorhamphus procurvoides. NCBI lineage: Eukaryota > Metazoa > Chordata > Aves > Passeriformes > Dendrocolaptidae > Campylorhamphus > Campylorhamphus procurvoides. The sequence goes on along the minus strand of WBMV01000298.1, from coordinate 1,327,773 downwards.
TTTCAGCATTCAGCAACAGACTTATGTAGGAGACTTCATCTCTTATCAAAAGTCATGCTCTGCTTCCCAATATATAAAGCATGTGCTTAGCTTTCATTATTGTTAGTAGAAGTTCTTGTCATGACAGGTACTTTATTTTTCTTTTCCCTCGCCTAGGCATTTATTTCACATAGAAACTGTCAATTTGACATTCGAGTTGAAGCCTTTGTAGTGCTTTAAATGTTAAGTCTGTGAACTGTTTTCAAAGCCCCAACAGAATGAGTGGTAAGGAATTACTTGCTTACACAGTGTAGTAACACATGTTTGTGTAACTTCAGAAGCAGTTACCTTTTTGTCTTTTTACCAGAGTTACCGGGTCAATAAAAGTGAATGTGAGCCACTCTGTCAGTTGCTGCAGTTCACAGCTTGCCATATTGTTAAAATTGATGTTGATGATTTTTAGTTTCACTTATTAGGCAGGTCTGTGAACTGCTGTGACTGTGGATGTCGTGCTCACTCATTTCTGCCAGCCTTCCTGTGAAAACACTTATTTCTTACACCTTTCCAGCATGGATTGCAAAGGCTCACATGGAGTAATCTGTATGTGTTTGAGAATTGCTATTTTCACTCTATTCAGCAGATACTAGTGAATTGTTTTGTGTAACTGTATGTATTTTGCAGCAGTGATGTTTGCTTTACTTTCTAGGTCAGGATGGGGGAGAATCCTAAATTGGTCACAGAGACTTATTGCTAGCTATTACTGGTTTTAAGATTAGAAAAATATGCATAGCCAAAAAAGTTAATTTTAATAATTTCATTATATCTCTTAAGCTGCTCTGTGACTCTTTGTTTTTCCAGTTCTTATCAGATGTTGTTACATTCTGATAGATCTAATTTATGATTTGATCCCCAGAAAGTAAGAATGGAAGCTCATGCCAAGTTTGCAGTCCTATGGCATCTCACCAGAGACCTTCACATTAACAAGTCTTCTTCCTTTGGCCGCACCTTTGACAGGTTGGTGATTGCAAGCAGAATTCAGTTGAAATAATTTTGCTTCAGAAACTTTACCTACATTGTACTGGCAACATAGGGTGTTTAGAAATTGGAGAACTACAGAGAACTCTGCAAGCAAGGAAATAGGAAAAGAAATGAATTTGTTAGACAGAATTGTTTTCACAATAATGATTATGTAAGCTGTAAGTTTTTCTGGAAGCTATAAAGAGTAGGAAAGGTTTGGCTGCATGATTCATGGACTATCACTGTGGTGTGTATTGAACTTAGTATCTGAGTTCTCGCTGTGTTTTGATGAAAACAAAAGCAGGAGGGAGAAGTTAACCCATAAGTGAATTATATGAAATGAAAGTAACAGTAAAACTAAGAAGACTTAAGAAAAAAATTGCAAACAAGTGCTAAAATATGAAAGTTCTTTTGCTTAATCTGTTGTGTGTGTTTTGTGTAAGAGGTCATTTATGGCAAGCAGCTGAGGATTTCCGTTTTGTGTTCTAATATCAGACTACCTTCTTAGAACTGAATGATCCGGACTCCGAATTAGTTTTGTCTTCCTTAGCTAGCGCAAGTGTTGTGAAAAAGTCTTTTTTTATGTTTCCTAATGCATACATAACTGTAGGAAGTGGAGTAAAAAGGCTATTATATTTTTGGCTTGATACTGTCACTCATTGCATAAGTGGTGATAAATTCTGTATGTACAGGTAACAGTTTATGAACATGTGCTACTAGAGGATGTAAAACAGTAGGTAAAATTCAGAATCCAATCTATATATTCTTTTCCCCCAAGTTTGGAAAGAATTCTAAAGGGTAAAACTACTAAAATAAGAAAATAAACACAGCAGGAATTGATGAATTACCAAGTATATTTCTCCTCTCTGCTCTTGAAGACATGATTTTTGAATAAGTTTTCCATGTATCCCTGTGACTTGTTTTTTAAAGTTGTGTATTTTATAGTGGCACTAGCACTCAGAAGGCAACAAAAGCTTGTTATGCTAGCATCTGTACACATGCTTGAACTGACTATACAACTGCTCCTATTAGACCAACTACCTTAACTGACTTACTAGCTCTTCCTGGCCATTTCATTAGACTAGACTGAAATATAAAGCTTCAGGTGGCAAAGTTTGGTTTCCAAGAAAATATTGTTTACATGGCAAAGACACTGACTTACGTACTAACGTTAGAATTTGTCATATATCAGATTAAAATGGGATTACTCTGTGAGGACTGTAGAATTTCTGCTAGATTCATTTTGCTTTCTATTCTAGATCTTTGTTTATTATGCTGGACAGCCTCAATAGCCTGGATGGTTCTACATGGTCAGTGGGACAAGCCTGGTTAAATCAAGTTCTTCAAAGACATGATATTGCAAGGGTTCTTGAACCTTTGCTTCTACTGCTTCTCCACCCAAAAACTCAGCGAGTTTCTGTTCAGCGAGTACAGGCTGAATGTTACTGGACTAAATCACCCACTCACCCTGAAGAAGAAAATGAAAAGCAGTTCATGCAGAAGTTTAGCTGTGCTGATGGTATGTACACAAGAAGATTGTAGGAAGTTCCTTAATTAATTTCTTTCTCTGTTGTTTACATGCAACATCAAAAACATATAAATTTTGGAGGGTAACTCAGTGCTGGAATAGCTACTGCTTATATGTGCATTTGTGTGGATTTTTTCTAGTTCGAGTGTCCCAGGTATCACTGAAGTTTTATTGTTCTCAAATTAAGATGATATGCATGTATTCCAATGCAGCGCATTTTCTTATGTCTTACTGAGCCTTGGTAGAACTTAAGGATATGACTTAAAGCTTAACCAAGAAATTAAATAATTTTATGAGATATGACCATTGACTTGGGGCTGGCTGAAAACATACCAATAAGGTTTGAAGGTGTTTGCACATATTGCACCATACTACTAACTCTTTTCTTATGAGAACAAAAGCAGATAAGACTGTGTAATATTTCATGGTAGAATTATGTTGTTTTGCTAAGGTGTGATGCTAAAATAATCTTGTTTATGTGAATGTGTTGTTTGCATATTAACATTTTTTTTCTGCTGTGAAATGAAGAGACTATTTACCATGTCTTTATAATATGAAGTCTCAATAATAGTTTAAAATCTAAATTTTAATTCTAAATCCTTATTTTGAAGAACAAAGTCTTATGTGTATACATTTTTTTGTGTTCTTTAAGCATTTTCCCATGTGCCTGTAAGCCAAGGACAACTTATTATACCTAAAGAAGGCAATGAAAAACAACTTGCTGTGGAGGAAATGGAGAACTTCAGCCTGACTGTCAACCCTCTGAGTGACAGGCTTTCCTTGTTAAGTACCAGCAGTGAGACAATACCAATGGTTGTGTCTGATTTTGACCTTCCTGACCATCAAGTTGAAATACTGCAGAGTTCTGACTCAGGCTGTTCTCAGTCATCTACTGAAGACAACATCAGTTATGAAGTGGAAACAGAAAGCCTGAGTGCTCAAGATAGCTCTCAGACTCTGAAAGAAGACTCACCTGATGAAATTGTGCAACAAGTGGTTACAGATCTTATATGCAAAGTTGTAAGGCGTCTTGGAGAAGAGGTTGAACTAGCTAAAGATAGTATACACTCTGAGGATACTTCATGTAAATTCAGTCCTTTGGATAACCCTGTAGAGGTGACAAAAAATGATGATCAAAATATTGAAAGTAGTCAGAGTAGTTTGCTTAGTAATGACAGCTCGCAGTTGCTATCAGCCTCAACTGAGACTGGACTTGAGAGCTTAGGAGATGAAATGTCAAGAAATAACTCTTCACCTTGCATTGCAGAAAGCCAGCAGTCCTTCTCTGATCTCACTCTTTCTTCCGCTGAATCCAAGTCCAGAAAGCGAAGCCACAGTAGTATTCAGTTCAGCTTTAAAGGAAAGCTACCAGAGAAAATGTCAGAAAAAGAAACGATTGTTAAAGAGGCTAGTAAGCAACCAGGTGCAAAACCTAAGGTGAAAATAGCCAAAAAGAAAGATGAAGACAAGAAGAAAGCACAAACAGAAAAGCTTAAGCAAACAAATGTCTTCTTTAGTGAGGGTCTTGATTTAGAAAATTGGTACAGTTGTGGAGAAGGAGAAATTTCAGAAATAGAAAGTGATGTGGGGTCCCCCGGAATGCGAAAATCTCCTAACTTCAATATCCATCCACTGTATCAACATGTGCTGCTTTATCTTCAGCTGTATGACTCTTCAAGGACATTGTATGCTTTTTCTGCAATTAAAGCAATTCTGAAAACAAACCCTTCAGCTTTTGTAAATGCCATCTCCACTACCAGTGTCAACAATGCATACACTCCTCAGCTTTCATTGCTGCAGAATCTTCTAGCCAGGCATCGGATCTCTGTTATGGGCAAGGATTTCTACAGTCACATCCCAGTTGATTCTAACCATAACTTTCGGAGCTCTATGTACATAGAAATTCTTATCTCCCTGTGTTTATACTACATGCGGAGCCACTATCCAACTCATGTGAAAGTCACCTCCCAAGATCTAATAGGAAACCGCAATATGCAAATGATGAGTATAGAAATTCTGACACTTCTCTTTGCTGAGCTGGCAAAAGTGATAGAAAGCTCTGCCAAGGGCTTTCCTAGTTTCATTTCAGACATGTTGTCCAAGTGCAAGGTTCAGAAAGTGATCCTGCATTGTCTGCTGTCTTCTATCTTCAGTGCACAGAAATGGCACAGTGAAAAGACAGCTGGGAAAAACATAGTGGCTGTAGAAGAAGGTTTCTCTGAGGACAGCCTCATAAATTTTTCTGAAGATGAATTTGACAATGGCAGTACTCTGCAGTCCCAGCTTTTGAAAGTACTTCAGCGGCTGATTGTGCTGGAACACAGAGTAATGACTGTGCCTGAAGAAAATGAAACGGGGTTTGACTTTGTCATAACGGACTTGGAGCACATCAGTCCCCAGCAGCCGATGACTTCTCTTCAGTATTTACATTCCCAGCCAATAACCTGCCAAGGCATGTTTCTCTGTGCAGTGATACGAGCTTTACACCAGCACTGTGCCTGTAAAATGCATCCCCAGTGGATTGGCCTTATCACTTCTACATTGCCTTACATGGGAAAAGTTCTTCAAAGGGTGGTCGTCTCAGTGACCCTTCAGCTCTGCAGGAACTTGGATAATTTAATTCAGCAGTATAAATATGAAACAGGATTATCTGATAATAGGTATGTGTATGTGGAGTTCTATAACCTTTTGTAGTACATTTGACTGGGTGGAATTACTGTATCATCAGATTAACCCATTTTAAAAAAATGAATCTCTTCTTTTAGGCCTCTCTGGATGGCATCAGTCACTCCTCCAGATATGGTTCTTACTTTACTAGAAGGGATCACAACAATAATTCATTACTGCCTCCTGGATCCATCCACGCAGTATCATCAGGTAAACTTACTTGGTGTCTGAGAGATTCCTGCGCAGTACATATCAAATTAAGTACTGTGATTATATTAGCAGATACAAAGATCTGAGTGGGGAAAATACCAAATATATTGGTTTAGCTATAAATGTGGGTTTTATTGATAATATGCACATCTCAAGCAGAAGGAACAATTTTCTATGAATTACACTTTTTAAGATTTGTTTACTTGTATTGCCTAAAATAACTAAAGTATTAATTCCTTAACTTCCAGACATCTAAATTTCCACTTTTTAAAGCTTCTGTTATTTTGTGGAACTTCCCCAGACCGATGCTTATCCTATTACTTTCTGTCTGGACTGTGTTCTTGCAGTATGTCAAAACATTATCATTCTGCTCCTTCTCTATATTCACAATTTGTCTTTTAAGTCAAGCGATATTTTTAGATCTGACATTCTGAGCATAGTCTCAGTTAAGAACTTGGCCCAGATTCTGTAAGAGGCTTTTGCCCTTTTCTCTCTGTAGTCTCGTTTTTGTGTCTTTTTTCCTGTTCTTATAACCCTTTGCCTTCCATTCTTTTAAGTGACTGAGAAAGTGGGTTTTGTTCATGTAAGTAAATAATTTTGCCTGGAGTATTTGTTACACTTAAAATTCTGAAATAATTGTTTTGCAGAGGAATAGACAGATGATAAAAAATTGATTTCTGAAGACTTGAGGCCTCACGTGTTCAGAATACATTTGATACTGCACAGCAGAGTCAAAAGGTTCTTTAACTGTCATTTTAATAGAATCAAAACCTGTATGTGCTATAAGACTTTCTGAAAAAATGTTTTGAAAAAGAGTTAAGGTTGAAAACTCCTGTGTCAGTTAAGTCTCAGTTTACACTTTTTATTATGTTGTTTGTGTAGATATTTAATGCTCTTCTTCTCTCCCCTGAATATCCATTAGCTTTTGGTAAATGTAGATCAGAAGCACTTGATTGAAGCACGCAATGGGATATTATCCATCTTGCACATGATCATGTCTTCCGTGACTTTGCTGTGGAGCATCCTGCATCTTGCGGATTCTTCGGAAAAAACTACTGCTGCTGCTGCTGCATCCGTTACCACTATTAATCTTGGGTCTACAAAGGTCAGAATATCAGGGTTAATATCATTTGTGTTCATTAATACCTCTGTCAAAATAATTTCAGTTCCATCTCCCTAACTCTAAATTTGTTTTAGTACCTTTGCCCTCATCTACTCACTGACCCCACAAACAAAGCTTTTATAAATGTGTATTGAATCTGCTTTTAAACCGAAGTGTATTGGTTCAAGACAATAATGTCTCACCTCTTTGTTTCCTGAAAAGAATATGAAATCCATCCTAAAAAGATTTAAGCCACCCTTTTACCCCTCAAAAGATACGCAGTAGTAATGTAAAATCTTAACCAAAGAGAACTCTCCTCTTAAAACATCTAGTACTGTATAAGTACACTTGTGAACTAGTTCCTTTATTCATTCAATTCCCTTACAATGATGTTACTGCATAGGGAAATGTTGTAGCAGGTAGTGACAAGTGATCATATAGAAGAGAACCTGAGGAGGAGTCAAATAAGACTGCACTGAGAATGCTGCCTCACCTTCTTATCAGTTCAAACTTTTTAGATTTCATGGTATTAAATAGGAAAACATTTAATTTTAAAATACTTAAAATAAGGTTTCCTCAGTGCATTTGAATACTCTCAGATAGTGTTTGTGGTGATGCTGTTACATCCTCTTCAACCTTTGTCATGCAGGTTGAAGGAATAAGACTCCATGTCTTTGTACAGGCAGCATCCATGATGATATTTGTGCTACCTATACTGTTTTCTAGCCATTGAAAGGACAGGGATAAACTTCTTAATGGTCTATAATATTACATATCTTCTGTGGAAAAAAAAGAGAAACTTTTGTACTCTAGTTAAACAGTAAATCAAATTTTCTATACATCCCAGCTTTCCTTCAATTTACCCAAGATCTGTATTACTCAAAAGATTATTCAACATGTCCTGTATATGAAAAAGTCCAGATTGAATAAGAGTGCTTATCTAAAGGAATGTGTTCTGCTTTCACATTTCAGAATTTGAGGCAACAGATTCTGGAACTTTTGGGTCCAATTTCAATGAATCATGGAGTTCACTTCATGGCTGCCATTGCCTTTGTATGGAATGAAAGGAGGCAAAACAAAAATACTTCTAGGACAAAGGTATGTGTTATACAGTGGTCATTTCAAATAATGGTAATAGCTTTCAGTGATTTAGAAGCAGGAAGAAAAAATTCAGACATTCCAGTGGAAAAAATAAAATGAAATATGGACAATATTTATATTTCTAATTAGCAACTGTACTGTCAGGGAGCTACCATTTTAGAATGGGATAATCTTCCTGAATTCTTCAGGAGAAGAGTAAGTGGCACCAAGTCTCTGGATGAAATGTTAGTTACTATCATTTCAATCCCATGAGGCCAGCTGCCTTAATTTTGACATAGCCATTGTCTGTGATGATAATCTGTGACATTTGATTCGTTCAGGTTATACCTACAGCAGGTGAAGAACAACTACTTCTGGTCGAGCTGGTTCGTTCCATCAGTGTTATGAGAACAGAGACTGTTATACAAACAGTGAAAGAAGTTTTGAAGCAGCCTCCAGCCATAGCAAAGGACAAGGTATGAAAGCTGTGGAGATGCTATTGATTTGTTTAATGTCCTCTTAATGAAGCTTAGAACACTAATGATAGGGGTGCTTAACACAAAGCTGAGCTGCAAAGTGTGAAAATTTTCACTATATCTATTAGATGGAAGAACTTTTGGAGAGAAGTCATACCTTCTTAAGTCATTGCTATTTACTGAACGACTTCCGAATCCTGTTTACTGCAGGATTGTAGTAAACACAGTACAAAACACTGGACGAGACTTTCTTTTGTGGGGATAGGCTGCTTACATTAGGGAAACAGGTGCATGCCCTAGCATCAGGTTGATTTCATTTCAGATGGGAAAGAGAAGTGGGGAAAAGAGGGAATTAAAAAAAAATTGAGAAGATTAACTTTATAGAAAAGACGTCTAAATGGACATTTGTAATATTCTATTGAATTAAGCTGTATATTCAGACACTCAGACATTACAGCATTGTCAATTTTGCCCTGGAAAAAAAAAAGTCACTTCTTTCTGATGACACAGGTTTCATAATTTTTTCTAGAAACATCTTTCACTAGAAGTCTGCATGTTGCAGTTTTTCTATGCCTATACTCAAAGGTAAGAAAAGAAGTTAAATTTTTTTTCTGCCATTGAGAAGCAGATGGAAAATTTGAATATTTTACATCTTTTTGTAATCTCTAGAATGAGAAATAGCCTGTGTACTATGAATAGTAAAGAAGGAATGGTTTTGAACCGTAGGTGACGTAAAAAAGGCAATTTATCATGTGAGTTCCCTAGTTCTGTATCACCCTTCTCCGCCCCAGCTAAAAATACTGCAGGTAATCTGCCCCCCCTGCCCAAGGAAAGCTCATCTTAGTTGGGCTGTGAGTCATTGATACCACTTCAACCTTGGAATGAAAAGCCTGTATTTTGAGTACGCTGCTCTTCTTCCATCTTCTGTTACTTAATGACTTGATGTAACCACTTAGCATTAGATGAAAAACTGAAGAATCTGTAAGAATGTTGATTCACAGTATCTGACAGGAGAATTGTGAGGTAGGAAGCAAATGGGGGCATACCTGAGGAAGACAATGCTGTGTCCATTGACATTGCTGCTCTCCCTCTTAGGATTCCAGTGACCAGCTTAGTAGACAGTTGGGCAGCACTGCTGCTTCTGTTGAAAGATTCCATCCAGGTTGGTCTTCCTGCTCCAGGACAATTTCTTATACTTGGGTAAGTGCTGTTGATATTTGCAGTTTCCAAATCAGCTGAAATGTAAGTGTGTGAAATCATACTGAAGTGTTAGTGTTTTCAAATCTCTATCACTTACTTTTGACTGGTAGTGTTATTGCATGAGTTCTGTTCTCTTGAGGAATGGTTACACAAATTAAATTTTATATTATAATATTATATAAACTATGACCTTACCTTACTGATTATTTGAGTGATTCAGACTCTTCAAGCAGCAAGTGTAAGTTTCTGATTTTTCTTACAATGACTGTTTCCTAGGTATATGAAAATTTTAGCCCACTAGAATGGGCTGCATTCTCAGCATGGAAACAGTTTGTGGAGTGTTAGAAATAAAATATTGAATGTGATTTTCTGTATCAAGCTTTAGGGATCATTTTCTCAAGCATTTTGAATTTATCTTCCCGAGTAAACTCATATATAGTCATGTAAGGCATAGTCTTGGTAAACTCCTATGATACATCAAAATTAACTTCAGGAACTTGAAAGGGTGTTTTCTCAAATATTGATAAATAGAAATCACTGAAGGTTTAGTAAAAAAGTAGTATTGTGCAAATAAATGTCTTCAGATTAGTCCTAACTCCTAAAATTACCAAATAATGTATTATGAGAAGAAAATCCATATTTACTTGTATATTTTTTTCAGTGTTCTTAATGAGTTCATCATGAAAAACCCAAGTCTGGAGAACAAGAAAGATCAAAGAGATCTCCAGGTAAAAAATTTGTTGTCTGTGTCTTTTGAAAATACTGAACAATAAATAATAGAATCATAGAATGGCTGGGGTTGGAAAGGACCTTAAAGATCATCTACATCCCAGCACAGGAAGGATATCAACCTCTTGGAGCAAGTCCAGAGGAGGACCACCAAGATGATTAGAAGGATGGAGGACCTCTCTTTTGAGGAAAGGCTCAGAGAATTGGATTTGTTCAGCCTGCCAAAAAGAAGGCTTTGGCACCTAATTGCAGCCTTGCAGTACCTGAAGAGAGCCTAGAAGAAAGATGGAGTGGGAATTTTTACAAGAGCATGTAGTGACAGGGCAAGGGGGAATGGCTTCAAACTGAGAGAGAGTAGGTTTTGATTAGATACTGGGGAAAAAATTCTGTGCTGTGAGGGTGGTGAGGCACTAGAACTTGTTACTGAGGGAAGTTGTGGGTCCCCTATTCCTGGAAATGTTTATGGCCGGGTTGGACAGAGCTCCGAGCAGCCTGGTCTAGAGAAATGTGTCCATGTTCATGGCAGGGAGATTGGAACTATAGGCTCGAATGTACTAGAGTTATTTGATGTCAGTTCTGTAGTCTGAAATAACTCTTTAGTATCTTCCCCTTTTATTTATAATCTGTTGAAAAAGTTCTCATTTTCTGTGAAGTTATCAATCATTGTTAATATAGAGCAGAAGAGATTTGAAGGCAATTATGTATTTGGTTGTATTATTTTCTACTTCTCTGGACAACAAATGAAGCCCTTCTGCACAAAGTTCTTAAAATGCTTGGGATTTTTTCCTACCAGGATGTAACACACAAGATAGTGGATGCCATTGGGGCAATTGCTGGTTCTTCCTTGGAACAGACTACTTGGCTAAGACGAAACTTAGAGGTCAAGCCCTCCCCCAAGATTATGGTTGATGGAAACAACTTAGAATCAGATGTTGAAGGTAGTTTCATTTTCATCTTTTTTTTAAAACAAAACATTAATTATCAGGCCAAAACTAACACAGAAGAGCTTTGCTATTCTAAAAATGTAGTATTGATCCAGCATTAGTTTGTTGCACAGTGTATCTGGCAAAAGTTTGTGCATCTTCGAAGTATATGTTTTTAAAATGCACTGTAAGGTAAATAGTAGTTTAAGAATACTAATTTTGGACCTTTTTTTTGTTATTATCTTCATTTAGACATGTTGTCTCCAGCAATGGAAACTTCAAATATAACTCCATCTGTTTATAGCGTCCATGCATTGACCTTACTTTCTGAGGTAAATGTCTCCTTAGATGTAATGAATACTGTCTTTTGACAGACTTCTGTATTGTGAAAAACTTTGGACTGGAAACTAGGGGAAGATTTCATGGGAAACACTGATGTGAATGGATTCTGGGTCCTGTCATGTAAAAATCTATAAAACTTTGTCACTAACCCAGTTATAAAGGTTTATTGAGATGGATGAAGCACAAGGCATGGCCTTTGAGATGTGTAGTATAGGAAGCTTTTTGATGGCAAACTTTGTGTTAAATCTTAGTTAAGTGGTATATCTTATGTACTGCTTATAATCACAATGAGTCTTAGAATTTTTTCTATGTTTGTAGCTTATTTTGTAGAAGGCTTTGACCAGGAGCTTATGCTGCTGTGCTTTTACCTTAATTTGTTTTAAAAATGATAGGATCTTTATCTTCTGGACTTTGTATGGTATCTGAAGTTTGATCACTTCTATCAATAACCTTGAATGCTTAGTCAAGAATGTTATACAAAAAAATGCTGAATAGTAAATAAAAAGCAATTTAAGAGTATGTGATAATGTATCTTCCTCTCCTTTTATAGGTTTTGGCTCATCTCCTGGATATGGTTTTCTACAGTGATGAAAAAGAGAGAGTTATTCCTCTGCTTGTAAACATCATGCACTATGTTGTGCCCTACCTTCGTAATCACAGGTATCTACAGTTTATTGAATTGATTTAGATCTCTACAACCAGTTGAAATTTGGATGGTGACAAGTTGAAACAAGCATGACAAGGATTAGATGCCTATCAGACCTTCTATAAAACAATTTCAAAATTGGTTTGTGTTGACTTATTTTTGTTTAGTGCTCATAATGCATCCAGCTATCGAGCCTGTGTCCAGTTATTAAGCAGTCTTAGTGGGTATCAGTATACCAGGAGAGCATGGAAAAAGGAAGCATTTGACCTCTTTATGGATTCCAGTTTCTTCCAGATGGATGCTTCGTGTGTTAACCAGTAAGACTCTTTTTCTGCTTATGTCAATAGCCCTTAAAAATATGCTGTTAACATATGGACCAAAATTTCCCAACAGATACCTGTTGAGAGAGAGATGTTCTAAGGTTTAGATTACCACATGAAATGTGAAACTTGCTTACATAAGATATATTTCTCTACCCAAATGTATTTTAAAAATAGTAATCTTAAAATTGAGAAAAGTACATTTTCTGTGAGGAAAAAGCATTTAACATTTTCTAGAATCATAGAATGGTTTGCATTGGAAGAGACCTTAAAGGTCATCTAGTTCCAAACCCCCTGCCATGGGCAGGGACACCTTCCAGTTGCCCAGTTTGCTCAGAGCCCCATCCAGCCTGGCCTTGAACACTTTCAGGAATGGGGCACCCACAGCTTCTCTGGGCAACCTGTTCCGGTACCTCACCACCCTCATAGTAAAGAATTTCATCCTAATATCTAATCTAAATCTGCCCTCTCAGTTTAGGGATGTTTCCCCTTGTTCCTATCACTCTGCCCCTGTAAGAAGTCCCTCTCCACCTTTCTTGTAAGTCTCCTTTAGGCACTGGCAGGTGCTCTGAGGTCTTCCTGGAGACCTCTCCAGGCTGAACAACCTCAACTCTCACAGCCTGGCCTTCACAGGAGAGGTGTTCCAGCCCACTGATCATCTTTGGCATCCTCCTGTGACCCACTCAAACAGGTCTGTGTCCTTCTTATGTCAGGGGTCCCAGAGCTGGATGCAGTACTCCAGATGGATTCTCACCAGAAGAGAGTAGAGGAGCAGAGTCACCTCTGTTGACCCACTGGTCACACTTCTTTCGATGCAGCCCAGGATGTGATTGGCCTTCTGGGCTGTGAGTGCACCTTGCCAGCTCAAATTCAGTTTTTCATATGCCAACACCCCAACTCCTCCTCAGGGCTGCTCTCAATCCATTTTCTGCCCAGCCTGTACTTTTGCTTGGAATTGCTCTGACCCTTGTGCAGGACCTTGCACTTGGCCTTGTTGAACTTCACGAATTTCACATGGGCCCACCTCTCAAGCCTGTCCTGGACCCTCTGGATGGCATCTCTTATTTTCTTTGGCAAGGGAGTTCAAGAAATACAGTTTCAGATCAAATTGCAGCAAGCAATTGGTACCTGTGAGGCAGAGAGCTTGAGTTGGAAGTCGTAGCCTGAATTAAAAGAGCAGAAAAAGCTCCATAAATATTCCTGAAAATTCTTGCTTTTTTCTTGTGTTTCTGATTTGTGTACAATCTTCCTCTTTTAGTTGGAGAGCTATTATGGATAATTTGATGACACATGACAAAACCACATTTAGAGATTTGATGAGTAAGTATTGATGTAGCAGTGACCTTGCTCCAATATAAACGCTAAATAAATGGGAAAAATTATCTTGAAGAAAACATTTGTTCAACATTTATTCCAATTTGTTTCATTTATTCAATGTATTTCATGTTTTCTTCAAATACTTGCTTCTGTAGATCCATAAATAAGATAATTGAAGTGAGAGAATTTGAAACCGTCCTCTCACACAGTGAATTTTGCCTGTATTGAAAAGTTGATTAAGCAGAGTGGTTGAGGGTGATTTTTTGTTTGGGGTTTGTTTTGGTGGGTCTTTTTTGTTTGTTTGTTGTTTTGGAGGGGTTTTATAATATCTGACACTTAACTCTGCTTAAGAAAACAGATTCTGCACATTTGAAACTTCGAAGCATCTATAAATGTAAATTTTGTTTTAAAAACTGGCTAAACTCCCTCCCAAGAGCCCTAAACCCTTGTGTATACTTACAAGTTTTCTTTCAACATGTGTTTTAAATCACTGTGCTAAAAGTACAAATTGCAGAACACGCATCTTCTTAACATCTTCTTTTGAATGCCATTAATGCAAAGAAAATAAGAGTTATTTGTGCCTTAAAGTGAAACAAAAAGGGAAATTTTCAAGTTCCTCTCTGCACTTTGCCTTTTCTCTTTCAGCACGAGTGGCTGTGGCTCAGAGCAGTTCACTGAACCTGTTTGCTAATCGGGATGTAGAGCTGGAGCAGCGCGCTATGCTCCTCAAGAGACTCGCCTTCGCCATTTTTAGCAGTGAGATAGACCAATACCAGAAATACCTTCCAGACATACAAGGTCAGTAAAAATGTATCATTTAGTGGATTCCTGGACTCTGCTGTTTACTGTGGGATCTTTGTATGACTGAATAACAGCTGGTAAATTTGTCCCCTGGAATATCAGTGTGTGGTACTGTGTCCATGTTTCTGCAGATTCTGGTTAAAATGTTTTCAGCCTTAAATGACTACAAAACTACACAGACTTGTGATTACCAGTTGACTTTTATCCTGATTATTTCACTGATATGTCATTTTAGACCTGTATCGGTATCCTTGGATACTTGCATCATACATTTTGAGATGAACATCTGAGGTATAAACAGTTAAGGATAAATAGAAAAGCTGACCTTGAAGTTTTCAACTTTTGATTCCTCTTGCTGCTTTTTCTGCTATTCTATTTATCTGTTCTGTTTATCACTGAAGTTTATCTCTTACAGTGACCATTTACGTAAAATGATTGGGAATGGGAACTGCTTGGGTTTATTTTAAGATGATGCAAATAGCTACAACACCATCTTCTAGATATATTGTCTTTTTGTGCCACCGAGGTGGACATTTAAATCTCTTCTTTCATGTGGAAAATGAATTGCATCAACTTGTTTCTTTTGTTCTAGGATCTTTTTTTTTCAAGTAGTTTGGGTTTTTTTGTTGGGTGTTTGTGGTGGTGTTTTTTTTTAAATTCCCAGTCCAGTCAGTAGCTGAGATTACTATGTTCATGGTATCAGGTGGTTTTACTAGTTTGAATTGCAATATGCATATATGTTAGTTTGACTGAAAAATTTCTTTAAGTATCTGCCTCTGTATATGCTGAATGCTTAGAGGTGATTATGGTTAAATAAGACTACATTGTCCCTGTGTAATTTCCCGTGTACTGTGATGGTGCAGCCTTTTAATAATAGTAGTAATAACAATAATAATCCAAGCTGTTCTGGCTGTTGCTGTATTGTTTGGAATCTGTTAACTTCTCTTGTTATAATGGGTGAAACTCTGCATAAGATGAGCAAAGCAGATGCACTATTGCATTTATGTGGAGAACTTAACCAAAATAGGCAACTGCACTGTTTTGAGGGTTCTCTCTTTTGTTCTTTGCATGGTGAAAGTGATTATTTTTTTATATTGGCAGAATAAAGTACTGAAACAGTAACATGGCAGATACTTAAAAAATAGTTAAAATTGAGAGTAAATGAGGGAGGGAGAAAATGCTTATTGGAATGTTTTGAACTGAGGTATCCTTCTTGGCTTTTTGTTTCAGAAAGGCTGGTAGAAAGTCTCCGGTTGCCGCAGGTGCCCACCCTTCATTCCCAAGTGTTCCTGTTTTTCAGAGTATTGCTTTTAAGAATGTCTCCACAGCACCTTACCTCACTCTGGCCAACCATGATCACTGAACTGGTGAGTTGCAGTTGGCATTCATTATTTGGAAGGCTGGTGCATATCTGAGACACAGCCTCACTCTTCCTCAATATTTTAAGAAAATCTCTTCTAGAGATTAAGCATGGGAATGTGCAATGGACACAAACTGAAAGCTGACTTATTTTCATAGTCCTGATGTCTGTTTTGTAACCAAATTGAACATCTGTTGGCTTATGCTATTTGAACTGTTCAGCTATCTCCTGAATTAGCTTTGCATTTGCCCTTAATTGTTCCCTGCTGATTCCTACTTCAGTTTCTGCTTACGTATCCTCTACACTATTCCCACTCCTGCTCTTCTTTCTTAATGTTCCTGTTTCTACTTTCCTGGTCATTCAGCCTTCTTCCTCCACCAACAGGGATGAGAACTCATGTAAAGGAGTTGGAATCCATGTTGTGTTGGCAGTTGATGGTCATTCAGATCAGGCTAAATTTTTTTACTAGATTTATATGAGGCTTGACTCAGATTTCGTATTTCCCTTGTTTTACTTTGCATAACAGCACAGTAAAAACATCTGTTTCCAGAGCTGCTACCTCTGAAGTCTCCAGTGTTGGTTGTTTGACACCCTCTTTTGAGTTTCAGCTTTGGCAGTGGGAATAGAGGAGACTAGCTGGTGCATCCTGTGATCCATTTAGCCTGTAATCCAAGCCTGTTCTAAAGGGATTGGATAACACAGATAGCAAATCAGAATCATTGCTGTGATGATTATTTTTTTCAGTCTGCGGGTGCCTAATGTAGCCCTTAGATCCAAGCAATAGAAGAAGAAAAGCTATATAAGATATTTTAAAGATCAATTGCATTGTTTTTAGCAATAGATGCTTTTAATTTTAAGCCTGTCAATAGTATAGGTACTAGAAAAACTATTCTACTCAGTGTGTCTTCTGATTTCTGTGCTGTCCCCTCACGTTTACACAAGTTGCCACAGTCTTGGAACTACTTTCAGTCAACAGGACTATCTTGCTTTTGGAAATTAACATCTGAGCTTGACTGCTTCATTAAATGATTCTTCATTCTCATTTACTTTAGGTCTTGCTCTCTTTCTAAGCAGTGGAGGGGATTAAACTTTGAGAGCTTTCTTGGTCATAAAAGAGACAGTTTCTTATGGCCCTCATGCTACTCAGGCTATATGTAAGGGATGAAAGAGCTTTAGGGTGCCAGTGTCCACTCCTAGTTCAGGGCGTTATTTCCATAATCCAGAAACAGAAATAAAGCTCCAAACAGCTTGTCTAAAACTTATTACTCAGGCCTCCCTGTAGTGTTTTCCTGAGTCATAGTGCATTAAAATATGGTGTTAAAATGTAGCATTTGATTTTCAGGTGCAAGTGTTTTTACTGATGGAACAGGAGCTCACTGCTGATGAAGACATTTCCAGGTAAACTTAATGAACTTCCTACTTGTTTAACTTAGGACAGTCCCTTTGGCGTGCTGATGAGGGATTGAGTCATTCTTTAGTCTTAGAGTTGTTGGGCTCAAATGAGAAGGACAAGTAAAGGGTAGTTCAGTCTGACTGCGGTACCAGAGACATACTGTTCAGGACAAAACCAAAGAAGTCCCACTGTCAGATTGCTCATTAGTCACCAAGATAAATTATACAATACAAGTGTGTGAGTTCTTACAGTGTTTTCCTGGATATAATGACTCTGCTGCTGCAATTAAATTATTCATGGCTTGACTTTATACTTTTTCTGTATCATACACTGATTCTAAATAAGACTCATGCTCTTTTTTTCTCTAAAAGGTGTAGTTTCTTCTCATATTAGAAAGACATAAAAGTGAGGTAGATACTTTTTCTTGTTTTATTGTCCATTTTTATCCTATCTGCCTTCTGCGCAGTGTGATCCAATTTCAGTCAATGCTAGCAGCAGTGGCCGATTTCTTAAATGAGCCAGAATTATTTGTGCAAGTCCCGTTCACATTTTTCCTAGAGTCTCTTTGTTTATTTGGAGAATTTTTTCTTCAAATAAAGTAATATTGATATGACTGGCAAGTTTAAACTTTCTCCTAACTTGGATGTCTGATGGGAATAGGATACAATGCTATACATTTACTATATATTAAGCTTTTATCACATATATATGCATATGGAACTCCAGCCATAGCACAGACTCGCAGTGTTCTGGTTTGATATGTGAATTGAGGATTAAGCTGGTAAATAGAGTTGTGTGTTCATAAAGGCAAGTCAGAAAGATAAACTTTTCATTGTGGCAGAAGGTTGTTATGACTCACCTGCCTGCTCTGATTTATTTTAGAACTTCTGGCCCATCTGTTGCTGGTCTGGAGACGACTTACACAGGTGGCAATGGTTTCTCCACATCCTACAACAGCCAGAGGTGGTTGAACCTCTATTTGTCTGCCTGTAAATTTCTGGACTTGGCCCTGGCTTTACCATCTGAAAACCTGCCTCAGTTTCAGATGTGAGTAGAAGATGCTGTCATTTAAGGTTTTGGATGTTTGTCTATGCCTCTTGGTAAAATTCTAGTGTATAAAAATCTTTGTTTTCCTGCTGCCTTTTTTTGGACTTCACCTAGGGCAACCCATAGTTTGTTCCTTCACAGTATCTGAGTGGCCTCCAGGGCAAATTATGCTGCACATCAAATTAATTCAATGTGGTTTTATTTAGCCTGTGACAAGAGATTCTCCACACCTGTGAGCTAATCAGTAGTAGTGATTTATTCAAGTATTCTATTTCTAAATGGCTTAGTTGCAGTAATGCCTAAGAACTCAAAATACACCCACTCTCAGTGACTAATGCATGAGATCAGAGGACTACGTGTCATCTCAGCATGACTTGCTTAAACTACTCCTGCACAATCTAGAAGATGTGGCAACAAACCTGACTAAAAAGGGGACCCTATGGGTTGTTCTTGGTCAGTAACATTCACATGTGCAAAGACTTCCTTGGTGCCTCTGCAACCCTGTTCTACTGGAAAAAAATAAATGCAAATCAACTGGAATTTGATGAAGACCCTGGAAATGAAAGGCCACCAAGGACAAGAGAAACTATCTGTCTCTTCCTTTCCACTGCACAGTGGTGACTGTGTGAGAGATGTTGCGCTAGCACAGCTCTGTAGACATTTGGTCACCCCTAGTTATTCTGTTATTTAAAAGACATTCATGTGGGTCAGAGGGTGGAAGGACTTGCACACACGGTGTCAGTTTGTCCCCTATAGTATTTCTAAATCTTAAGCTAATGTTGAAGATTCCTTTATTTATTTTATTTTCTGCGGATTTGGGTCATAATTCTTGTCCAGTTCTCTAAGTTGTCCTAATCCCTGTTATTAGCCAACCTAGTTTTATTTGGGTCATTTCTGTGCATTTCTGAAAAGACAGTAGCCATGCTGGATCATAATGTTTTTTATGGAGTTCTCTTGGAGGCTTAGATTGAAGTTTTAAGGACAGAAACTTGGTTTTCCTGTATATTTATCATGCAAGTAGCCAGTCCTTTCTGTGCAGCAAGGTGCAGGTAACATAATGTCCACTTGGTCTCCTTGGCCTACGCATAGGTAAAATAAATGAGGTTTTGTTATCAGCATGGTATATTGAAAACATTTTGTCTGCATGCATTGCAAATGTGCAGCAAAATTTCAGTAATTTATATTTTTTATAATTCAGAACTGCTTTCAGTTCTCTTGCACAGTGAGAATGTGAATACCACTGGGCTTAGCTTCCCTGCCTTATCTTTCTCTTGGCATCCCTAAGTAAGAAACTCTAAAGGAAAAATGCAAGGCCATGTTTCCTCCTGCTTTTCAGAATGTGCCTTTCTTATTCTTCCTTGTCAAATACTAATGTTCTCCTGTGGGGGTTGATTTGTTGGGTTGTTTTTTCCCCACACCTTCTCTGATACTTCAGCAGATTTCCTCACCGACTCATATATTTAGATCCAGCAAAAGAGCCTGCATATTCAGTAAGGATAACGTCTGCTTGTGTTATCTCATGACAGGTATCGCTGGGCGTTTATTCCAGAAGCATCCGATGATTCGGGCTTGGAAGTACGAAGACAGGGTACACATCAGAGAGAATTCAAGCCCTATGTGGTGCGTCTAGCAAAACTGCTGCGAAAAAAAGCAAAGGTATGTTGTTTTCTTCCAGTTTTGCTTTTCACAGGAAGGCTTCCTGTGCAGTAACTCACAGCAGTGTTTCCGTTTGGGTATTTTACTTTTATTAAATAATGAAGAATGAAAAGGACTTTGTCTGGTGTGGGCAATTCCCACTGAAGTAATCTCAAGTCAGCATCAGCCAAAAACCACTTGTAGATATCGAAACCAAACAAACAAACCCAAAGCCCAAACAAAAAACAAACAACCCAAAACCAAACAAAAGCCCCCAAACAAAAACCAAATCCAAAACAAAACCAAACAGAAAAACCCCACAAACCAACCAACCAAAAATTCAAAAAAAACGGACAACAGAAAACTCCCAAACTTGCTTAAAAACCCCAAACTGTAGTAAAAAAACAACCAACCAACCAACAAAAAAAAAAAAAAAAACCCAAAAAACCAAGAAAAAACCTATGATTTAAAAATAATGTGGACTTTCCAAGTAAAAGTATTACTTTTGTAAAAGGTAAAATATGCTTCATTGTCTAACACATTTTAACATAAAATCACTTTTAGATAGTCATATATGTAGATACTAGCTAACTAACTACCTTTTGAAGTAGAAAAGCATTTTGTTAATAATAATCGCATTAAACATTTTGAAAACTGTTACATTCCTAAACATAACAGAACCAAGAGTTCTGAGACTGTGCAGGGGCTGGGGGTGGGTTTCTTCCCTGGAGCTGCTACAAGGAGCAGAAGGCAGGGATCAATAGAAACAGTTCTGGGAAAACATTGGCTGCACAGTTTGTAGAGTGGGAGTAGAATTAGGGTTGTCATGTTGTTGCACGTAAAACCCCAGTTTGAGTGAGGCAGAGGCCTAATTCGCTAGTGAAGCTGATGGAAGCCGGCCAAGCTTTGTCTCAGGGAAAATCCTTCTGCTGCCATTGCTGTCAGATACTTTGCTGCTCCTGGTGTGAGGACAGAGCGTCCATGGGAAGGCACTTCCCGGGCAAATGTTGCTGGCTCGGCCAGGGAAGGAGGGCGGGAAGTGCAAAGCCATATGAGAGAAAGCTTTGAAGTTTTATTCTCAGATTTCCCTCTGTATAGATGGTGCTGTCAGGGCTGTAATACTGGCAGCTTGCTGTAGCTACTGCATTTACAGTGCATTTACAGTGAGGGTTTTCACTGAGTAAAGAATCTACTGCTAAAATACAAGTGGCTGCATAAAATTTAGGGATAACTTAGTTGTGGGAAGATCTGAACTATTCAAGCAAGGCTCACAACTATAGGGGGTAAAACAAGTATCTGAAGCATATCTGCATTCTTCTTTTTATCATTTTTGAACCATGAAGATGAGGCCAAATTTCTCTTCTTGCATGTAAAATGGAATAATCAATTTTAACTGACTGCTCCTCAGGCACAGCCTCTAACCCTGGTGTTTAATGTAGTGTGCTGTATCTGTTAGAAAATTGTCACACTCCAAGTGATCTCTGTGCATGAATTATAAAGCACATATGATGTATCAGATATGCATTCTGCTGGTAAGTACTGTATACTGAAATAGATTTCTGAAGTCAGAACTTACACAATATTCTTCAAGAACATAGAAAACTCCCCAGAATTTCTGGAACCCCCTAGTCACGGCAGCAGTTGCACACTAAACCATAGGTAGGCATATGATGATAAGATAAACATGAGGTAATGAATATTGATTTTAAGGCCATTTCTACTTTATGCAGAGGAGTTGCATATAGCTGTGGAATTTTCTTAGAAAATAACTGTTTGTGAGCAAAATGGAGTGGATCTTAATTTTCTTTTGGGACACTGACTAATGCTTAGATTCATGTAGTATGGTATTGCTCAGGCTGTGTTATCTGAGGCAAAAATGCTTAAAAACGTTCTTCAGTACTGCTGGAAATAAATAGAACAAACTGACAGTGCTGTTTCTGTCTAATAGTGTCTTGGCCACGCTAGCTCGAGTCTGCCATTTCTGGATCATGGACTCTTTGGGGCGGGTGATTTTTCTAGCACCCATCCAAGCAACTGCACGGCCTTCATGGCAAAGTGTTATTTTCATATATGAAATGCAGTCTGAAAGTTCTCCTCTTTCCTTCCACAGGACAAACAGGAGGACTTTAAGACGGTGGTTTTGGAGGGAATGGAGATGGCCAAGCATCAGGTGAGGGTGGCCTTTGATGCTTGAGTTGTGAAACAAGCTCGCCATAACACCATCACCTCAAGGCCCTGGGCACTATTTAGTGTTCAGTAAGAACTGAGAGAGATCAGATTTGTTACAGAACAAAGTTGAGAGGTTTTTGAGGTGCAAGAATCCTAAGGACCTTTCTTTTTATAGATTAAGTTGATTTCCTGTATGAAATAGATTACAAAAAGCTAATGTTAGTCCTAAGAAGAATTATGATCGCAAATCTTTATAAAATTAATCATAAAGTAATTTTTGTCAAACACTAGGTATGAAACACACAATCCCTAATTGGTCTCTGTCATGTTAACTGTTGTTTTAAGAATCTGTGGAATTAGCTGTGTTTGCTTAGCGGAAATGGCCTGGATGGGTTGCCTTTCATTGCTCAGAGTTAGCATTTGCACATGCACCCCATTTGGCTGGCTGGTGTGTGACACCAACACTTGCTGTGTACAGGAGGCAGTCCCTGCTCACCACTGGGTAATGCTAAGCACAGTACAGAACCAGTATGGAAAAGCTTTTCTTCTGTGAATCCAGTGTGAAGTTTTTAAAGGAGAAACTAAATACTAGTAGCTTCATTTAAAAAGAGGCATCAACAGCTCCTTCTGTGCTGGAAATTCACTCTTCCCTTTGTTCTGGTTCAGTGTGAGCCTTTCTGGAGTCTTTTAGACCTTAATAGTGATTTCCTGTGGCAGGGAGCCAAGCCACCAGATTAAAATATTAAATACATTCATATTAAGCTCCTTGGATTTTGTGAAATGTCATGTAGGCTCCTGAATTGCAGGAATTGCTTCATTAAAAGGTCAAACCTGTACTTTGACAACGTATCATCTCTTGAAGAAAATCTATTTGCTCAAAGGCTGTGCAGTCAGTAATCCTTACCTTGGACTCTGCTCCCACTGCTTTCTTTCCCCTTCATTCTCCTGCCTGTTCTGCAGGAGCTCTGCAGCCTGCAGCAGTTTTGGACCCCTGCCTCAGCCACAGGCACTGCCAGGGCAGCAGGGCAGAGGTGCTGGTCACAGGTGGATCAGGAGGTGGTTCTCGTTGGTGGGGTCTTTGTGCTTCTTTTCTCCTTCCTCACAGGATAAAATCCAGTATTGCTGGAATTCTGCTTTTTAGTAGATGCTTTCCTGTACTACTTTGTCAGTAACAGTACAAACAAGGTGTTTCCAGTGGTGATAGTACCTTATTGTCTAGATTTGAATGTTTTTTGACTTGAAAAAGGAAATGAGTGGAGACTAAGAACCTGGATGCTGGTGCTCAGGTATTTCAGTACACAGATGTTTAAAGCAACTCTAAAAAGGGTTGCAGCAGTGTGCTGACACTGCCAGTGAGCATTTGGTGTGTGACTGCTGCCTTTGCTTGTGGAGTTCCTGAAATTCTCTCCCTTGAAATTGCCCCCAAGGAATAAAAGGAGTGTAACTGAGTTCTTCTGAGAACACACAATGAATAACTGAACCATTTTCCTCTGAGGACAACTTCAAGAGTTTCTCAGAACCTCAATGTGTGTTATTGCTGATACTAAAAACAGCATTGCTTTTGCTCTTCCTGAAAACTCCGAACTGAAGCTGCAGAGTGAAAACGCTTCATATTTTAGCTTCCTCTGGTGTTTATCATCAGTGAAGCTGGCAGCAGGGTGAAGTGTGAGTGTTATCGGAGAGAAGCCTGCTTTGGAAAGCAGCTGAAGTAGCTCACAACTTCTCTGAGCAGCCACAATGCCAGCTCTCACCAGCTCAGGCCATTGTATTTATCCCACGGGGTGCTGCACCAGGAGCAGCTCTGCAGGGCAGCACAGCAGGGCCTGCCTTGCTTTGGGACAGCCCTGGGCTTGAGGCATTGGACTCAAATTCCCCCTGCAACTTCCTGTTAGCACTGGCTGACTGACTGCCACCTGTGCACTCCAGGCACTGCCTCTGCCGGGCGTGGTGAGGAACAGCAAGGGATCTGCTTTGATAGCTGCCCTGCAGCATATGTGTGTTTTGTTGATAGGACAAATACTTTTGGACCATAGAAAAATACCTTATTACACATTACTCTTTTTATTTTTACCTGTCTTTTTCTGCTTTGTCCTATATTATTTGCCATGTCTCTGTATTTACAGAAAAACCTGGAGGAGGATAGCTCAGGGAAGACACTAAGTTGGGAACCTGGTCACTTGCTTTTAACCATCTACGCCGTTCGCAGCATTGAGCAGCTTTTGCCTTTCTTCAATGTACTCAGCCAAGTTTTTAACAGCAAAGTCACAAGCAGATGTGTTGGACACTCAGGGAGCCCTGTCCTTTACCCCAACTGTTTTCCAAGTAAGGACATAAAAATGGAGAACCTCAAGACCTTCTCCAGCAAAGCAAGACAGAAGATAGAAGAAATGGTTGAGAAGGATTTTCTTGAAGGCGTCATAAAATCATGAACCAAACTGGTACTACACAACTATATGAAGTGTAACTATTTAAATGAAATACTGTATCTTTCCCAGTTGTATAGTATTCTTTTCTTACTTTGTATGTAATGAAATATTTAATGTTGTATTTAAGTTAAATATTTGTAAATAAGAGAAAAGTTCTGGATGTGGCCTGAATCAAGTTTAAATATTGGTGGCTCATATTTGATTATGGTGCCTACTATTTACAGTAAATGTTTTCTTGTCTTGAGTTCTGTCTTTAAAAAAAATACAAGGTGCACATTTTTTCAATTTGTTTCCAGTTTATTTTTGTCTTTTTTTTTAAATCTATTAGAACTTGTGCTTATTTAATAATCTGAAAAATGCCATTATGTCAGGACTTAATACAGGACTACAATGAACAATGTCAGAGGTAGACACCCTGAACTGCACTAAGCGGAGGAGGATATTTGTGTGTTTAAAATAATTGTATCCCCTTGGCCCAGCCCCTTCCTGGGGCTGGGCAGCAGCGAGGGCCACAGAAGACAAACTTGTCTCTGTCCCTTCCCTCTTAAATGTGATTATAATTATTATTACTGCAACTCACTTTCTAATTAATTTTATGAAGCATCTAATGAAGATAATATTGCAATAATAGGTTATTTGCAAATGTTCTTTTTTTATTGTTTCCCCTTCGAACTGTGGTGAACTGAATTTGAAGACCAGCGCTAGTCTGTGCCTTACACTGCTTGCCAGATGATTGG
The DNA here is from genome assembly GCA_013396655.1 of Campylorhamphus procurvoides. NCBI lineage: Eukaryota > Metazoa > Chordata > Aves > Passeriformes > Dendrocolaptidae > Campylorhamphus > Campylorhamphus procurvoides. Next base: position 1,302,669 of record WBMV01000298.1, on the reverse strand, counting down.
GCCGCTGTGGGAAGGGGGGACAATGTTCCTGCAGCAGGCACTGTGAGCACAGTGACAGCAGAGCTCCAGTCATGTGGCCACAGCCAGTGCTCTGAGGGTGTGGGAGTTGGAGTTCAGGCACAATGTGACAATGAAACAAGCTGGACCAGGGCAGATTTGCTTCTGGGCACGGCCATGGCCTTGGCCTGTCAAGAACGCAGACAAACTTAGGAAAGGGAACATTCAGCAACAAAGCATCTTGTTAAGAGGTAAGTTGCTAAAGGAGGTAAAGAATAAGCAGAATAGTATTCTGCTCAGTTCTCATCAATCGTGGCTACTCCCAGGAAGGGTAAGGTATATGCACACCAGCACATGGTAAAAAAAGGAATATTAAAAGACAACTGAAGTTGTGTATTTTAACTGCTGTTGTACCATTCATTATATGGGCTGGGGTGGTGTTCCTTTTCCACCAGCGAGGTGGTAAACTGCCAGGCTCACTTCATGGGCGAGGGCATCTGCATTCTCCTGTGGAATGTTAGAAAACTTGGTTATGCTGCTGTCAGCATGAGGTTAGAGCAAATATGTGATGTTAAGGCAAGCATTTTCCTGCAAGTGCTGTGTTCCCTATGTTCCTCCATGAGCCTGAGGTGTCTCCTGCCACTGCCATCATGCTGGCAGGGAGAATCAGGCAGGAGCATGTAAAGGGAGGAGTGTAGGACCACTGCTTTTGCTGTCAGTTTTAAGTTCAGATGTGGGCTAACTTTAAAGCAGCCAGAATTTTATTTCTATTTTGCCTTTTATGAAATCATGCAGTTAGGGACTGCTTTGGTAACTTTCTTCTTAACCCTGAGCTCTCAGAAGGCTGTCTTTTCAAAATCATCTAGTGGCAAATCTGCCATTATAAACACTTATTATTTTCCTTTTAAAGATAAACATTACTTCTCTAAATAAAAGAAAATCCAAAGAGACTTTCTGTGATCACTAAGTCTTTTTTCCAAATTTAGCATTTGTTAAGTGCGATTAAATGATGAGTGTGTAAACATACTTCCTGTGTGACCCCATGCTCAGCAGACAAGTTGTTTAAGCTCTGACCTGTGTGTCTGCCTCAGCATATATTCTAACGACGTCCTCTGTTCCTGACGGACGGACAAACGCTCGTGACAATCTGTACTTCTTTACAAGGGCATCAATCTTCTCCTGCAGTCCTGGAGGCGTAACCGCACATCTTTCTGCATCCCTTGTGTCAATAACACGCCTGTCTGCAACCTGTGGCACCGGAAACAGACAAGTCATTTGTGTCAGGGGGTAAGACACAAATTCATTGATGTGCTGTGCTGCCTGAGGAAGAGTTCAATTTGAGAGTTAATAAAGGGCTACTCAAACACTTGGGCTCCCTGACTCCCTGCTGAGCATGTATTAACCATGTCCTGATGGGGCTCAGCTGCTTGGTTTGGAAAAAGGGTCAGTTCTGAACGTTTCCTCGGCCAGTTTCTGAAGTGAAGCTGCAGCTTCTCCCTGTAGATCAGAAAGCTTAAACTTCTAATTTAGAGCCCAGAGCTCTCTTACTGTGTCTAACAGAATGCTACCATGTGGGAGCCTGTTCTCCTCAGCCTCTTTGAATACTGGAGAGGATAAAGAGCTTGAACATTGCAAGTTATACAAAGTGGCACAGCAAGAAAAATCCAGCTGCCCAGTAGGGAGGGACCTTAGAAAAATAGCATTTTTTCTAATTTGAAAGTTAAGAAGGAAATTTTGAGTTAAAATTTGAAGAGTTTTGGTCAGGTTTTTCTGTTTAACATAGTTGGCTATTACTTCATCAATTCTGTAAGTCATATTTTTATTTTAGTGCAAGTGAAATTCTGCTCCCTCCTCTGGGTGCTTTCATGTTTGGCCGACTTCTGCCCTGTAATGGGCTGATTCAGCTTTAAAATAAAGCTTACCTAAGTATCTGTGGGGCAAAAGGTGCTCACAGCAGGGTCCCAAGAGGCTGCTGCAGCCTGAGCCAGCACAGTGTGTAACTCACCTGAACTTTGAGCAGCCGATTGGGAAGGTCAGTGTAGATGGCATCCCACTGTTGCACAGTCAGACCTTTCAAAGCCAGGATTGCTTCAATAACAAGCATGTCCGAGATGGCATCGCCAACGGTCTGTTAATGGGAAGGGAAGAAACACTGGAGCAGTCAGCAGTGAAGAAAGGAAGGCAGGATTTGATCAAGTTTCCAGTTGAAGAGGGCAAGTGAAAGTGCAGCCAGGTCAACTGGCCCAGTGTGTGTACTTGAGCTTGACTGGTTTGGTTGGAGGGGAGAAGAATGTTTGTTTTGGTTTTTTTGTCTGTACCATGCTCCATATGTGTACAGCTCTGCCAAGGGCAAGTGCTAGTCCTTGCCTCTCCTAAGGAGAACTGGCACCTCACTGTTGTTCTAGGTCTTTGGCACTACCACAAGCAAATAACATCTGTCCTGAGGCATGGAGTCCCCAGGCCCTGGAACACCCTGTGTCCTCCTGTACTGCACACCTTAGTGAAAAACTTCAGATGAAAGATTACTACTTTAATCATCAACAAGTCACATCCTAGCACTAGGTTCCCGTGCTATCCCACGCTCTCTTTAGGTCCTGCAGCCAGCAGACTGCACCAGGTAAAAGCATTCTGCATCCGCTCGTAAGAAAGTATCACATCTTTCTAAAGACTGGTCCCACCCTCCTCTTCTTGGCCCCTTATCATGGCACCCAACTTCCTGCTCCAGCAGTTCCCAGCAGGAGCCTGTCAGGAACACACAAACAGGTTTAGCCCCATGACTGCTAACATAGGGATTCATTTCTCTCAGTTCTTACCTGATTAATCAGGTCAATCATGTTTTCAAGCACCTTCGCTGCTTCTCTTTTTTCATCATCTTTCTCCTCTTTCACCAACTGTCTTATTTTAGTTTCAGCAGCTTTACTAAATAATACCTAGAATAAAAAGATGAGAGCATGACAAGATCAAACTCAGATATGTGCAGCAATGAGGAAAAAACTTCTACCATCTAAGCCCAAATAACCATCATTAATATTTGCTACCATGAATTCCCATGCTCACATAACCCACAGAGGAGAGAAACGTCTAGTTTATAAAAGTAAGCACAGAGTGAAGAGACATTCTTCTCCAGCTAATCTAACTAAAATTTTGTACACCATGGCTGATCGAGGTGTCACATGCCCATACTTACTGTACCGTGTCCGTTTGCCTCAAAATAAACACCAATATCAAACTCCTGGGCTTTGTGATGAAGGTGTTTCACTCCTGTTTTGACACAGTGCACAGGTACCTATGGATATGAAGGAGATGAAGAGAATGACAACGATGTTACAGACTGTCCTCAAAAGGCAGGAACTGCAGGTGAAGCGCAGGGAACTGAGCACCAGCCTGAACTGACTGTTATAAACTAACCCATGTTTCACAGCCACTGACTCCCCAGAGCTAAAATTCTCCACTATTTCTGCAGACCCAGTTAAAAAAGACGTAAATTATTCATGTGTAAATAAAGGCTAATTAAAAAAAGATCAAGAAATAAACTCCAAACCTAAAACAAACCAGTTCAGCTTATGGTTTTGGGGGAACACACCTGATTACTATACAACCACAAATAAAACCTCCACTCAGTTTCTGTAGTGTAAAACATTTAGCTTGTTTCAGAAAATTAATCAGTGTCAAAGTAAGAGAGCCTTTACCAACTCACTTTGTTACAAAGCTATAAAGTCCTCAACTTGTTTGAGAAGTAACAAGGGATTTTGTTTGACCTTTTTTTAAAATTAGTGAAAACTGACTGGAACTTTTTCAGCTTTGCTCTCTTGAGTCTCCTTTGCCGCTGAGAATTTAGTCAGTGCTGCAGGTTTGAAGAAGCAATTTATTTTCGCCCAATTTAAGATTTCCTAGCAAACGTATTACAGAAGCAACTAATTTAAAAGTAAACAAATTTGCATTAAACAACATTTGCAGAAAACCCCCAAGGACAAATATGAAGAATACCTTCAGTGTTTCCTCAAGGTAGCGTGTTGAACTCCCATTGGCATATGCTGTTTGTACCACGGCCATCTTGAAGCTCTGTTTCACCTGAGCAAACCAAGAAGCCAAGTGCTTTACTGTCCAGTGGGCACATAGCCAAACAGGCAGCATAAATTGAAAGATAATCGGAATTGTTAAACATTCAGTTAAAACTCCTTGCCATCAGAGGAAGGCGCGAGCTCACGGAGAACATCTATATGTTTGAAACAACACGAATTCTGTTCATGTCTTTGTATATTATGTTTTGTTTTTCTTGTGGCTGTCTGAAACTGCTCTCCAAGCTCTGACTTTGCAACCCCCTTTTTCAGATTCAGCAAGCTCTGTGCACAGGCTAGACATATGGCATTGTATGAGGCCACAAACAGTGAAGTCAAAGCTTCCAGTGCAAAGCAGGCTCAGGCTGGTGGCAAGCACAAGTTGTCCTCACTGGCCAGCTTCTCTGCCACAGAAATGAGCTGGTCTCCAAGAAAACAAAACCAGGCTACTTTGTCTAGGTTTCTTATCATAGACACTTGAGTCCAAGAGGACTTTTGCAAAAAATAAAAGCTCTTCCTCTCTATCCCCCATGTGGAGAGGATGCTGTGTGGCAGAGGGTGGTTTTAGAATGATAACATACAAACCCTTGACTGCTACAACCAAGTTCCTTAGACTATTTTACACTCTACAAACTAAAGTGTCAGCAATCACTTCATGTGTTAAAGTTACCTTGGCAAGAAGTTCTTTAAGGAAGATACTAATTAAAGTTGCTATTTTATCTCCATCGATAAGGTGAAAATGGCCAGTTGCATCCTTATAGTAATAAACAATTCTATCTGCATCTCCATCAAAAGAACAGCATCTCTCATTGGGCTTCATGTCTAGCCCTAGTGCACACACAGTTACAAATGCAAGTTAGAGACAGAAAAAGACACAAAATATTTAAATTAGTCTCAGTGTGGATGTCATGCAGAAATTAGCTCTGAACGCACACAAAAATAATGCTCTCAAACAGACTAAGAGGCATGCAACAGGGTACCTGTACTGAATGGCAACTGAAAACTGCATATTCAGATCAAAAATAAAAAAACTTACATCAAAAATGCAGGTTCCCTAAAATATTAATGATGCTACACCTTCCTAGATGTGTATGAAGAGCAGTCCCAGAACTACTGTATGTAGTCACATCTCTAAATTTTGGAAATAAGGGCTGAATGTCAGTGATAGCTCAAGATTAAAAACCTTGCAGCAGCAGAACACCCACTCCTTTGCTCACACCCCCAGTCACCACCAAGCAGACATCCACACACACACAGACAGACCACACACATCACCCACAGATGGAGGCAACTGTGCGTGGGAAAAGTGACGCCCAGGGCCCTGCCTGGAACCTGGGCAGGAGCCTGTGGCAGCAAGTGGCAGCTGGCCGGCCTTAGCCACACCTGGGCACGCACCCAGCCCTCCCTCACTGCTGCTCTGAGTGGGCGCGGCAGGCTGTGCAGCCCTGAGCATGCAGACAAACCTCATCCAGCCAGAGGAGCACTCCAGGGCCACGTCACCTGCACTTCCCTGCTCTTGGCAGGTCCACTGCACACTCTCTACTTTTCCCTCCAAGACATATGGGAATTAATTATTTTTCCCTTGCACCAAAAAATGCTTTTCCTCAGGAAATATTTCTGGCCTGTTTCACTTTATTCCACTCCCACTTCCCAGACCTGCACTTCCCCTTTGATTTTTTCCAAGCAGGAGACACACTTTTCTAATGCAAGGCAAGCGTGCGCCCCCACACCAGCAAAGCCATCGCAATAACAAGTGCAATAACAGGAGGTGGCACATAAATCCTAACATTGAAAAAACTACCCCTCTCCAAAGTAGCCATCACCAAGATTTCTCAGAGCTATATAAAAAATATACAAGTGAATCTGCTGGCTATAAAATGTCTCACCTTTAGCGTGCTTGATATTCAACTTACACAACAATGTATATAATGCATAAGGAGTACCTGCCTCAAAAACTTTCCAGGCTTAATTCTAAGAGAAAAACAGCTAGGAAACAGTCCTCACTGACACAGCAATGCCACACAGAAATGAACTGCTTTAGTTAAGGCACATCTTGTCCTTAGATGCCATGAGATCACATTAACCTCAGAGCCTCTCTCTCAGAAACTGCAGCTGCCTATTCCCTAGGCTGGTTTCAGAGTCCATCAGGAACTCAGCAGGAAGCTTTAAGGACATGCCACATCCTGTAACCCCTTCTTGGAAAAAATACTTTTAGTACACAAGCAGACAGAAAAAGTGGCCCGCCCTGGTGACACCTTATCCTTCAGAGCACAGGAAATTACATCCCAGACCTTGCCTTTTTCTTCTCCTCCTTGCCTAAAGTGATCCAGGACAATACATCCCACTGCCAGTGAGGCCCTGAAGCCAAAGCATGAGGTAATGGCAACTGCAACATGTAACAGGCAGAGACTCCCTATGACCTTACACACACAACTGATAACCACTTAAACCTTCAGAGAAATAACACAGTTTATTTCAGTGAGTGATTAAGAAAACACATTTTCTTTTCAGAGCACAGCCCTGCATGGAATGCAGTCTCTCCTCAGGCACAGTTAAAGCCATGATCCAGAGGTGATGCACAAGCATCTGTGCCTGGCAGGGACTGCCATGCTGCTGCTCCAGCACACAAGCAGCACGGGAAGGGGAAACCACACCATAACTCAGTGCTCAGATTTGGCCAGCAGTTGCAGTGAGAATGCAGCTGTCCAGTTTAGCCTCAAATAACCTCATATCCAACCCAGCCTGCTCTCCTAATTCAGGGATTTTCTTTCATACACTTCGCAGGAAACTGGTTGAAATCATTTCCTCACTGGTTTATCACTCACAATCACTCATATGTAAATAAGCCAGTCTGCTGGCACAAAGATGTTAATTGCCCCAGATCTTCTTCAGGAACCCGGAAAAGCATTTGCAAACCCAGCCCACAATGTAAATGTTTCTTCATATCACAAATAGAAATAAAATAAATAACATCAAGCCAGTCCTGACAGACCTTTGAACTATGCCAGCTTAACATTCAGAACAGACTGTCAAACATACTTCAGCCAGTCAGAGAGATACTGTACTCCTCCAAACAGTTTAGACTAACATGAACTAGGGATGTGCCCAACGTGGCCACATGATTCTTTTTCCACTGCACAAGCAGAACCATTCATGCAGTCACTTAGGAAGAAACAGGGAGCTCAGCTTATCTGAGGATGATGCACCCTTGCTAGCCCCTGCACTTTCAGATGTGGAGGGGAGGTAAAGGGATATAAAATTACCGATTACATACCCACAGGTGGTTTCTGGTGAACTTTCACAAAATCTGCACCACATAAATGATTGAGTTTTTCCTTGGTTCCATCATTATATATGTGAATGAGCACCTCTTGTGGAAAGTAGGGTTTCATTTCTGATAGTTTCAGGGCTCCTATTCCATTGGCACAGTCAATCTTCAGGTGCCTCTGGCTCTCTCCAGAGCTGTGAGACTTAGCACAAGGGAAGAAGGGGCAAAGTGAACTCTCACCCTAGTGAAACCACACCTAGAGGCATGCTGAATTCAAAACTTCATGCCCAAGCAGGCTAACAATCAGAAGACATTCATTTGCAGGAAGAAGACAACACCTACTATTCACCTGTTTTATCAGTTCCATAAAAGCTTTGGATAGTTTTTCATAATAGCCTTCCAGTGTTGCTTTCCCATACTGCCCTTGGGTGTTTTGACAGCAGACCATGTAATGTAGCTGTGGTGTCGTCACCAGACCATAATCTAGCATGAAATAAAAGGCACAATATTCAGAAAGAAAACTGTAAATTAATTGTTGATTAAAAATTGTGCGGTATACAGGCAAATGCAGTGCAGGAAATACACATGAAATTTTTCAAGTTTTGTTATGAAAAGATGACCCCCTCACCCCATCCCTCCTTGCATTAAAGCCATACAACTACCCTGAAAGAACATTGTTAAAAGCAAGAATGGAAATGTGTCTGGCCTACTGCTTTATGCCTACATAAAAGAGTCACATCTACATAGAAAACTTGAAATTAGACTAGACTTGCAGAAATTTAACATACCGTGGTACTGACCACCTAGAACAAGGATACCATCTATTACTGACTGTGAGAGTTTCTCGCTGCTTGGCCTGGAAAACAACAAATACAACTGATGACCTTTGCAAAGACATGTACATGTGGACTTGGGAAAGAAACATGTGGAAGACCCTACAAGCTTCCTGCCAGTAGATTTAGACTCATCATGAAGAAATCCGTAACGTTTTATATTGTAGGCAATTCCCAGTAAAGAAGTTTGAAACCAACGACCCAGGGAATTGCAAAGTAAACTACTGAACACAGCTGGACATCCCACAGTACCCACAAAAAGCCCCACACCACAATAAAGCATCATATTCAGAACAGCACTAGGAAGTTCTGGTTGCTGTCAGGGAAGCCAACATAGGAACAGCATTGGAAAACTCTTGCTTATTGCTATAATCATAAATTTAGGCATTAAAAACCATAATGTGCCTGCAGCGGGCAAAACATCCCCAAAGCACCCATGAACGTCACACTGGCACCTCCATAAAAGCAGCATGTACCTACAGCATTTTGTAATTACCTGGTGTCTCTACCAATAAAAACCAAAGCATCTTTGTGCATGTCCACTGCTGCTTTCTGGCAGATCTCAGTTATCACTTTCTCTAAGTCTTGCTCCTCTGCATTTGCTAGTTGTGTGGCATACTCTTCCCAGGAAGGGTGCAGCATTTCTCCAAGAGGATCAACCAGCTTTATGCCATTGTCTTCCTTAGGAGAAAAAAAGAACAGAAGATACTAAGTCTGCAAGTGGGGAACTTCGTAAAATCTTTTTCAAGACCACCAACACATCATTCAATCACATTGCTTCTTTAAAGGTGGAGAACTTCTGAGACACAGCAGCTCAGCTGTTTATTTAAACCTCCAACAAGCCCCAAAAAAGTGCCACGACCAGCATATTACCTAACCTGCTTTTTCTCCCTTGCAATTTTGGAATGAAATTCACTTGACATTACAATGACATAATATAATTCTAATAACCTGCAACACCCCACAGCAGCACAAGTCCAAATGCCTGATTTGTAATAGCTGCATTTGGGTGTTTATTTTTAAAACTTACAGATTTTACTCACAAGTTTCTCTCTTCTCGAGGGTGCTCCTAGCTTGACATTAGAAAGTTACAACATAATGTTAGAAATAGAGTTCGGGTTTTGCTGAAGCCAGTTGCATGGGTAAAGAGGAGAGGGGGGAGGAGGGGATAGTTGAGTTTCTGGCAGTTGGGATTTGGGGTGTTTTTAACCTATTCTTTGTGCCTTTTTGGGGGGTTGGGGGTCTCGGGCAGGTGGGCAGATCGGGCCAGGCTGTGAGCTCCCTAGTGCTGGCCCGTGGGAACGGAAGCAGGGACCCCATGTCAGGATAGGGTATAAAAACCTCTGGTTCTCGCTGGCCTGTGTCTGTCTCCTAGGCCAGAGGGGACCCACCAATTCAGCTGAATTTGTTAAATAAAAAGTTTAGTTTTGTTTCGATGACTTTGTCCCCTTCTGAGTTTTACTGGCAACTGTGAGCTTTTCTCACAATAACTTACCTCACAGCATTTCCCCACAAGGAAAAAAGGGTGATGTTTGTGTGTACAGCAAAAAGAAACTTCAAATATGCCAGAGATGATGTTTACAGGGAACAGGCTAAACGCGTGCATTAAGCAGGTCCTGGTGTTTTCAGGCTCTCTCGGTGCCACTGAGGAGCTCCGACACCCCCACCCTGACCACCTGTGCTCCACGTTTAGGGTAAAGGCTCTTACCTCGGGGTTGTGGGAGGCAGTGACCATGACGCCNCCGGACACCCCGGGCCGCGCCGCGCCGCGCCGCGCCGGGCAGACACGGGCCCCGGCCTCCCCGCACAGCTGACCCCCTCGGGACGCACCCGCTGGCAGGGGCTGGGAGGGACGGGGAAGGAGGGAAAAGAAGGCAAGGAAGGGAAGGAGGGAAAGGGAAGGGCCGGGAAGGGCCCCGCGCCCCACACGGAGCCGGCGCGGCCCCGCCCGCGAGCCGCCGAACCGACCAATGGCCGNGAGGGGGGAGGAGGGGATAGTTGAGTTTCTGGCAGTTGGGATTTGGGGTGTTTTTAACCTATTCTTTGTGCCTTTTTGGGGGGTTGGGGGTCTCGGGCAGGTGGGCAGATCGGGCCAGGCTGTGAGCTCCCTAGTGCTGGCCCGTGGGAACGGAAGCAGGGACCCCATGTCAGGATAGGGTATAAAAACCTCTGGTTCTCGCTGGCCTGTGTCTGTCTCCTAGGCCAGAGGGGACCCACCAATTCAGCTGAATTTGTTAAATAAAAAGTTTAGTTTTGTTTCGATGACTTTGTCCCCTTCTGAATTTTACTGGCAACTGTGAGCTTTTCTCACAATAACTTACCTCACAGCATTTCCCCACAAGGAAAAAAGGGTGATGTTTGTGTGTACAGCAAAAAGAAACTTCAAATATGCCAGAGATGATGTTTACAGGGAACAGGCTAAACGCGTGCATTAAGCAGGTCCTGGTGTTTTCAGGCTCTCTCGGTGCCACTGAGGAGCTCCGACACCCCCACCCTGACCACCTGTGCTCCACGTTTAGGGTAAAGGTTCTTACCTCGGGGTTGTGGGAGGCAGTGACCATGACGCCGACGGCGGCGGCCACGGCCCTGGAGCGGAGCGTGGCGAGCAGGCCCATGCGGAACACGGCGTGGTCGAGGAGCGGTGCCCGCGTGCGGAACCCGGCCGTGCCGTACTGCAGGCACAGCCCCGCGGGCCGGCCGTGCCGCGCCGAGCACCGCCGCAGCGCCTCCGCGTCCATCGCCGCCCGGGACCTGCTGCGAGGATTCAGGGCTTACACCCTGACCGTGAGCCCGCAGACACCTCCTGCCCACCGCTCCTAGGGAATGCCCTGATGGGGAGCCAGGCAGGCAGCGCTACGGGAGCGAGGGAGCCCCTCCTCTGCACGGCCCGGTGACAGCGTCCGGCCACGTCTGGGCATTCCCGGAGGGCGGGNCTGTCCCCCGTCCGGGAATGAGGCAGGGGAGGGGACCGGGGGTGTCTGTGTGTGTGCTGGGCCGGGCTCTCGGTGACACCCAGGCGTGCGCGGCTTCACTGAGGTCACGGCGGGACTCCAAACTGCGCCCCCCCCACACACAACCCCACACCCCCTCACACACACCCACACATCCCCACACCCACACGGTGTGCTGGTTTCGGCGGGGGCCGAGTCACTTTGCTCCTTCGCAGTGGCTGGTACGGGGGTGTGTTTGGGGTTTGTTCTGAGCACGGGGTCGGTAACACAGGAGTGTTTTTGGTATTAGTGAGCTGGGCTGGCACGGAACCAGGGCCTTTCCTGCTCTCCGCGCTGCCACGCTGGCCACGGGGCTGGGGTGGGTGGGGATGGGAGGAGACACGGCCAGGAGCGGGGATCCGGCTGGGCAGAGCGGTGTTCCACACCGTGTGGCATCCAGCGCGGTACACTGCGTGGCGGCAGGAGGAGGGAGGGAAAATGTCTTGTTTGTGCACCTCCTGGCTCTCCCGGGGAGATGTGCGGCCCGTGGGAAGCGGTGAATTCTTCCCCAGACAAGGCCGTGCCTGCCCCTGCACACCAACGCGGGTCTGCGTTCTGTGCTCCTCTCCATGCCTGGAGGGACTGCAAGGCTCCGCCTGGCTCTGTGGAGCACCGGGGTGCCAGCCCTGCCCGAGGTTCCAGCCCTGCCCGGGGAACCAGCCCTGCCCCTGGAACCAGCCCTGCCCGAAGTACCAGCCCTGCCCGGGGAACCAAGCCCTGCCCGGGGTGCCAGCCCTTCCCGGAGTGCCAGCCCTGCCCGAAATACCAGCCCTGCCCCGGGAACCAGCCCTGACCGAGATGCGTGGAGAGCTCCTGCGAGGGACTGGCCGCTGCCCGCAGTGTGCCCAGCAGTATTTAATCAGATTCTGCCCTTACAGAATCGTGGGGCTCCCCTGTTGCGTGGTGCTAAACCTCGCTGTGTGCTAAACCCAGGGGTTTGACTCCTCTCGTTCCAGGCGTGCGTGGAGGGCATCGCGATGGCTGTCACGGTAAAAGAATGCCTAGAGCTCCAGCTGCTGGAAGTGGAAATGCTCCTTTCGATGTTTCCCAAAAGAGGCGAAATCAATCTGGATGAGGACGCTGTGCCCAGCATCCATCGCTACCTGAGAAATGCTGATGGAGCTCTGCCCCCGCAGCTCGAATACTGCATTGCTCTTGATGTTGGGGAAGCGAAGGTAAGAACTTCCAGGTAGACGTGTTCATGTGTGTGGCTTTCTTACTCCTTCTGCACACACTTAAAAACTGTGCTCTGAAAAAAGGGGAGAAAAACCCACCTCATTTTTGTTTACTGTTTCAAAGGCCAAGAGCAACAAAAAAGTCTTGGCTATTATTTATTTGAGTATTAACGTCCTCTGGTCAAAAAGGCTAATAGAATGGCACACAGGAATAGACACCAGTATCAGTGGCCCACAGCATTCACAAGAGGCTGTGCAATCAAGAGTTTACTGGTTTACACAGAGTTGTGTTTCAAAGGCAACATTCCCTGCATAGGAATGTATATGTTGGACTTTACATTATTCTAGCAAAATCAGTCTATTATTTCTGTCTTCCACCTCTTGCCACATGTACTAACATTCACTGATCTGCATTTGAAAGACAGTAATGTAAAAACAGCAGAATACAATAAAGGGGAGTCACACAAACACTAAAACAAAACCAGCCTATGAGCAGGGAAACCAAACTTACAGTATACAGAGTGACAATAGATGATCTGATTGAAGAAAGGGCTACAAGATGACAGCTAAGTGATCTATACACTTGCATAGAGAACATAGGTCTGAGTGTATAATAATGCAATGACTAGAAATTGAAAACAGACAAACTCGGCCTAGAAGCCATTTTCCTTAGAACAAGCTTAATTAAACATTAGAAAAATTTACTGGGTAATGAGGTGGCCTCGTGATTATTTGGAAACTGAGGTACAAGCTTAAGTATCCTTGTAGAATGCACCCTTTCACCAGCCTTCAGAGAGAAGTTTCATGAACCATGTAGGGAGGGCTTGTGCAGGAGCAGTGTTTTTTTTCTATGGCAGATTGTCAAGGAACTTGGAAAGATAATTAGTCATTTCACAATTAACTTCTCTCTGCAGGACTAATCATATGATTGTACACGGTAGTGAGAATCCCCTAAAGTTCTACAGGAGCCTCAGGCACTGAGGACTCATGAATCCTCTCCTGCTCTTGGACCTGTGGTGGCATTCAGTTTCCAAAGAACTGTGGTGCTCTGTTTGAAAGCACTGCAGGAATAATCACAAGAAATTCAACAGCCCAGGATTCATAGGAGATCAGACAAGATAATCTAGAGGTTTCCCTGACCTAAAATGCACATAAATCTTTTTATCCCCTCTAATCCTGAGAATGCTTCCTCTATTGTGAATACTTGCTTAAAATAATAATGCACAGAATCATAGAATGGTTTGGGTTGGGGGCAACCTTAAAGGATCATCTAGTTCCGCTCCCCACCCCCCTGCCATGTGTCTCTATAAAACTGTATGTATAATCATAAACACTGTTTCATGTAACTCTCGGCCTTGTTTTTCTGGGGTAGATCCAGCAGCTGGGCTGAGTTCATTGATCAGATGTGCATTTGGTAAGGGGTAAGATTCTCAAAAGCCCTCGACTCTGACAGACTCAGTTCATTGCTGTAGCAACACTGAGCACATACTGAGAACATGCACTAGAAATATCCCTAGAGGTAATGGTGTACCTTCTCCCAAACCATGGCATTTGTTCTGTGAACAGCAGAAAAGCACCATGGTTAACGTTTTGGGAAGAAATTTTGGGAAAGTGACAGCATGATGCAACAAAAGGAGCAGACAAAAGAATGGGTTATTGGGACAAAAGGAAAGTGGAATTAATTGCAATCACTGGGATGCTGCAATCTTAATTACATCTCCTCATAATCTGCCTTTGACAGGGAAGAAGAATCTAGCATGGCTTCAGTAGCTGCAGAATTTATTTTCTCTGTGTGTGTGTTCTGTTTTTAAGGTAAAGGTGGAATTGCAGGTACTCCTTCCTCATATGTATCCTCAAGTAGCTCCTCAGCTTTTTGCCAGATCAGATGCACTGCACAGACAGCAACAGCTGGAGCTCAACACTCATCTCACTTCTCACATCAGCTCTCTGGATTCAGGTGATCTGTGTATATGTGAAGCTGTGCAATGGGTGAAGGACAACAGCCTGCCTTACCTGGAAAAAAGTAAGGTCTCTTCTGAATGTGCTTCAAAAGAAGTCAGAGTTAAAGAAACCTTGTATCGCATGTGGATCTACAGCCACCATATATACAGGCAGGAATTGAGAAAAAAGATTTTTGACTCTGCAAAGAAGTTAAATCTGACTGGCTTCTGCCTAACTGGGAAACCTGGTGTCATCTGTGTGGAGGGGATTCAAGAAAACTGTGAAGAGTTCTGGCGTGTTATTAGATATCCCAACTGGAAGCACATTTCATGTAAGCATGTGGACAATATAGAAACGGAGGGAAGCATTGATAATCTCCGTCTCTTTCATGGTTTTGAAGATCTGCAGTTTCAGGCACATGGCAGTTATGGCCTGAGGAATGACTATCACATGGATCTTGGCCAGTTCCTAGAATTCCTGAAACAGCATCAAAGTGGGCATATTTTTCAGATTTTATTTGGTTTTGAAGGCAAACTTTCAGACAAATAAGAGAAACTGTGCAAGGAGTTCTAATTTTGGAGAGCAACCACTGAAATACTGTGCCTTACAGCTACTCTGAAAAGGGAAACTTTAACATCTGAGAAAACATTTTAAGTAATTAATCTTCTGTTCTGAATTGCTGCATATTTTTGAGAAGCATTCACTGATTTTCTAAGATCCTATAATTGGCATTTGTGACTTTGAGCCATGCCTTGCAGGTGATGAACATCCTACACTAGAGTATCCTGAATTACATGCTCCTGTCTCCTCGTCTGTACTGCGTTGTGTGTTACCAAGGTGCTGTGCAGGCCTGCAGTTAACTTCTGCATACAGCTGTGGGATACCAAAGTGGCTGCAGTCACAGATGAACACGGTTTCCAATGCAAAAGCACACCCAGCTCAAGGAAGGCTCACTGCTACATTCATGAGTTCGTGCATCCAGTGTCCCACTGCTTTGCATCCATTCAAATAATCCATTAAATGCAAGGGCTTGTGTCCAACCACAGGACAAAGTTCTGCTTTTCAATAAAGAGCAGGAGAGAGGAGAAAGAAGCCCATATCACTTCACCCCTTGTACGGTTTGGGTAGTACCTGTACGATTATATTGCCAAAACAACTATTTTTGCATTTCTCTTCCTATCATAGAATGGTTTTGGTTGGAAGGAACCTTAAAGATCATCTAGCTCCAACCCCCCTGCCATGGGCAGGGACACCTTCCACTAGATCAGGCAGCTTGGCCCTCCATCCAACCTGGCCTTGAGCACTGCCAGGGATGGGGCACCCACAGCTTCTCTGGGCAACCTGTTCCTGTGCCTCAACCATCCTCACAGTAAAGAATTTGTTCCCAGTATCTAATCTAAATCTGCTCCCTTTCAACTTAAAACCATCCCCTTTTGTCCTGTCACTACATGCTCTTGTAAAAAGTCCCTTTGGAGCCTTCCTGTAGGCTCCCTTTAGGTACTGTGAGGTGCTATAAGGTCTCTTCTCCAGGCTGAACAACCCTAACTCTCTCAGCCAGCTTTCATAGGAGAGTTGTTCCAGCCCTCTGATCCTTTTTTGTGGCACTCCTCTGGATTCTTCACGACAGATCCATGTCCTCATGCTGGAGCCCCAGAACTGGATGCCGTACTCTATTTGGGGTCTCACAAAAGTGGAGTAGAGGGGGTGAATCACCTCCTTCAACCTGCCAGTCACGCTTTGTTTGATGTAGCCCAGGATGCAGTTGGCTTTCTGGGCTGCAAGTGCACATTGCTGCATTGTGGTGAGCTTCTCTTTGACCAGCACCTCCAAGCACTTCTCCCCGGTGCTGCTCTCAGTCCATTCTCTGCCCAGCTTGTATTAGTGCTTGAAATTGTCCTGACCCGCAAGCAGAACCTTGCACTTGGCCTTGTCGCACTTCATGAGGTTCACACAGACCCACCTGAGGATCAAGCCTGTCAGGATCTCGCTGGATGGCATCCTTTATTCCCTTCACTGTGTTGACTCCACCACACAGCTGAATCATCCACAAACTTGCTGAGGGTGTGCTCAATCCCACTGTCCATGTCACTGACAAAAGATGTTACAACAGTGCCAGTCGCAATACCAATCCCTGAGGAACACCCCTTGTCACTGGTCTCCACTTGGACATCGAACCATTGACTGCAACTCTTTGCGACCATCCAGCCAATTCCTTATCTACAGAGTGGTTCATCCATCAAATCCACGTCTTAAATTTAGAGACCAGGATGTCATGTAGGAAAGTGTGTCTGGTTATGTTAGTAGTAATTTTTCATCTGCTCAACTCAGGGCATTTTATATTTACACTGTTAGGCCAAGCACCTTGGAAATGAAAATGGATGAGATAAAATTTAGTGTTTCCTCTGTCTTTCCCCTCCATTACATAAGGAAATACATGTAAAATAGGAAAAAAAACACCCTTATGTATATTGTATGTTATTTATCACATAAAAATACATCTAAGTTTAAGAATCCTTTCTATGTCAAATTAGTATTGAGAGACAATTTTCCAGCAGCTTGTAAGAAATTATAGTACTGGTTCATTAGACAGCATTTTCCTACGGGGTAGCATGCCAAATGCATGTTTAGATAGGGAGTTTTCCAGTTTATAATGGATGATCATATTTAAGGGTCATCAATTATAATATGTCATTGCAGAATGCTACTGGAAAGTCCCCAGGAGCTGTGCCTTGAAGGACCACCAGCCTCCTGCCTTCCACTTTGTGCCTGAGTGCCGTAATGTGCACATCGGCTCCGAGCAGTAACAGCAGCCTTACTGCTGAGCTGCAGAGCTCTGGCTGATCAGATCTGAAACCCAGGCCACTCAAATCAGCTGTTTAAAGACTGCGTCAGTACACTCAATTGACGACTACAAAAATAGCAGATATTATTTTATTTCAAATAAAACACAAGGAAGTGTTTTAATACTCTTTTCACAATAGCAATATATTGAAATGCAGAGCACAGCAGTATTTCTGGTTGTTCAGAATGATGATTACTGTACATTCCTTCACTGTTGTAAGTGTAGTTTTTGAATTATTGTAACTTTGGCCAAAAGTACAGTGAGGCAAAAATTGTTTACAGATTCCCATTATGCAATGAGGCAGAAAGTGCCTCTCCTCTGTGAATTTGAGACCTGCACTCTGCAGCTGTGACAAAGCTGAGGAGCTGGACAAATAAAGGTAATTTTTTGTTTTCTGAAGATAATTTCTATAATAGAGATTAGAAAGAAATAAATAGTAGAAAAAAAAGTTCAAGTACACTTTGTTTCCAGAACAATCCAGAAAATGTATTACATTTTTCTTGGAGCGGTAATTGTTTAACAACTTATAATTCTTCAAAGCCTATTCTTAGCATTTTGATACTCTTTTTTTGTCAAGAATGTGGAGTTCAGGTCAAACATCTGCAGCATATCAGAACACCAGTTTAATTCCGTGATCATTTACAGGACATTAGCTTAGCTAATGTTAAATGCTGTTGTTAGTAATGTTAAAATATTCTAATTCCATGTGGACAAAAGACTGTGCAGGTTCAGTTCTTGTTAGAAAATTTTCATTACTCTGCACAGGAGTGACTAATACGGTTTATCTTTGGAAGAAAATATTCTAACCTTACAGTTGTTTAAAGTTTGGGGGTTTTTAATATAAGACGTTGACAAATTACTGTGACCTGTTGTGGATTAAACAGTCATCATATGCATTTTTTATTTGTCCAAAGTACCATTTGTCTGCTTAAGTTCCCTTTGATGTTCGTGACAAAAGATACAACTCAAGATACAAGCACTTATTTCAAAAGATCTGTCAGACTGTAGCATATCTCAAATAAATTAACATTCAAAATAACCAAACAATGCAAATATATTTCTCAGATTAATTTTTATTTTCTGATGTATAATTCATGATTTCTTGATCTGAGTCTCTAACCAAATAGTATTATTTAGAAAAAGTTTTCTGCATCTTAAAAAATTAGCTATTCTTAGGCTTCCTAGGCAGAGATTATCTTAATATTTTAATGCTTTTTAACTGCTGCTGGTTTGTTCATTCTTCATTAAATATTTACAGTTTCACTTTCATGGCTTCCTCAGGCCAGGTATAGGAGTCGGCCACAAAGCTGTTGTAATCGGTACTGTAAACCTGAGAGCGGATGAAGGCTTCTAGGTCCTTGGGCTGAGGATAGGTGGAGGCAGTGTTATTCCTGTAGGCTTCTTCTGCGATCTGGAAAGATGCAGAATCCTAATTAGTGCTGATAAACTATTTGAGCATGTTTAAAAGTATTTAAAAGTAGGAATTCGTCGAAATCAACATGAGACTTTGTCTTCCCGTGTGCTGACAGTCACCTGTATTCACACTGGATCTGGGCTAATACACAGTAAATTAGCCTAGGAACAGGAGGATGTTTGTATTTAAGTGGGTCTGACTCATGGTAGTTTTGAATAGGATTACATGTCTTTGCTGTTACAAATCCAGTGCTCCTCCCTCCTTGCCCAGTAATATCTTAGCTTTTACTATGCAGTGGTGGATAAAATACTCCACAAGCTGCAGGCACTGAGATACAATTCTTCTTTTCTATCATCACACTACCCTGGTTTACCATCTTCTCCAAAGCATTTTAAGAAAAGTGTGATTTGTTCAAAGCTTTCATGCTCTCTGCATATGAAAGAAGTTTATTATTTGCCACAGTTTGATAATATACTTCAAAAAAGGTAAACTCATGAGAAAAAATTAGTCCTACACAATGCATAGGTTTAATTCTAGGGTTGGGGGAAATAAAAATATTTGCTTGCTCCTTCCTCACCCTGAGTGACACCTCAGTGAATCAATTATGCCTCACAAGTGTAGGTGCAATTAAGTTTAAGTTTAGAAGGGGTTGGAGCCCACTCAACACATCAAAGTTGCCTTTCTTGTCTGAAGAACACCTACATGAGAAATGTATCTTTAGACTGGAAGTTCATCTATGAAAAAAAAGAAATCTGGCAGACTGGTTTTATGCAGCAACACTTTTTGGAAAGGTCTGCTTGCAGCTGTATTTGGCAGACAGACTAACGCTCTTCCTTTGAATAAAAGGGAGATGATCTTCCTGCCCTCCTTAGCTCTCTTTAAAACATAAATGTCTGTCTTTGGCCAAAAGCTGATACCCAAAGTCACCATACTTACATTATTTTTCTAGGATTAATCTGAACCCCAACTCGACTTGACTGAGAAGCACTTTGGGTGTTTATCTGAGGGCTTATGTGCACATAATTATCATAGTTGCATAAGGTCTGAGTTTATACCCAATGTTTGGTATTCCAAAACACTTTGATAGCATTACTGTCCTGGAGAAGGCAGAGGCCACTGCTAAATCTCTTGAGCTGCATGAACCAGAGTAAGGATTTGCAAGAATAAAGAGTCAACAGACAACAGGCAGAGAGAATAATTGGGTAGCATTTTCCTTTTTTTGTATTTTATATAACAAGCACAAGTAGAGGAGGAATTTCTCTCACTGTGTTTCTGCCAAACACACAGTCAGTCTGATTTTGCTTGAGGAATCCAGGTAACATTTTGGCATCTACAGAACAGCATTTTTACCTGTCTAAGATGACAGGAATTGTGAGGATTTTTTTTCTTAAATATATAAAATGAGTGAAGCTAGCAAAACTGTTTCATGCATGAGGGCTTTTTGTTATTCTTGCAAAAGAATATGGAAGAAGTGGAATTATTCACCGTAAGGTGAAATAGACCAGCAAAATAACCTCCTAAAATGTTGAACCCCCTCACTGAAAACAGAATGAGGGAGGAACTGAGATAAAGGCAGTATTTGAAAGCTTCCTCTTCTCTCCAAGACAGCCAAATTTCTTGGAAAACTGCAGGTTTAGGTCAGTTTCTGAAAATCCATCCTCATCAGCTCTGTATTTGCCAGTAAAAAAACAACCAACCAGTTATCTGCTGACCCAAACCTGAGCCATAAACAAAAAGCATCCCCTGTAGCTAATTATTTCGATAGGCCAGAGTAGCAATGGGAAGAAGAGGGAAGACTGCCTGGACATTTACTGGACATTTACTCTCTTGACAGGCAACTGATAACCATGAAGGGCCAAAAGCCTCCAGTTGTGCAGCTGGCATGACTGGGGCCTGGGGACCTGCTCCTGACTGGTGGACAGCACAGTCTGGGCTCTACAGACATAAACACTTGCTCTAGTTCCATAACTCTCCTTGTATTTGGGATTACATTCACATTCATGTATTTAATTTTGAAACCAGTACATGTCCAGTATTG
This sequence comes from Campylorhamphus procurvoides, assembly GCA_013396655.1. Classification (NCBI taxonomy): domain Eukaryota; kingdom Metazoa; phylum Chordata; class Aves; order Passeriformes; family Dendrocolaptidae; genus Campylorhamphus; species Campylorhamphus procurvoides. Next base: position 1,282,113 of record WBMV01000298.1, on the reverse strand, counting down.
ATTGATGTAAACCAACTTCAACTTGTGTGAAGGTGTGTTAGTTGACCAAATCAAGTGCTCAGTTATGTAGAGAGTGGGAAGAAGAGAAGCCACAAAAGACTCAAATGACTTACCCTCACAGCAATTTTCAGTGACACGTCCTGAATAGTGACTAAGGGAGGGTAGAGACGACCTTCCTGTAAATTCTCCTCTGAAACTTGCTGAGCTATAACCTAGAAATGAAGCAGACATTTTTAACTTAGCATGCAGATGCAGATGTAGCTTTGTAAGACAGTGATCTAGTCTTAAGCAAATAAATGTTTCTGCTTTGAAAAATCACACAGATACTGCTTAATCAACCTAGGCAGTGTTTTTTAGACCCAGCCTTGTCATTACAAGTAGCTACACAGGAACTAGAAATTTGGGGAGTTATGCCCTTTTCTCACTCAGACCATAAAAGTCCACGACACACATAAACTAGTAAATAGTTCATTGTGAGATATAAATTCCAGCCAACAAGCCAACAATTGTAATTGGGTCAAAGACTTCCAAAATTCAAACCACCTGTTACTCTGACAGTTGTCAAGTCAACATGTGCACTGAACAGCTGGAACTCCTAAGTGTAAAATGCTCTGAATGAACTTACTGGTGTCTGAGTAGGTTTGCTGTGTGTCCAGCTCACACATCTAGCCTGTATGAGACCATAAAAGTAAGTATGGCCAACCACAGAACAAAACAAAATAAGATTATTCAGGGCCTTTTAAAGCCCTGCTGGTTGCTGCAGTCTGATTTCAAGATAGAAGGTCTGATGCTAAATTCTTGCTTGCTGGGACAGAAAAAACATGCTCTTAGAATAGTCTGTCCACTACACTTGAAGGCTGAAGCAGATCTGTCATATCAACCGTATCAAGTAACTGAAGAAATTATTTTGTTCTTTGCTTGATTTTTCACCAGACTGACCAGGGGAAACAAGAAACAGTGCAGGGGTTGTGAAGCACGTTTGAGAGGAGGATCTCCTCTATGGCCTGAATATTCCTGCTTGGTCTTCCTAGCAAGACTGGGAATGTTTTGTTGCCATTGCCAGCAGTCAACAGATCAGGAAAGCACAGCAAGCTGGAGAAGTTGCTTTTTACTGTTTATTCACTGGCCATATGACAAACCTTCTGTTACCACAGGGTGTGAGGACATTCTGTGCAGAGTGAGGAGACGCTGCCTGCACTGTCTGCTTATGGGCTTACTTTTTGAGCTTCCCCAATTCCTGCAACAGAGACCTTTCAAGAAGCAAAGGGCCCTGGGGATGCCTTTGGGTCTAAAGATATTTATGCTATCATTAGCAAAAAATTTGCTTGTCATTTGGGGACTCGAAATAGAAAATAGCCTTTTCAGCATGATCCAGATGTGGACAGAAGAAATACTCTGGTCTGGATAGCATCTGGTGACAATATGTATGACCCACCAAGAGATTCTGAAAATACCAGGAATGTCCAGGAAACACTGAGAAATGTAACAGATAACATGGCCCAAAAAGAAAGCAAGAAGTGCACTTTTGAGGGAATTTATTACAAACATACTTGAAACAGAGCAAACTGCTTTCAACAGTTCCTGTTGCATATGGGAAATAGGACCTTCTGTACATTACTTGGAAACAACTAGAATGGCATCAGAACAGATGCCTGGATATCATCAATATACCTCTTCTGGGAAGAGCAGGTAAATAGTTTGCACTAAAGTAACTCCAGTTTCAAAGAGAACCAAATGTCCTGTTGTGCAATCTCACCTGCATGTTGGTGGGTATGGTAAGTTTTTCTATTTGGAGTGAAAATGCAACCCGGAAGAATAACAGGAGATTATATGCTTGAATATAACAAGGAAAATTATTTGTTTACATTTAAATCTGATATTGATAAATTGAGCAGAGAAAAACCCTCTAGGGGGAGCTAAGAGAACATGAAATCTGGCGACTGCTCTCCATAATAGTACACAGCCCTTTGATGTGCATCTAAATGTGTAAAGAGGAGCATACAGCATGAGATCTCTGATGTTAACAGCTCAGCGGGGCCCTGCAGGAAAGATGAAATCTGAAGAAGTAACAGCAAGCTGCTGTTAGTGTAATGCATCACTGAAAACAAATGCTTCAAGAGTAAACTACTTCTTTTTTCTGATGGGGTTGATAGAAAGTAAGACACAAAATATTTCGGCAGTGCTCGAAGTGGGAGAGGTAGCAAGCTCAGCTGTATAGATGCCATGCTGTTCCTTCTGACATAATCCTGTAACATCATTAAAAACTGTGCAAAACCACAGAAATAAGCATTTTTCAAAGAGACCTTCATGCGGTCTTTGAAAAACACTCCTTGAGATCATCAGATCAGTGACAGGAGAAAAAATGAATCAACCTTTGGAATTATTGAGAAAGAAAGAGGCAACACAGAAAATGTAATTGAACCAATATATGAATCCACAATGTAACACTGCTTTGAGCAGTGTGTGGCTTTCCTCTGCATACTCCAAACAAGAATGGAATAGAATCATGAGGGGTAAAAAGTATAACAAGGATGATCAAAAGGTTATTTTTGGTATAAGGAGCCAAAAAATAATAAAATAAACTTGGGAGAAATAAAGAGAAGACTGAAAGAAAATGAAGGTGAACATTTCTCCTGGTGCTATAGGGAAACCATCAGGCAGCAGAAAATCGTAAGAGGAGAGTTTCTTCTACCACAGAACTCATAATTGTGACACTAATTGCCAAAAGATGATCGAATGTATAAACATGTTTAAAAAGCCACTAGGCTCATTTATGAAGGAAAAATCCATACAGGGATAAAACATCTAGTACAGGAAGGCCATACAGTACAGGCTGCCAGAAACTGAGAAGCCATTTCAGGAGAAGGATCACTCTGTATACACATTCTCCCTTATTTATCCTCTTTTCCTCAGCTTCTGCTAGTGATTACTTTCACAGGAAGATACTGAGCTGCTTGGATCTTAGGTACAACCCAGTATGGCTATTTTCATGTTTTAAATTTTAATTAACTCAATTTTTTCATAGATAAATTAGTTAAGCCTAATTGCAAAACGTAAATGAAAGGCAACCAAGACAAATGACATAAAGCAAGTGGGGGCATCTTGTTTTTTGGAGGACATATTCTGTATAATGAAAAGATTTAATAGGATTATTTCTGGAGTAACTGAACTGTAGGTCACACATGCCAAGAATATTTCGTTAGTTCACAATTCTCTGTCTCTTTTGTTGTGTTTGGTAGGACTTAGGAGAATAGGTTACATCCCTTGTCATCACAGAGCAATTGCCTGCAATTAAGAGGTATTACAGCTTACAGTACCTTAGATTTATCATCCAGAATCAAAGTTACATTCTATTTTACTTGGCAGGAAGAAAAGAACATTGAAAATAAAAACTGTTGTAGTAACAAAAAGCTATTTGTGACTTCTATCATAATTAATTGGAGAGGTGGCGAAGCAAGAAGACAGGAGGGGCAGGCATGCAGCCTGGGCTGCTTCCTTTTTATAATTTCTTTTTTTCAGGTAAGCTGCCGCTACAACCTGAGAAGGTCTGTCTGCCCAAAATGCATGGGTTTGGTGCTTTAAATTTTGCAGCATCTTGGATACTTCCACTTCAAATGAATACTAAACACTATTCTAAAACCCACATGAAACTATCCCGATTTTATCCTTCCACTTAAAAAGCCAAGAAAACAACCAAAAAAAGCACCTTTGCTTTTGCTTTGTATTGTAATTTCAGCTAAGGGCCCATGCAGCCCTCCCAGCCTTCACACCTGCCCCGATACCTCTTCTGGCAAAGACTCCTCTGCCATCCATGAGTGTTGCCTCTCACATGCATAACGAGGCCACATATGAATGCCCTTACCTCTGAGCTGTAAGGCAAGTGGCTATCCAGGGATCTTTCCAGCAACACAAAACCCACATTTTTACCTGTCAATCTCTTCTAGGGATTTTACTAGGGGAAGGCAGTTTTGCAGCAAAACCTTTACCAAAAAGAAGAGTCAGGAGAGAACCTCTGCCTCAAGAGAGAATTTAAAAGCTTTCACAGCATTTATGACACTTTTGTACTTCCCTGTTACATGTCTTTGTTCAGAACAGAATTTTTTCTGACTTGGTAGACTGTCACTTGAAACACAGTTCAATCCACATATGTGGCACCTTGCATCCATCAGCACTCTATATATAGGAACCATTTCACACAAGCAAAATTGAAGCAACTTCTACAATGAAGTGAGACAACTGTGTAACACAGCAGTTTAGACTGGGAAGCAAGGATCACTATATCCAACTGAAATTACAGGGGAGGATTTAAAGGGAAGATATAATTATCCAAAGACTTAGGAGATGGATCATTGCCCTTCTAAGATGGTTAAAGCCAGTGGAGACAGTCTGGGCTTTTTACTAATTTTAAAGATGGAAATTGTGAACATCCTTCTTACAGAGGACAGGCTGCTGGCAAACTTTTTTAAAGATGCCAATAAGTATGCACCTTAAAAAACCTTTCAAAATCCAGCAAGGGCAGCATGTGAGTCCCCACCCTTTAAGAAGGCTTCATATGACATACTGCCTGCCATAAGATCACATTGTAAAAAAATAAAATGTGTTAAGCATTTGATTTCAATCCCTGATGTCAACTTATTTTGTTTGAATAAGAGCTTCTAAAATAATGAAGGCCAGATTCTTCTCCCTTATGTGTTGAAGATACAATCCTGTGTGCTTATGACATCCTAATGTAAGACAGTGGATGTCAGATTTAGAACAATCACTGAAAGTAGGTGGTGAATGGCTCCCAGAACCAAAAGTGTTTGCTTTCTGTTCATCGCTTGCCCACTGAGTGGAGATAAAGGAGGAGAGAGAACATGTTGGATAACATCAGATCAAAGATCATAAAAAATTGCCTGAAGAAAGAAAAGCAATGGAGAAAAGGATAGGAAAGAAAATGGGAAGAATAACATGGAATTTGTGTAGAACTGTGGTACAAGGAACCACAAGGCAATGGAGCACTTCCACCTGTAGACAAGGGAGGTCCACAAAAAAATAATCCCAACAGCTCTACTCAAAAGAAAAAAAACTGAAATAAATTCAGTCTATTTTTTGTAAGCAAAACACACAAGTCACCCCAAAGCTACTAACATCAGTAGTAGAAATTCCTTTCAATCTAAAATTAAACCTATGTGCCTGTACATGCAAACTGTATATATGTGCATCTACCTGTGATAATACAGTACTGAAGCCTTTCTCTTTTTTTCTTCCCAGTTTATGCCAAGTGAACTTAGGCCAAGTATGAACTTTTTAAAATAACTTAATCAAATAGAATTCATAAAAAACAGCACATCTTGCATATAAAGGGCTTAAACAAGCAGCAGTAATTTTCCAAATTTTAAAGATAAAATTTAGCTGTTTCTGTTTAACTGCTCATTAATACTAAGTTACTAAATAAAGGAATTTAAATAATTTTGAACACAGTACCTCAGCAGTTGTGAGGAATACGTCCTCATCAATATGTCTCAGTCCACATGAAATAACACCAAGAGCAACTCCTGGAAACACATAGGAATTGTTACCCTGTCCAGGATAGAGAGTTTGTCCACTTGGAAGAGTGACAGGATCAAAAGGACTTCCACTGGCAAAAATGCCACGTCCCTAAATTGTAATGAGAAAGCCAAAAAAAGCAGGTTAGTTGAGAGATTGCTGTTGAAGTATTTCACACATCCTTTTAAATATCCACCATCTATTGAGTATCTTTTCTGAGGGTGTTTAAGCAATTAGACTGAATATGTCTCAAGAACATCAGGATGTTGATCTAGAGATCACTGGTGGTTCTCTGTGAATGTCTGATGTCAGAGAGCAAGAGCTGCCTCATGCAGGTAAGAGCTGTCCATACAATTTGGAAGGGGAGAAACTGAAAGGCAGCACTCGTTATTCACTTTGTGTGTCTATGCCAGAAGAAGGGTATTTGGGAAGCAGCTGTACATCTGGAGCTGTAAAACCAAAAGTGGACAATACAGCCATGGTAGCAACGAGGATGCGACTGGATTTTTTTTCCTAACAGAAAAGCATCCACAAAAATGACACTAAGGCAACTGAGTGTTGCATTTTTGGGTGGACCAATTTCTGAGGAGCTGTGGACAGGCAGAGCTCTCTGTTCTTCCCAATCCCCCATTTCAGGCCTTTTGGGGGACTCCACAGCTCAAGAGAACAAAAGAGGTGCAAGCACTGTCCAAGGAACATCATCCCACAGTGCAACCTGCAGCACGTGTTAGTGTGGGACCTCCTCTGCCTGCACCTTGTAAGATATTGGGCAGGGTGAGGGCATCAAGTGAGGCACTGGCCAGTACTGATAAACCATGAGAATGTCTCCCAGCAGATTTTTGGGTAATGACCAGCAGGACTGTAGATGACATGGCCCAGGCACCACACCCAGACTGGTGCAGGTGGGCAGTATGGAAGAGCCAGCCTGGCTGGGGGAATTAAAGACTTTAGCTGTAGGGGTTCAAGTTACACCATAACACTTGTCCTGAGGAAGACTCAGTTTATGTTGTAGCTCATGTGGGACCTCTGCATCTCTTTGCAGGACCCAAACACAGGCCCATGCACTGGCACAGCACACACTGGGCAGTGGCAGGGAGGGACAGGAGCCTGTGGAGGGGCCCAGAGGTGGCACCAGGGCTCATGTTGCTAGTGGGTTGACATTAGGTGAGAGTAATATTAGGGCTGGTGTCACTTGGTGGCCTGCACGTTCAGAGCTGTGATGCCATGTGAGCTGTGAGAGATGTGCTGACAGGGACTGCAAGTCTGATGGAGCACCACTGTTCCTCTGGGACGGGGAACACCCCGATGGCAGCACCACCAACTGCCTGAAGAGGCACCTCAGAGGTGACTCACCCACAGCACTACTGGCTCTCCCCAGATCCTTCCTCATACACAGGGAGGAGTCATTTCTACAGTTGGGACTGAAGAGTGGAGTGCCACTGCAGGCCAAGGGCCCCTGGCTCTTGCCTCTCTGGGGAGGGAGCACCCTCAAATTTAAGCAGTGAATTGAGATGGAGAAGAAAAGCCAGGCTTTATTTATGCTAGCACTGCTGAAGTGATAAATGTCACTATTAGATACTTCAGAGGCACTTTATATCAAAATACCTATGCCAGTTTTATAGAACTGGAAACGTGCATTTTAAAATACACCACTGTTGCTATCCAGCTCTTCAGAAGAATATTCTGTTTGGTTTGGTGTCATGCACTATTATCATGGCCAGCTTATTATATGCTTTGGTGACAGACCAAATACTCCAGTGTGTCTTTTGCTCTGTTTACCAGATGTGGTTACCCACTATAACCAACCTTTCATGTCAGCTGCTTCCCTGGCACCTGCCCTGTGCTGTAATTCCGTCTGTGCCCTGGGGAATGATGTGCTAAATCTGTCTCTTAAACACTGTGAAACTGTCACTCAAACTGCCCTGCATTCAACAAGAAATCCAAACACAATTCACTAAAACACATACAAGTCAAATACTCATACACTTCCAATTCCAGGATAACATGATTGTGAACATTTCTGTAATACAATAATAAATAGGCAAGTACAGCTCTCTTAATTTTCGCCTATATTTCTATAATAGAAATCTTTGTAAGAAGAGCCAATTACCCCAGTTCTTAATAAAGAACAATTCTAAAGATTCTGTTTCATATACTGAAGTATTTTCTTACCTTAAAGATTATTTTTAAAATTTCAAATGAAAAGCATGCCACTGTGTGTATGTAATACACAAAGTGGTACAGTTCAAAAACAGGCATAAGGCTTTGATGATTGATGGGTACTGATGCTTCAGTTATAATAAAGGTTATGAGTCTTGCCTGATACCAATAAAAGCTATTAAATGTTTTTATGACTGTGCAAGCATGCGGTGCAACTGTCTTGATAAAAATCTGATAAACCTGTTAGTTAATTTAACTCATTTTATCTATGCACACAGACATGAAGAGTACTTGCTACTCCACCCTCTGTCCTCCTCCCATTTTAAATTTCATTTCAGATTTACTTTTCACAATGTGTACAGGAGAGATGTTAATCTTTGGTTACCTCTGTATATTTGTAGCACTGCTCAGCAGTGCATTCTGCTTTGCTGGTAGGATTGCTCAGAGCAAAAATTATAGGATGTTTGTTTAAAGCAGCCATATCCTGAAGAATTTGTTTAGTAAAAGCACCACCAACTGCAGCAACACCTAAAGAAGAAAAACACACATATAACAGTAGGCAAATTAAATCAGTTCAAGGTTCTTGTAAAGGAACAGAGCTCTTTTTACTGCCTATCTCCCTCTTTAAAATGGAGTTCAACCTTTTTCCTAAAATGTGGTTAAAGTTTTGTATAAGAGATTTTGCAACAGTGAAACTTCAGTATTATCTGTAACATAAGGCAGAACCTATTCACCCGTCTATGATTTGATGATTTCTCCTTTCACTTTTCTGAGGCTCTTTATATAAAATGGAAATGTGTCTCCCAACCTGCAGGAAAGTTCAGTAAGGAACAGATAGATGAAACTCTGGCTCCTGAAGTCTTATGCAAAAGATTGGATTGTTTCTTCTAAATCCAGTGTGTCAGATTTCAGTCTTTTCTGCCATGACAAGGTCCTTGGAGGGGGTGAAAGGGGCCCTCACTTCAAAGAGCTGGCTAGAAGGTCATGCTGCAGGACTAACGTTTCTTTAAGGCACCTCAGAATGTTTTCTGACTGATTCCACATGAGGTATGGTATCACCTGTCTTGTACTACTGTTTTTTGCAACTCTGAGGCATCTGCGCTTCACCTTCTATGAATGGACAAGAATGCTTAGATGCAAAAGCTCTGCTAGACCAGCTGAGCCACTCTATGTTTGATGAACAGTTATGGCAGTCATGATTTTGACCTACTGGTATAAGAGTCTGTTATACACCTTGGTTTCTAATTAAATCTTCAGTTGCCAGATGTTTGATGCCTTCTAAAACTGCTTCTGGACAGCCAATATTAAGAATGACAACTATCTTCAGATATAAAGTCAAAACAAAATGTCCTGAGGAAGATCCTGAATGGCCAGTCACCCAAGCCAAAAATCCCCAATATTAGTTTCCATTGCTGTTTCTGATGGAAGAGCCTTCATTATACAGAACTGATACAAGAAAGTGACCTTGAGGGAGAGTCACATAATTTTATACATAAAAATTACATACAGCAAACATCCGTATTTCGTAACAGCAAACTCCCTAACCATCCACATATCTTTATCTACACAAAGCATTACAGATCATTCAATCTATTCTTCTGTTCCTCTAGCTTTTTCAGCCTTATATTCTGCTAATTAAATTCTCCAGAGCACTTGGTCTTTGTCTTACAATCATATCTTCCTGTAGCATAGGGAAAGATAAACCTCATTTAACTCACTCATGATCATTGTCAAAAGGACCATGTAGTCTAGGCATAGTCAAAAAGGTGGCTCTTAAAACGTAGGATAGTTTTCACGTGTGGCATTTCAGTATTTCTAGCATCTGATGAATGATTTTACTAGCCAGATAATCTTCAAGTGTAAGATATATGTTTAAGAAAATATGATTCAAGAGCACTTGCAGCTCATTCCTGAAACTGTCACTGCAATACTACAACCAAACTACAGAAAGCTGAGCAGTCTGTTACCAAGATCACAGTCCTGCAGCTTTTACAAAAGGCTAAGGACCTAGATATGAAGGAAGACTCAGATACAGCATGCTCATATTCACACAGTTTGTATGTGCTTAGCTCAGTTTTCTCACTAAGTCTGAGGTTATTTGTATTACATGATCCACATTAAATCACAAATAATTTAGGAAGGTGGCAAGGTCCTCCATCAGATGTTTCAATCAACTTGGATTATTCCCCCTTTAAAGTGTGGCTCAGGGGGAAAGCAGTGTTACATGCTTGGATAGTTACTATTTGTTCAGTTACTTAATTGAGTCCATTATGCACACAGCGTTTGCTACAAACACACAAAGGTAAACTCTGTTCAGAGGAACTTGATCTTGTCTTCAGACAAAGCCATATCCCCATTTTGATTCAACAAAGAAGAAGGTCATTGCTTTAAAGTCAAAGAAATCACCTATTAGCACGGATGGTTTTATATCTCTAACAATATCTTCTAGATTCTTCATTTCAGCATGTTCCTGGGCAAATCGCTGCTTCTCAGGCGTTAACGAGGCACGCCCCTGAGTAAGGAACAAAAAGAAAAATGCATTTATTTTAAGTTTAATGGAATCCAATATCCTGGGATAATCGGTTTACAAAGTATCGTGTTTAACACGTCCTATTTTCATTTTTACTTTTGCATCTATCATATTAGACAAAGTTACACTGTGTACAGCTAACGTGCTTAGGATAATTTAGGACTAATCTATTGCTCTCAGCAGTAGATAAATTCAATAATTTTAAATTCAAAGCAGCTGTAGAACACCACTGTATTAACAATTATATGAAAGCATCATTAATTTCTTCTTTGAAGCATTCTTAAAGCTGTTTTACATGTTCACATTTACTCAACTGCTTAAAATTGCTAATGATAAAGCATAAATATATTTATAGAGCAAACAGTATAGATATGCCAGGGTGTCAGGGAATGGATTAATAACTTAGCAACACAAAAATAGTTTCTTCCAGGTTTTTCAGTTTTGCTTGTCTTAAAAGAAGAGAGACTCCGAGGGGCGAGCATATAGACTGTAGGGGAGGCTATATTTTGCTTCACATTGTTTAAGCCACTCATTATTAAGGATGGAATAAAAATAATTCTAACCAGATGTCTGGTGCACTGTTTTTACATTAACAAAATTGACTCAGCTGTGAAACAACTTTTGCCCTGATCTATACCGGCAATTTCCACCCACCAATGCCCAACAAGGTTTCCAAATGGAATATGATAAATGCAGGAGAAAGGGCCGTAGAGTATCACTGACAGCGACTGGGCCACAAAGAGGATTTGAGCTCAGTGTAGGTAACGTGGAGTGCAGGGCAAGAATTTGTGAAAATTATATTAGTTGTCTCAATATGCAGAGCTCTGTCTGTACAGAGGCATCTGAAAATTTCAGCAGAAGAACTTAAACGTGAACACTCCACCCCTTGTTTCGGTCTCGTGCCTGCAGAAAACATCACTGCAAAAGCACTTTTCAAACACAAATCTAGAAGACGGTTCCAGCCCCTCAAACATCTTACAATTTCAGACAGAAAGAAGCAGATTAAACATATATAGAGAGAAGCACACGAGGAAAATTGAATGCTAAATGACCAAATAGCAATAACAGATATGTATCGGTTCCCCAGCCACACCTTTTCCAACTGATAAGAGGAAAGTTTCCTTCATCTTAGCAAGTTTATTAAGACTACACTGAAGTACTGGAACAGAATTCATTTCACGATTCCACAAAGTCTGGGAATTTGACAATTTCTGTTCCATTCAGGGCTGCATATACCATTGATATAAGTCAGGATTAGCTTTTTCATGGCACATTTACTCCATTCTAACAAAACCAAGAAAGTTGATGCAACATTTCAGACCACAATTCTGCAATGTGGTAACATGTGGCTGTGCCAGTCCCATGACAAAAGCTCCTCTGCCAGTCCTGGGACAGCCACTGCAAGAGCTGGTGAGCAGAAGAAAAGGTTGTTTGCCATTGCCAGCTGCAAGAAAAGCACTTCCATCCCAAGAGTACCACAGGAAGCCACAGAAGGCTGTTATGTGGTCAGGGCTGACTGAGCTGGTCTGCCTCACAGGATGCCAGCTTCTCTAGGCTCATCTATGATTACAAGGAATTTCCAGAGATTTCTACAGATATTTATATATCTGGATGGGCCTATGCAGGTCTTAGATGTTCTCCTAGAGCCATTAACACAAATACTAAGATATGGGCACTTGGTTTCCTTTGTGTGTGGATGCAATGTGAAATTCTCAGCCTCAATAATTTTTGCCATATTCCGACTCAGGTCATTCCACCATGAATACACACTTTGCAGTCTGTCATTTCCCAGCATCCCAGCAGATGTCCCCACAGTCTGCACACATGCTTTACACCCATCTCATTTTAAAGCAGGAATTTTCCGTAAAGTTTTCAGGGCAAAAATATGAAGCTTTCTTTTCAGTCAGCAAAGAAAAAAAAAAAGGCATTTATGACTTCCAGGCCCAAACCTTGTTGCTAGGAATAACTCAAAATACTATAATAAAAGCCACTTTTTGTTCTAAACCACTGGTTGGACTTGCAGGCAGATTTCCTGGGGAGCCAGGAATGGGTGCTGTGGGCTACCATCCAATCTCAGGCTGCTTCTTCAGCTGGTTCCTCAATGGCTTATCATGTTGCTGTTAAGGAAGCCAGTTTTTGATGGCCTTAAAAAAACCCAACCTCTAGGAGACTGCCTTGTGCCACCAAGAAAAAGAAATCACCACCAAAAGCTGTGAGCAGCTCGTCCTTCAGGCTGTCGTGGCCTGGTAGTTCTGGGCACCTCCAGGACCTGCAAATCTGAGCAGACCACTCGGGAAAGGCGACCTTTGATTATTTCCACAGTGTGTAACACCCAAGAGGTCAGGCTGACACCTTAGGGGATAAAAATGTTGATATTCTTTCATTTTCATTTTTAGTAAAAAAAATAACCTAAATCCTTCAGGAAGCAGAGTTACTCCTTCATACAGTTTTACACTTGATTGGCTTTCGAGAAGGTATATGAATATTTTAAAATTAAGATAATGACAAAGCTGTTAAAACATTTACTGATGCAACACCAAGGATTCAAAGTCCTGGTGCTGATGATCATCTCTCATTTAATTAGCTACAGAAAAGTACTCAAACACTAAGAAGTGATCTACTGCAATATTTTGCAGGCCACTAGCTAGTCAGATTAGTGCTAGCCAGATGGGTCAGCTTCGGTCAGACTCACTTCTGCCTTAATTTTTACCTGCTCTTAATTTCACTATTCTGGAAAAAAACCCCAACCAACAAACCCAAAACAAACAAACAAACAAACAAAAAACCCGACCCAAGTCAAACCCCAAACAATTTTAAATGTATTTATTCAGCTTTGGTCTGAATTAGCTCGATCCCACTAGTCAGAATGAATCATGTCTCCAAGTAAATATTTTTCTAGTATATTAACTAAGAATGAAATATTAAATTATGTGGCTTAGCAAAAATAACAACAGCTATGTACATAGAGACTTTTGCTTGGAAAATGCTTCTAAAAGAAATTGTATGGTTAAGGGCTATTCAAATATATGTTTTAAAATAGATTAGAATCATGGAATGGTTTGGCTTGGAAGGGAATTTTTAAAGGTCATCTAGTCCAACCTCCCTGCCATGAACAGGGACACCATCCACCAGACCGGGTTGCTCAGAGCCCCATCAAGCCTGGCCTTGAACATTTCCAGGGATGGGGGAGCCACAGTTTGTCTGGGCAACCTGTTCCAGTGCCTCACCACGCTCATTGTAAAAAAAATCTTCTTGATTTCTAACCTGAATTGACCCTCTTTCAGTTTAAAGCTATAATCCCTTGCCCTATTACTCCATGCCCTTGTAAAAAGTCCCTCTGCACCTTTCTTGCAGGCCCCTTTAGGCACTGTAAGGCTGCTAGAAGGTCTCCCTGGAGCCTTCTGTTTTCAAGGCTGAACAAACCCAATTCTCTCAGCCTTTCCTCATATGAGAGGTGTCAGAAATGTATTTTAATTGTTAAATCAGTGATCCTAAAGGAGCTACATAACACCTCCCTAAAACGGGTGTCCAAGACTTCAAGACCAGACAGCTTATTTGGCCAGAAAATTCTGGTAATTCGGAGGATACTGCTTTAGGTAGTATTTTTTTTCTCCCCAAACTGACAAATTCTTAAGTTCTGCTCACCACCAAGTAGAAAGGTGGTGGCAAGAGCATGGCTAGCTTTCCTCTGTGCCCTGCCAACAGGGCAAGTAATGGCTTGCAGGAAGAAACAATTCAGTTTTGTGCATCTTAACCTCAAACTAAGGGGTTTCCAGTCCACTTAGTACAAGCTTCCAGCCAGCCATCCCTGAATGCCTAGAGCTGGAATAAGAAATTACAGAGTTTTTGTCAGTCAGTAGAAAGAAGAGGATGGAGCCAAAATGCAGAAGTCTCAGTTCTGGTTTTGTGTGGTTTGCTGTCTTGTCTCCCTCCTGACACTGGAGACATGCAACATGTGTGGACGTGTCAGTGTTGAGCTGCCCTAAAACATCTTCCAGAAGCACAGAGCCTGTCTTCTGACGTTTCCACTTCCAGCCATGGTTTAGCCAGCTGTTCTACTCTGGCTCCTAGGAAATGAACTGTGGAGGACCAACACAAGGCAGCAAAAGTCAAAAATTGCTCTGATCATCTTGCATCTCCAAATCCTAAGATCCTAACATGGCACATAGCTCACTGGTATTTCTTTTCTTCTTCTAATAGGAAAAAGAAAAAAGGTGAAATACTCCATACTAAGAAGGAATTTGAATGAGCTCTGGTGTATGAAGCTCTGAGTCTTTTAAGTAGAAACATCATCTTCAGTCACATTCAGACCTGTCTCCTAAGTCCCCTGTCTTGCTCTTTTAGCATTATTAAAAATTCATTCAATTCAATGTAAAGGGCTCAGAAAAATCAGCTCAAACACACCCCTTTTCAGTATAACAAACATCCACACAGTCTCACTGTTTTACTGAAGGACTGCAATGCTCACCGAACAGGGCAGAGATTTTTTATTATAAGAAATGTGTTTGAATTAAAAAAAACCCAAAACAATAAACAAAAAAACCCAACAAACCAAAACCAACCAACAAACAATTACTAAAAGCTAATCTATTATGATGGCAATCGCGGTATCTTTAAAGCATAATCAGGCTGCCTGAATGAACTATACAAAAATTTTTCACTTGAATGTTGAAGGCTGAGAATAACACTCAAAAAGAATAATAAACCTTAAGTCTAAAAACTCAATGAAAATTTCAGAAATTATTCAAGGGAGGGGGGGGGAGTATTGCCCCTATCACAGTATAATTCTGTACAAAGAAACATGGTCTATTTTAGATTTGAACTAAAGAGAACAAAGCAACTTGAAAACACATATATTACAAGTCACTGTGCTATCTCAGATGGAAAGTAATATAAGCTAAATTCTTTATTAGCAAATGAATTACGATGTAGACTGTGTTAAATCAGCAGATGAAGTACAGAGATAGACAACAGCAGCATTCTCTGACTGACACATTATGTATGAAAGGTCTTGGCAATCCTAAAATGTCTATACTCCTTAATGGATCAGAGTCATTAGTATTATATACTATAATTACAAATAGCAAAACATAGTCATTTTGACAACAGGACCTTTCAATTCAAGGGGCAAAAGGAAGTAACAGGACTTAGTAATTAACAGCTTTATGAAAAAATTGCTTGTATGTTGGATTTGAAATGAAAGCAGTTCTTAGTTTTAGGGAAGGGTCCTGAAGTTTTTAGTTTTAGGGTCTGATCAACAGGGATCAGGTTTCAAGCAAATGCACATCACAGTTTTCATAGAAAGTTACTCATACCATCGTATTATAGCCAAATTGAAGCTTAGATAACAAACAAAAATGACCCATCAATAAAACCCTGAGAAAATTCATAGAAAACAGCTGTAAAAACAGGAGTCCAGACTGCACAGCAGACATCTATATGGGATATTACAGAACAGGAGGCAAATGTTGCAAGTACCACCACAGTGACGTCTAATGCCATGGCCCGTTTGGGCTGGGTCTGTTGGGGCTGCCCCATGGCTGAAGAGCAGAGCAGCTCTAATGCCAGCGAGGCAAGAGAGGCAGGGCTGGAAGCTCTCCAAGGATTTCTCTTTCCATCAGCTGGGAGGCAGCTGCGAATCAGCCTGAGCACCCTGACAACTGCACTGTCCCATATTAGAGGCAGCGCTGGCACTCGTCCCATCTCACAACCACGGAGGCACAAATCTATTTATATAAACACTTGCCTCCATTTGACTGTGTCAACTGCAGCTTATTTAAACAAGGGAACAGAGAGATCAGTCCACAGATAAATTAATAAATTCGTTTGAGGTTCTTAAATACTGAAGACATGAGAATCACAGAAGACATGAGAACTGTAGACTAGAGAGCAAAGCCGTCCATTAGTAAGTAGGGTAGTTCCAACTGCAAATATTTTGGTTTTATTTGCATTTTTCCTGTGAGTTTCCCACTGCAGAGTTAAGAACAAAACAAACAAAAAAGCAGTTGTGGAAAAAGAATGTGGCTAAGAGTCATGGGAGAAGGTGGTGAAACATCTCCCTTTTGGAAGATGGTCTCTACATGGCTTTTTATCTCTTTCATCACAAGTAAATCCAAAGGTTGTTGATGAACCTTCTGGAGAGCTCTTGGCAGGGTCTGCAGGCAGCTCTGGGACTTGAGGGAGCTCTCTAGGGAGCCCCACAAAGTCATGAAAGAGAAGGGACAGGAGAGGCAGAGAGAGCAGGCTGGGAGGGGACAGGCCAGGCTGCCCCCCGAGCCAGGGCTCCAGGACAGCACCAGGTATAAGGAGTCATAACATGCAAAATAAAAAAGGTGGAGGTATGGACATGGACTCACTGGTCAGGGGTTAACTGAAGTCCAGTTCCTGCAGGTGACAGACACTCCTGTGCCACCTCATTTAGGAACTGAAAAAGCCCTCCCAAATCCCTGTACCAAAGTTCTAATTATAAAGTGACAGTGTCTCCTGATCAGACCCATCACCTAACACCTAAAGGTGAAGAGAGCACCTTAAAACCAGAGCAGGCAACTTGGACACAGAACAGTTTGTTGCCAACTGTGTGGAAAAATACAACATCATGAGGAGATAATGTCATAATGGCTGGCAGTAAAAGATAGAATTTAGGTAAGAAATGTAATTGTGGTGTTGACTTTCAAACATACTGTTAGAAGATTAGGGCTGTTTGAGTCCTGTGAAATTTATAAAGTACCCTTTCCATGTAAATAAGCACACATGGTTAATGGGTTAACAGGCAGGAAGGAAGTTATAAAGACAATTATTTCACAAAGATAAGATCTGAGAAGGTGGGCAAATCACAAATCCACAGAACAACTGAAAACTGACCAAAACATTAATTCATTTCAATAACAGAGCATGATCAGAAGAAATCACAAACCATCCAAATTAGGTACAATCATATCAGTACATCTAATGTACACAGTGTCAAAGAGTTACATGCTAACAAAGTTAATGGCTTTTGGTGGTGTCTCTTTAAGAGAAACACCCCACCAATCATCCTTTTGCCTCATCCTCACTTGTTTTCATACATTACTCACCAAGCATGAGTAATGCCAGGAGGATTCAGAGACAAATTAATGCGTTTCCTTTTTGCAAAACTTATACTTCGTGTAGAACACGATAAATGAAAGATGAAGTGCATGCATTAATTCCCCAGATATCAAAATAACTGACAAAGCAAACAAGGATTGCTTCATTGGGATGTTACATGAGAAAAATAAGGTGGAAAGTGCTTTGAGTGATTGTGGTGCTTTGGAGATATCCAAGGCATTGCATCTTTGCTAAAATGTAAATCTTTTTTATTTTTTTTTTGGCTCAAAACACCCTAGCCAGTTGCAGTCAGCTATAAAAGAACTGATCAAGAACAGAAGTGTCAGAATAATGGACTGTTGATAAAAAGAAAGCTAGAAATTATTAAAAGTTAGCAGAACAGGCAGTCAGAACATTAAGTGGTATATAAAAGTTAACATTAAAACCATTATCAAATTAGTATCTAGAATGAAATAGGAACTTTTAAAAAGAGTAATTATTAATAAAATAATTTTAAAAAATCAGTAATAATCAGTCTGGATGTCAGTTCCATATTACAATATTATTTGTGAGTTCTGAAGACACTTTCACTTGTTATACGAGGTCTGCTGACTCTTATGGGAGTGACCAGACCTATATGGCACTGAAATTCTGGTGTCAGTCTGAAATGCCCCTCTTTCTCTTCCATCATTCTCTAAGCAAAGACTTGACCTATGTATGTACCCAGCTTTGACCAAACCATAAACTTTAATTAAGGTCATATCTACTGCCAGTTAATTGCTTGTGAGGATCTTTTCCAAATAAGATTGCTAGGGATAATGAAATGGGGGAAGGAGGAAGGAAAATGTTCTTGTGCTTGCCATACAGGGGATAAGATCACATATCCAGTGGACATTGAAAACACAAATCACTAGACTAGACACAAGTATTACTGTGCTGAACTAGAAAGGATAGAGTACCAGACTGTCAAAAGCACCGCTGCTCCATTTTGACATACTCTTTAAAATTAAGGATAACATTCATGCCTATGCAAAGGAACTTTTTTTGTGCACTAGAGATTATGTGACATACAAAAAAGGATCTCTTCCTGGGGCACCTCCTCCCTCTCCTTCTCCACTGGCCTTGGTGTCTGCAGAGCTGTTCCTCTCACACACTCTCACTCTGCTCTTCTCTGGCTGCAGTTACATCTGTGCATTGACTTTTCCCTTTTTTCAATATGTTATAACAGAGGTGTTACTGTCATTCCTCTTGGGCTTGGCCTTGGCCAGTGGCAGGTCTGTCTCGGAGCTGGCTGGCATTGGCTCTGCTGGACGTGGGAGAAGCTTCTAGCAGCCACCCCCGTAGCCTCCCCACTACCAAAACGTGGTACATCTTCAATTACACAGGAGTGCAAAAGCAAATTTAAAAGTGTCTTTTAATTAAACATTAAAATTTCCATTTAAATGCACTGGGATCCTTAAGGCAGGAAGCTTCAAAGAGTCACACAGTTTAAGTGTGGCAAAATTCTAATGATATGATGATCTGCAAACCTTCCTCACCTACTTTCGGAAAACAACTAATTTCAAATGGTGAAAGCATTCTGGATACATTTTAAAAGACCAAACAACAAGTCCAAATCGATACCAACAATGCTGTAAGGTCTCTAGAATAAAATATAGAACGCAGTTATAGACAGTATAACAAACACAGCCTTCATCTTCAGCTCTTTCACCACAACATAGCAGAAAAGTTGTTCATCAGGCTTGGTTTAATGAAAACAGATGGTTCTCATGGGGGGGGGGAAATAAAATTAACAGGAAAATGAAAACACAGCTGCACTTGAACTAAAATTAAAAAGCCACAAAGGAAAAATTCAGCAACAAAAGCCTGATAAGTGACTTCGTGGCAACTTTTGAGGGTGGGGGAAGAAGAAAAAGGTGGAAACTGCAGTTAGGTCAACAAAAGTTCCAGGTTATTTTATTTTGGTTAGAACTGGTTGAAATACTACAGAAAGTAGATGAAAGGAGAAACAATGTTTAAATCCATAATCATGCATTGCAAAATTAATTATCAAAGGACAGCAGAGGGTAAAATTAGTTTAGTTGGACAAAGTAATTGCTGAGTCTTCAGAGACTGTTATTTCTCATACTGCTACAGCAACAGATCAGAATGTTTCTAGGACTGAAAAGGTCTCCCTGCTTCAATTAAAACTCTTTTGATCAAGCAGGTTTTTGTGAGGCAAATTTGAAGGGACTCTCATTGAACAGATTTCCATTGATACATGCCCCTAGTAGTGTCAGTTCAGTTTATGCAAAAGGTAGTTGGTTAACTGGTGATCTATGCTGTGGCTTGGCAATCCTTATTTTGCAACAATGAAAAGGTTGCTAACAACAGTCCTTCTGATTGTACAATATTCTCATAAATTTTCCCCATGTTACTTCTCTTATCTCATTTCTAAGAGTTTGGAAAGTCTTACAAGCCTCGCAGCACTTTTCTGCAATCAGCTAAAGCCAAAATTATTTCCTAAGTGGACCTAAATCACAGCATTCTTTCTCAGGCCAGAAAAAGGAATGAGGAATAGCTTAATTATTTACTTGCTGTATATATTACTTCCCGGCAGTTGAATCTCAAGTCCCAAGGGGCTGACATTGTATCATCTTTCTTTTGGGGGAGGGCATTTTTCTTCTATTTTTCTTACTTTTCAGGGGAACATTTTGCTGCAGAAGAAAGCCAAGAGGGGACTTGCAGAGCCCTGGACCAAGGACATGTTTCCTTATGCTCAGCTCAGGCCTTGTACTGACAGATCTCCAGCTTCTAGACCCAGCAGGCTCTTCATAAACACAGTGCAGCAGTAAGCACCCACTCATTCTCAAGCCTCCCAGGATGGCTAGACGGGAAAATTAGTGCTTCCAGGTCTTCCAGGAACACAAGCAATGATCTGAAACCTGCACCGTTGGCTCCTGCTGCTTGCGTCAACATCTGGCCACAAAATCAGCCCTAATCTACCTCAGACAGCTGTTATGTCTGGCTATCACAAACACTTCACAAATATGCTCCAGGCAGGACATGAAATTCAGTGGACTGCTTTTTGGACAAAACCCAAGTTAAAGCTCCACCAAGAAGAACAAGCAGAGGAAAGGAACATCGAGGCTGTGTGGGACACTGATTGGTTTTGGCACTGCTTGAGAGTGCAGAAGCTGGGAGGTAGTGAGGAAAGTATGCAGTCACCAAGTCACTAAAAATTTAGAACCCATGAAAGGAATCAGTCACTGTGTACCAAGAGCAACAACCCGACTTCTCAGCTGACTAGCAAATTAGCGGTGAGAGGTGTAAAGAAGCAGGCAGAAGGGATGAGGGAGAGAGGAGGAAGGCTGGTTAACCACCTCAACTGGACAGACATGCAGCCGAGACCTGTTTTACTGCCTCAGGGCTGTGAAGTTCCCACACTTCTCCCCCTGTGGGTTTGTTTCTTAACAGTACCAAGAGGTGATTTTAGCTCAATTGTATTATTGGATAATCCCAGTCTCTATGGTGGAAGAAACAGTGCGACACGCCATTCCCACTGGGCAACCTTGAGGTTTCAACAGCCACAGACAATACACAAGTACTCAGTCATCTATGTTTGGATGCAAAATAACTTTAAGATTATTAGATGAAAACCAAAATGATCAAAAACACTCATTAAAACAAACAAACAAAAAGAAAAACAAAAAAACCCACTCAAAACCAAAAGCACCTGTGCCCTGGATAGTGGCAAATACCTTCATTCTTCTGTACCTGATCAGGCTACTTTTGTGCCTTCTGGCAAGGGACATCCCAGACAACCTCAGTAATACTCTCCCATCTCAGAGTCTGTGATCCTACTATTTTCCCCTTAACAGTATGAGTGAAAGGTGCTGTGATGCTGTTCAATAAGCCAACAGATACTGACTGTGGAATGCATCCTCCTAATGCAATGGTATATGAACCACAAAAGATCTTTAGTATCAGATACTTAAAGAACACCTCACAGAACAAACATGACCACAAATACTGCAAACCAACCAGTAAGGTGAAAAAGCAAAGCCAATTTGCCTCTCATCCATTTCCTTTAAGTAGCTCACAAACTATTAAATATATAACCACCTTTTAAAACATACCAGTTTCTTTATTCTGGCACATGGAATTCATACATTTCTTTATTTTGGCACATGGAAGGAATGAGGTAAGGGTGACTGATGAAGTCTCTCAGCAGCTTCAAATTGTGACCAGTGTTGATAGCACTGCAGACCACGACATCTGCAACGTGAGCCGTATTGCTGTGCAGAGAAGCTATTTGTTGCAATGTACCTCAGTTCTTGCAGAAGGATGACTTGCCTGCCACCCTAAAAATCTATGTATGTCTTTGTGCAAGACTGTGCTCAAAAATAGTAGTCGCATTAACATGAGAAATATTAAACCTCTAAGTTGAACATTTCTTTCTTTACATGTTTTTTAATGAACTGCTGAAAAATTCTCTTCATTATGTGCTCGTCCCTAATAGAAATAGCACAGGAACTCCAAGCATAATCATCCTCCATCCAGAAGTAGCATGGAAGTCTGTCATAATTCAATCAACTTTAGAAAAGAAAAATAACTTGTTATGCCAAGAGAGATATATTGTTGTAGTTGCTTTCACAAAGAATATGTCCTTGTCTTTATCTGTAGAGTGCAAGTAATACCATGATATTTAAAGGAATGATAAAATTATATTACCTTTACTACTAATCCCTTTGAGTCAACCAACCATATCCTTTTGGTAGCTGTCTCTTTGGATACCCCTTCTTTTTCCATAGCCATAACAATGAGGTTTGCTATCCCTAGTGCAGCCTGAAGGAAAAAGAAAAGTAGTATGAAAAACAAGAAATAAAAGAAGTTCCCTGCTCACTTGTTTCCTTTACCCACTATTTTGGGCAAGTTTCTTAATTTTATTAAACAATAAAACTGAATCATTATTTTTTCATAAAATAAATGTAATAAACTGTTGCTACCATTTGGTAATTAGAAAACATTAATGTAGAAAAATAGCATAAATAAATCTTAACTCATATAGATAAATCATAATACAGATAAATCCTCACATGGCACTTAGAGTGTGCAGAGTGCAATAAATATTTAAACTAGAAAATGCTAGAACTAACCTTTATTCTACATAATAGAACTTACAGCCCTGGAAGTGTTCAAGGCCAGGTTGGATAGGGCTCTGAGCAACCTGGTCTAGTGGAAGGTTCCCTGCCCATGGCAGCATGGGTGGAACTAGATGATCTTTAAGGTCTCTTCCAACTCAAACCATTCTATTATTCTATGATATTCATCTCAGAATGCATTAAATATTTTTTTCTTCTTTGAAATTTTTGTAATTTAATCCAAAGGAATTCACAATCTGCACACCAGACAGTACAACACTGTCCTAAAAGACATTTTGCTCTTCTCTTCTTTGAAAATGTCCGTCAGGAGCATAAGTCTCCTTTCACCTACTATTCATGTGTTTTGTAACTCTAGACTTGGCTGTGCTCCCAGTGAAAGTAGGGGTGAGAAAAACCCACTTATCAATATTTTGCTGAAACAGGTATAATTCTTACTGGATTTTATAATATTTCATCCAACAGATCAAATGTCATATGGGTACAGATTGAAGATCAGGCAACAAAATGAGCCAAGAGACCACTCAGTTTTTCTGATTACTGACTCATATACCTATTTATGGGGTTGATTCTGTTTCTTGTTCACTGCAAATCAAGTGAGATTCCCATTTCTTTGTTAAGAAATAAGTAGTTTTATTAAAAATTAGCTCCTGCAGGAAGGATTACATCTACCATTATCTCTCTGCAGCAGCAAGCACACTGATAATACTGAAAAACTAAACATAGACTGTGGATTCATCTGTCTGTTGAACATAGAGCAAACCCAGGAGAAGGAACTCCAAAGAGATGGATAGTCTTGATCCACTAAGCCATTGACACACCAGAGATCAATACAAATAGTTTTGGAAACTACAGACATAGCATCAAATATTTAATGACATTAAAGAAGTCTGCATGGGGTTGAAGACCTCATACAAGAGATGGTAAGCCACACTGTGGGTAAGTGCAACCTGTGTGTCAGTGTCTTAAAAATTAATACTGAAACATTAATACAAAAAAATAATGTGCCTAAAAATGTTCAGAAATGGATGACCTCAACAGGCAGAATACTGAAAAACTATAGTCAATGGCAAAAAATTTTCAAAGGGACATTGCTTCTTACTAAATAATACTGACTCATGTAAATACGCTTCCTTTACTTTCTATGATGTATTTCCTCATCCTTCAAAACCATTTTGTTTGTTTATATTGAAAGCAGTTCAGTAATTTACAGCAGAACAGCTAAAACTTGAAGTTATAAAAACAGATCTCCAAAAAAATATCTTATGAAGAATACATGGTTTGATCAGATGACCAGAGATTTTACGTTTATGTTTGAATTAAAAAAAAGCTTTCAATACGTGTTAGTGATCATTCCACCCATTTAATCATCTTGTTAGGTGGACACATAACTTGATAAAATACTAAGAAAAATTATCGTTGCACAATTTTTCCCAGTGTATAAAAATACACACCTCACCAGCTCCCTGGAACAACACTGTGTGATCTGACAACCTGTTCTTGGTAATACGCAGAGCTGCAAGGAGACCTGCAACAGCAACAGATGCAGTCCCTGAAATGAAAAAAAAGAATATATTTGATTATTCTGGACACAACTGAAAAACATAACATTTTAAATAATTCCACAGCATCTTTTGGCTCAAAGACACAATTAGTGAGGGTACTAACAAATAGATCAGAGAAGCAAAGCTTGCTGAAGGAGTAAGGTCAGCTTACTTAAGATTCCAGTCCATTGTGAAAGGGGTTTCAGCTTAGAAGCATCTAAAACATTGGAAGTGCCTTTTAAGTCTGTCTTTGATTTATGCCACACAGGGAAAAAGGCTAACATTTGGTTTTATGGTATAGCCTGTGGAGGCCTTTCTTCTCCCAATCAGAACCACAAAGAACAAGATACCTGTCTTTGAATGGGAAAATTTTGGTCCTCATTAATAAAAAGTTGGGCAATAAGGAGAACTCCAGGATGCATCTAATCCAAACTTGTTCAAAGTGGCAGGATCAATTAGACCTCTGTGATTGCCCACATATCTTTGTCTAACTTGTCCCTAAGGTCTTCTTTCAAATGCTCTTGTGATGTCCACAGAAAGCTCTTTGAGTACTTAACTATACTTTTTGTTGAAAATTTCAAATTTAAATGTTTCTTTTGTTTTTCTTCTAATTTGGCCTCTTACCTGCTACAGGAAAACCTGTTCTTTTGTCTTTCCAATGAGTTATGTATCACATTTGAAGACTAATGATGTCCCAGTTTGCTTTTCATATGTGGAACAATCCCAGTTGTTCCACTCTTTTGGAAAGCTGTTTTCTAAAACAATTAGCACTCATTTCTCTCCTTTGGACTGCTTCTATTCCTTGAACTGCAGCACCCAAATCGATACACTACACTGGAGGTGAATTGTCAGCACTGCTGAGTCTAGCTGTCAGCTCCTCTCATGCTCAAGAAAGCTGTATTTTAGTCACCAGGACCTCATATCTTGCTCTTCTGACCCACAGATCAAAGGTGACTCCTTCTCCTCAACAAAGCCTATGGAGGGGGAAGACTTTCTTTCATGGATAACTGACTTCAGGCAACAAGCTTGTATTTTTTCTCAAATTATTATCCTCACTAAAGCCCAGGTATAAGGTGGACCAAAAAAACCCCTCAAACTAGTCAGACTTTATTTCTGGAAGTATCCAATAAATACTGAAAAAAATGCTGAGAAAGTGCATTAGCTTTCAACAAGTTCACAGAACCCATAAAGGCATCCTGTGGACAGTGACATGGTAGTGAGGTAGGTAATGCCAGCAGCCAAGTTGTGCTCAATGTGTTTTTTCAGAGGAGATTCTGAAGAATCAATATCAGATGCCACTGATTTCATCAGAATTGACAAAACTATACCAGACACTAAGAATTAGGTATTGAAAACCAAAAAAATGGGTTTCAACAGTGTTTGAAGAGTTACAGTGCTTATCTGATTCAGAGAGAGCTGAACCACAGGCAGAAAAACAGAGGCCCTGAGATGCCCAGTTCTGGGAAAAACCGAATCCTTCCTTCTCCAGGCAGTGGCTGCCACTGACTGACCTTTGGAAACCAAAGATGAGACCACAAATATTTGATTTTGAGAGGCCTGCCATAACTTAAAAGGAGGAGGTCTGCTGGCTTCTACAAAGCTGTTCCTGATCACCAGGGCCCTAACTGTGATTGCCTACAAGCCACTCAGTTGCTTTTGGGGGGAAAATTCACATTGTTACTGATTTTTCCTTCATAAAAAGTGTGAAATATTTATGAACAGCCCTCCAGAAGTATGTGGCCCCAGAATCAGCACACTGGACATTTGCCCTCAACATGCAGCTCCCCTAAATTTGCTATTTACAATTTTACTTTCTCATAAACAAGGTAAATTTTAAAGCTGAGAGAACAGTAATCACCACATTAAACTCTAGGAGATGCTTCAAACAGAAATTCATAATACAGGCACACAGACCATTGATTTTTAAAGACATGTAGCTAAGAGACTAAAAGAACAGAAGTAATAAGAAGCCTGGTACTTGGTATATCTCTTCTTAAATGACATAATTTGTATGTTGAAGGCCAGCTTTGAATCTGTGGTTTATAGGTAGGATCAGATGAGTTTCAAGAATGGGTACTTTTTGAAAAATAAAAGGTAACACTTAATAGAATTTAAGAACACATTTCAAAGTTAGAATGTCACTTTTTGAAGTAAATCCACCTGAACAGTAAAAAACATGTGTCTTCAGAACTAAAAAGTTTATTACGTGCTTTTGATTATGACTTTTCCCTTCAGTCATCAGAAATACAGGACACCTTGTTCTCAGCCCACTTAATGTTTAGACCATACAAATTTGGCATTTTTAGTTATTTAGTCATTTTTATGACTTGTTCTGTCCTTCATTTCTAAATAAAAAACTTAAAACCAGTTCCTCTAGGCATGCCTTTGGGAACAACAACCATCAGGCTGAGACACTTCCACCCCACGGTCTCCAAGAGCCAGCTTTCTGCCAGAGTTTCTTTCCCAGATGAAATGAAGCCTTCCTCTGGCAAGTGCCAAATTGGCAAAGACCAAAAACAGCCAAAGAGAGAAGTCAGAGTGTGCTCTGTTTCCCTGGGTACTCTACCAAACAATCCTCATAACCAGCAAGAAAAAAAAACCCATCCTCTTGTTGGATGCCAAATTCTTACTTCTATTTTATATTACACAGCTGTTCTTGCAGGGGGGGAGGAGGAGGAGAGAGCCTACACAACATAGCTGATTCCTAAGACCATCAGTATGGTCTCCTAAAAGGAAAGCTGATCTGCATCACTGTAAGGTCCCATTTCCAGCCCTTGAAGACAGAAGTTGTGGCCACCTCAGCACCTTGCCCTCATCACAGGCCTCCTCAGAGAGCTGTGAAAGCTGCACTTCAAGTCGCTTTTTTGGGAAACACCGTAAGTGTATAACAAATGGGAATGCTGGGACACCAGACAGATGGGACACCATCTTATCTTCATGGCTGATGTCCTGTTGCTATGTTTGCTAACCAGCAAAAGGGCCTGCAATTAAGTATTACCAGTTGGGATACTTTTACAAACTCTATTAGTATACCATCTTCTGTTTTAAGGAAGAGATACATGAAACAAATAAAATACTACGCTGAATGTTGGTAACATTTTGCATTGATTATTTGCATGGGAGGTGAGCTAGCATTACCTGTATGTTCATATAAGGCTGATTCAGAACAAAGGTTATAATAGCAATATATAAAGGCTTAAATAGTCTCTCATATCATGATTTGCACAGTAGTGCTTCAAAAAGGGTATTTAAAAGCAGTCCACACCAAGTTTATTCAGCCTTTTTATTCTAAAAGGGATAATAACCCAGTTTATTAGATTACTGAACCCACTCTCACTGCTGCTGGCAGTGGCTGTCATCACTCCTCGTCAGCAGCTTCCCTGATTCCTTCCTACTGAAAGGGGGGCACCATCAGCCTGAATAGCAGATCTGTTTAACCGGAACTGCTCTGACTTGACGGCATGACCTTAAATTTCACCCTGAATACTGACTTGAGTTCTTGAAAAGAATCAAAATGCAATTCACATCCATCTGCCAAAGCCTAACCACCTAACCACTGCACGCAGACATTAGGAAGCAGAAACAGAATTTTGCTGCTTTTCTGTCATTGCTATAGGAAGCAGAGAATTGACTTGGCCCTCTCCTACAGAGCACAGGTTACATCCCTTGTGCACAGAATAAGATAGACATTGTTCATGGACATGATTTTGAAAACTCATCCTATTTTCCACGGATTTCCAGAGGAATATCCAAAGCAAATTTAACAGAGGATATTTTTCTAAACCAGTGTCAACTGCTGCGACAGCAAACATTGCATTATAGTTTCTAGGAAGGTGAGTCTTGTAAAATACAATAGATGTGAAATTTCAAGGTACACCATTCTATACAAGTCTTTGTTTTCTGTTTAAGATTCTTTACCCTCACTTATTACTGTAAACTGTACAACTGGGCATGAATATGCCAAAGGAAATCCATGGCCTTTTGGGGTTGGCATGCTGCAAATGCTTTGGAGCACAGGGTATTCTTTCAGAAGATACACAAATGAAAAAAGAAGTGGTGAATAAAAGCCTCAAAACATGAGGAATAAGAACTTTGTTTTTACTGGATGTAATTTAATTTAAATTAGCAAGAAATGGTTTATGGTTTTGAAGCATTATTCCATTATTTAGTTTCAAAAAATAAAACTTGTAATCAGGTATTAGTAGTTCCTTTAAATAATTTGACCTACCTCATCTTAGAAAGTTAGTAAACAAGAAGAGGGGAGAACTTCCTGCAGCACATCCTAAAATCTGAGATATTTATTCTGGATTAAAAGACCAGGAAGTGGTAAAAGTAAAATTCATATTTCTCAATAAACAGCATAACAGAAATCATATGTTAACATGGCCAGTCATCCAAATAGCACTTCACAGAGTGCTAGGGGAAAAAAAAATCCATTCCCATCTCCTACACTTGCCAGGGAAAAATGCGAGAGTGAAAATTTTATCAAAAAAGAGGGGAAAAGCTCAAGGGAAGGGCAATGCATCCTTTATAAAACAGCAACTATTTGGAGTATTTGGAAAGGGATACTGAGTCCCAGCAGCACACAGTGGCTCTGACTGGGAGGTCATTTGGTGCAACTCCTTGCTCAAACTGGTTGCAAATGGACTTCTTTTTTAGACCCATAATGAGAAAAAAAAATGAAAAAAGAGGAATACTTGTACATACACGTACTTGTAGACACACATGGAAAATTATACAAAAGCTACAGTAGGGGAGTTACTTGAAAGCATACTGATTTCAATGTAAATTTACCACTGAGAGATGTGATAGATGGAGAGGCAATATCTTGAATATACTGAAAGAAAAATACACTTCACGTAACCCTTCAGCATATGTCTTAGTAGTTTTCTTAAAAATTATTTTATTTCAAAAATCCCAATGTGCTTCACTTGGAAGCATATGTCTCTTCATATTATGAAAGACTTATTTTTTGCACATTCTGTCAGAGTTTGAGATATACAATATCAATATATGAGCTATTACATGCCATTAAACTTTGCATTTCTCAAACTCTTGCTCAGAGAACAAATTGGAAGCCCCATACCCACCACCACAACAACAACAAACCCCAAACCTTTTTAAAATTCAATTTCAAGAACTGGAATTTCCAGTTATGAAATGTATACCTTTTAATGTTAAAAAGAATTAAATCAGAGATCATTTGTGACAGAGGAATTCTGATTTCTGAAAATGGCACTGACTTATTGCTAAATGGGTCATATCATAACTTCCAGGTATAATTTTCCTACTTATTCAAATGGAAGTCTGGTGAACATCTAGCCTGTATTTTAAATCAAAGCACACATGTAAAATTAAATAATAATCTTAAGTTATATGTGCTCTACATTTTTATTTTCGGTCTCTTTCTTTTCATAAGATGTTGATGCAATTAAACAGCACAGCTGTTAAAAACTAATGACATTTAAGGTCATGATACCAAAATTAATTCCAATCCAGTGCAATCTCTCCAAGTAAATATTTTTTTGGCATAAAATACAGGCTCTGTGTCCATAATGGGGGGAAGCATTGTGGGCACTGTGAGACAGAGAAACAGTTTATGTAGATTGGCTTATACTGCAGAAAAAGATTAAACCAATTGAAATAATTGACCTGCATGCAGGTAGCAAGGCTAGAGAAATTTATGCCACTATTTGAAATGTACCCATGTCAGCAATGACTACAACCAGCTACCACATGATAAGCACAGAGAGACCCCACATAAAACAAATGCACTGCCCTGAAGATGTGTAAACATGCTTTAAGCCACTGGCTGGGCTTGAGTAGTAAAAACTCTTTCCAGAGACACACCAAAACTAAAGCAGGTGTGAAAAGGGACCATTATGGCATCCCACACTGCCCCAGCTGGGTTTGTGAGGGACAGGCAGAAATGACCCCAGCCGATCCCACCCACAGGCAGGATTTCAGACACTGCAGTCCTGGCCTTGGACCTAGAACTTCTTCTTAAGCGTATCTTAAGAGTCTTCCCCTGCGGCAGGGAAGGGAATCAGATAGTTTCTCTAAGGGGATTTTCAAGGCGTGAGGGCCAACCCTGCCTCATTCTAAGGTGAACAAGCAAAGAACATCTTCCACCCTGATAGACAGCTTTCTTTGGCAACACAGGCCCCAATTCTTCTGGCACTAGTGCATTCCCAGGCAGGGGTTGGAGAGAAAAAAAAAAACCCACGTATCATATCTTCAAGAAAATTCCACCCTTTTCTTATGAATCCTCCTTCATAAATATTTTGGAGATGAGCAATGCTAGCAACCTGATCTAATTCAGGAATTTCTAAATGTTGTGAAGTTTGACATTAAAAAATTAATTAATATTTCTCCCATACAGGAAATGATGATAAAACCTCCCTCAGTTTTGGAAAATGTCAGTTAGAGAGAACCAGATATAAGTATTTGTTTGAAATCTAAGGCTTTCTTTTTTTCTGATCTTTTTTTTCAAAAAGCACTTCATGTATTTCACAGAAGGAAAAAAAAGCATCCAGCTGATCTGTGGTCAGAATAAAACCAGACAAGAATCCAAGGCGAAAAGTGAATATTTTCTCCCTAAGGAAACATTATTGCTATTGTGTTTGTTAAAAATTGTTTTGAAAATATAAATGTGAAAAAATGATCACAATTGCAGAGGGAAGAAATTCACTACCATTCAAAACCAAAGATGTTTTCTAGAATGCTAAAATATGAAGAATTTTATTATTCCAATACAGATTTATAGCAATTAGTCAGAATCCTGTTCACCCTTTTTCCCAATTCCTTCAGTACAGAGGGGATGTGGGAAAAGTCACAAAGCTTTTTCCAAAGTAAAGGATGTGACCATACTGTAGCAGGGATGGAGACAAAACTGTTTCCAGAAATTCTTAAATACGTGTGTAGGTGACCCTTCATGGCCAGTATTTAGTGCTTTTATAATGTTTTGGCAGACTTTTTCCAAATGTTCTGCAATGGTGTCACTTAGGGGCATGCTGACACCCTGTAAATGCCTGTGCTTTTGTCCAAGTTAGTACCTGCTGATGGGTATGCAGCTTGCAATGTTTTCTTTATCTTCTGCAGTGTCTGTCCAAAGTCAGGATCATATATTAGCCTTTTTAGATTTGATATACTTAATGGCCTTCATTGCATCACAAAGATACATAGGAATCCTTTCTCCAGATATCCTAGTGGTATCAGTGAAAAAATTCTCCTGAAAAAAGCCTTTGCATGGAACATATTAAACATCACTTTTGATCTTAGAGTAGCTTTCTCTTGACAATTAGGATTAGGATAAACTTTAAAATATCATATAAGCACTGTCTTCAGCAGACAAAGACAAATTAGATGCAGTGTTGTGTTTCTTTGCTTTTACTGGCTTGACACTACTTGTCAGCTTTAGTGCTCTAGGGGCAGAGAACACAACTTATATACAGAGAAAACCACTCTTTCAAGCAGCATGGAAAATATCTAAGGATTGCTCAAGAAGTTAGCACCATCCATCCTCATTAAAGTTGTGAGGTGAAAGATCCTTAGGGTTTATAACGTTGGAACAGAAAGAGGGATAAAAGATCACTGGCTCTATATTTCAGCTGTTATTCTACTTCCATTTATAAGGGAAGATGACATCCTATGAAAAGAAAACTTTACTGAAGGTAATTATGCAGATATGACATCTTCTTCCAATGTGCATGAAACAGAATGTATTGGTTTGAAAAGGCAAATAGAGACACAAAGGACTTTGTCAGCTAAGTTTACCCATAGCTGGTACACTTCTGCTGAAAAGCTTCCCTTCCACTTCTTTGGAACCACATTCTAAGGGTCCCTATGATTTGGGCTAAGGACCTTCATCTTGCAAGGAAAGGTAATTCCCTGTGGGAGCTGAGGCTCTAAACCCCCAGGGAAGCTTCCAGATGCTCTTTGGCCTGGTGTATTGGACTGCTGTAACCATGGCTACACTCAGAACCTGCAGGGTAGGAAGCACCATGCTTCTTACAAAGCAAAATGACATTTTATAATTAGTTTATTTCCTATCTGGGAGGTTGTCCTCCATCATCTGTTTCAGATGCAGAAGTCAAACTCAGCCAGGCTTGTAAGAGAAGCACAGTTCGTGTGGCTATGCCAAGACAAATCCCTAACATCAGAAAGACAAGGCCTATTTGAATCCATTGCCATGCATTGAGTACCTGAAATAAGAGATCCCAAGCATGGCTCAAAACAATGACTTCTGGAAAACTTAAGCTCCTTATAGTTGGCTTAAAGTGTCACTGAAACCTGTGGGAAACGAAGACAACTAAACTCCCATTTTTGATCCTGTCACTGCTGAGAACCTCCATCTACCCCAGGAAACATGAGGGAGTAAGAGGCAGCCAAGTGACCAGGGCCTTCTTTGGGTACTTCTCTGCATCATTTTTGTGACTTCAGCCTCCTCACAAGGATGGGAGCCAGCACACTTATTACCCTAAAGAAAGTTATTTTCCAGTGCTCTTTTCCCAACTGGATATAAGGCAACCCAAGCAGTAGCACAGGCCACGTAGCCCTGCTTGTCTTTTTCCCCAGGAGGGGAATGGACAAGACCCCTGTCTAGATTGAGCATTAGGGAATCCCCTCACTGACATTTCTCATCCTAGATATTTTTCTTTTGCCAGCTGCACAAATGATTCAGATGAGAAAACAGTCAGGGGGATCATTTCCCTCTAAAACTGAATGAGGCTGCAAGGAAAATTACATGAATCTTTAACTGAGTTGTCAGTTTAAATACTGAAATACAGCTGGACATTTATCAAGCCAGTTGTATGGAGGAACAGTGGAGCAATTGTCACTGCAGTGACCAAAAAACAAAACTGAAGGAAGTACAGTCCAGGCTTGAGCTTTGACATTTGCCCAAAGACGTGAAGTTAATAATTTATATTGTGGAAGTCATTCACACACTAAGGTAATAAAACAAAACAAAACAAACAAACAAAAAACCCCAAAAAACAACCAAAAAAGTGAACATCTAAATAGAGCATGAGGTGTAAATGAGAGGGGAAAGGTTAAGTGCAAACACAGCTCCCCAGAAACCCACGCTGAGGAAACCCAATCCAAGAGCTGACCTGCACATCTACAAATATCACAATAAATTTGTTTCCCTCTGAAAATCTGACTTATGTTTCTGGCTTGTGAGCACATTAGTGAAGAGAAGAGAAGAGAAGAGAAAAGAGTGTTACCTTGAATGTCATCATTGAAAGTGCAGTACTTGTTACGGTACTTATGCAGGAGGCGGAATGCATTAGCATTAGCAAAATCCTCAAACTGAATGAGGCAGTTCATGCCATATCTAAAAAGACAAAAAAGTATGCATTACATTAAAAAAAATTCAGTTATATAAAGCTATTAACACTTGTAGTGATATTTGGAATACAAGTATAATATGACTCATACATCTACTGATATGTTTCTATTATATTTTGTAGCTTTACATTCATAGAGATTAACTAGAAGGCATAATTATACTACTAGTAATATTTACTCAGTTCTAAGTTATGAATAAAAGATCAGTGGTGAAAATCTCCATCTCTCTGAGCACATCTCAACAAAAGTCTTCACTGAGCAATGAGCTAATGAACAAAAAAAGTTGGTCCCATAAGGAAGGTAATAAAAAGGTAACACATTCAGAACGTGGACTTTATTGTCATAATGCAGATCAGACCCATGTAATCACTCACAACATGGTGCTTGACCATTCCTATTATAAAAGAAATATTGATCAAAGCCATGGTTAATCTAGGCAAACAACACACATGTGAGAACAATTTAAGGAAGGAAAGTGATAGCTGCAAATTTGAATTGAGTTACACTTGGCTAATATACATTAAAACTTCAGCTATATGCAAAAACAAGGCTATCTACATTTCTTACATCTCCTGTTTCTTAAATAATATTCTAAAAATCAATGTTATCATCCATTTTAACATTTTCTCATCCTTGTAGCTAATGGAACAATTCAAATTGGTCTTTCCTCCTTTGAAATCTCCATATACTGCATTTTAGAAATGCAGCATGCAGTTGTATCAGCTGAACAATTTCTATCATTTAGGTGATATGATTGTGTCAGTAGAGGAAAAGTGTAGAGGAAAAGTAACTTGATGAACCTCATGGTAACAGTCTCAAAGTCAATGCTAATCCCTAGCATACAATTTCTAGTATAGGCAGTCGCCTATGATGACTTCAACAGGCACAAGGCATCTCAAATACATCTAAAAATATCAAAGAGAGGAACACAGGAGTATATATATTCAAGGTCAGTTTGGATGGGGCTCTGAGCAACCTGATCTAGTTAAAGATGTCCCTGCTCACTGCAGGGCCTATACAGATGGCCTTTAAGGGTCCCTTCCAACACAAACCACTCTCTAATTCTGTAATTCTATTTTTTCTCTTTTTAATAAGGAAACTGAAGACTCCTGGCACTAGACTCTTATGCCAATACCTAAAACAATTGCCCTGATGTGCCAAAAAGATTACTCCTAAAATGAAAGTTAATAAGAACTTTATTATATTAAAGTTAAATTATTATTATATTAAAGTTAAATTATTAAAGTTAAATTATATTAATATTACTACTATATATCACAGAGTCATAGAATAATAGAATGATTTGGGTTGGAAGAGACCTTAAAGGCCATCTAGTTCCAACTCCACTGCCAGGGACACCTTTTGTCTGTACCAGGTTGCTCAGAGCTTCATCCGACCTAGCTTTGAAANACAATTTCTAGTATAGGCAGTCGCCTATGATGACTTCAACAGGCACAAGGCATCTCAAATACATCTAAAAATATCAAAGAGAGGAACACAGGAGTATATATATTCAAGGTCAGTTTGGATGGGGCTCTGAGCAACCTGATCTAGTTAAAGATGTCCCTGCTCACTGCAGGGCCTATACAGATGGCCTTTAAGGGTCCCTTCCAACACAAACCACTCTCTAATTCTGTAATTCTATTTTTTCTCTTTTTAATAAGGAAACTGAAGACTCCTGGCACTAGACTCTTATGCCAATACCTAAAACAATTGCCCTGATGTGCCAAAAAGATTACTCCTAAAATGAAAGTTAATAAGAACTTTATTATATTAAAGTTAAATTATTATTATATTAAAGTTAAATTATTAAAGTTAAATTATATTAATATTACTACTATATATCACAGAGTCATAGAATAATAGAATGATTTGGGTTGGAAGAGACCTTAAAGGCCATCTAGTTCCAACTCCACTGCCAGGGACACCTTTTGTCTGTACCAGGTTGCTCAGAGCTTCATCCGACCTAGCTTTGAAAACTGCCAGGGATGGGGCATCCACAACTTCTCTGGGCAACCTATTCTAGTGCTTCACCA
Source organism: Campylorhamphus procurvoides (assembly GCA_013396655.1). Lineage (NCBI taxonomy): Eukaryota > Metazoa > Chordata > Aves > Passeriformes > Dendrocolaptidae > Campylorhamphus > Campylorhamphus procurvoides. The sequence goes on along the minus strand of WBMV01000298.1, from coordinate 1,246,757 downwards.
CCCTCACAGTAAAGAATTTTTTCCTAATATGTAATCTAAAGCTCCTCTCTTTCAGTTTGAAGCCATTCCCCCTTGTCCTGTCACTACATGCGCTTGTAAATATCCTCCAGTCCTCAGATAGGTTTTTTTAATAGTACTGTCTCTGGATTTGTTGCCTGCCATTCACATATGGCATTTTCAAGTACTTGCTTAAAACAAAAGCAAAAAAACCCACAAAACCTCAAAAAACAATGAAGACATTTCTAGACAAAAACTATGTAAAGACTGAATTCAAGCTCACAGACATTGACAACAGGAAAAAACCCCAAATATAACTTGAATACTGTCAATCTCATATGGGGAAAAAAAAGATTAAAACACGAAAAGTTTAAAATACTGTGTTAGGACTGAAACTCTCCACACAAGTCTGGATCTGGAAATATCACATAGACATTATTCCACTCTGGAATAATATTACAAGAAAAGGTATTTAAGAAAAGCTATTTCAAACTTAAGTAAACCCAATGGTAATTTGCACAGACTAAGGAACCACTTGATTAAAACTTTTAAAAAAATTGCATTAAGGTGTTGCTATGAAATTACTACCACTAAGGTCTAACAGGGTGAGATCACAACAGCACACACCCTCACTGAGCTAAAGGAGGTTTTCCTTATCTGCTAACAACAAAAATCCATAAGAGACAGTCAAGCAGTTCATGCTTCATCCAGAAAATACATACATGTATTGAGCAGTTCAGTATAAATAATAATAATATACTGAGCAGTTCAGTATAAATATGTTAATCAAGTTCTTCTTTATACCATATATGTGTTTGGCAACCACATTAAGCAAACCCATCAGTATTTAAAAAAAGGACAAAAATTCCTGTGACTAAATTAATTTCCATGGAAATCACATATTTACAGCCCTATTACAATTAGCCAAATCTGTGGGGATTCCACTGGCAGGAATGGTAATCCCTGCTGAAAATAAATACATCTTCAGGTTTTATGGAAAAACCTGGAGTTCTTCAGCAGCATGACAGGCAACTGTTTAAAAGAGAATTTGGAAAGTCAGTAATCCAGTACTATAAATCATAAGTGGGTTCAAGTAAGAAACTAGAGCTACTTTCAATAATTAATTTAAATTTCTAACCTGATTAATTTTCTGCAATGAATTTCTGTGATTGTATGAAAGTCCAGGAGCTGACAGTTGCATAATAATGTGAAACTAATGAGATTAACACTCTGGAATCCTGGAGTTGGTTTATATATGTTTCTTGGATGCCATTAAGGCAGTCTGTTTCTTTATTTTACCATATATAACATTCCATTTTCTCATCTGCATTTCATTTTTCTCCGTTTTCTTATCCATTACCTTTGTAGGCACAGACCCTAACTTCCTGTGAGTTATATTAAATAAGTGACCCTGTAGAAAAAACTCATCCTATACTGGGCACACTATCCATACTAACTCTCCCAGCCAGATATTATGGCTGTTTAATTAAAATGGGAAAAAAGCAGGCAGTCTGACTCTGGGCCTCTGAGACTTTGGTATCATAGCAGAAATATTTCTAAGCACCATTCTTAGTCATTGCAAGTGTAGTACATGAAATCCAGGTAAAAACCTGAGACTTCACTACTGCCCATGACCAACAGTACTTCATAAGACTTGTGAACTTTGAGGTCTACGTTCTCAAAAATGTCAGTGGGCAGCCATGAGAGACAAGAAAATTACAGTGTTTCTCTGCTTGGAGTACTCCTATTCTCAAAATCACTAACAGACGAGACAGACAGATGAGGTAATACAAAATAGATAATATCTGGCATTCCAGAAAATCCCCTTGCAGTGAGGGATTAGCTACAAAGGTGCCACACAGTTGTGGAAGCAGCAACCATACTAAAACAGCCATCAATTCTTCTATGACTTCCACATCTTATTATCACAATGACTTTGAGCAAAAAATGAGCCAAAACCTAAGACCACGTTCACAGCCAACAGCTGAGATCCACTTTCCTTCCTGTATTACGTTGCAATATCCTTCCAACCCTTTCACACTCTGATGGACAGTTTTAGTTTGTGGTTTCTCACTATAAAGGGAAATTGCTCGCATCAACCCTCACGGAAGCAGAACAGGTCTTCTCTGTTTGCACTTCATACTCCGCTGTCATTCCAAATTCTCCGTTTGGAAGCGCATCTCTCCATATGTGGGTATGTTAGACAAATAACTGCTGGATGAGAAGGGAACTAAGCATTTTATTGCTTGCCCATGTGCAGTCATCAAATCGTGTTGTGCCTTCCAAACCACTCATATTCGAGCAACTGTGGGCCACACTCCAGCTCTGTAACTTCTATGGTCTTTGGAACATTATGGAAATGGAAATCGAAGCATACAGCTACCCTAAAATGTGACCATCTTAAATGTGACCATCTAAAACATGACCTATCATCAATACTTGATATAGATACGGCACAGATTGACTTCACCGAGTATCCTCAGATGACTTAGAGTGACTGATCAGGCAGGTCCAGACACAAGTAACAGATTTGCTACAAACAAAATCATCAGATTTAAACCACCACTGAGTGATTGTGGTTGACTGTTCAAGGAAGCAGGTTAAAAGCCAGCAACTTCAGGCAGAACAAGATTAGGAGGCAAAATTACAAGGAATTGCCAAGACACAAAATGCTGTAAGAGGTACTTCTCCATATTTTAAAAGCAGCAGCCTACCTATTACATATGATAGTACAAAATAAGGGTGCTAACCTGTGTACTGCTTATATAAGTAGCTAAACTTGATCATCGTATACCTTAGGACAATTCCATCTTCCTATTTGAAATGTGATGGCATACTCATTTGCAGTGTAACCTGAAAACATTTTAATTTGAATGTGTCACCTACAGTAGAATCACAGGAGCGGATATTGCAGTCAGTTACAACACTGCACATGTGAATCACATTGTGCCTTACTTAGCCTGCTCAAAACAGAGACCACAGGAGCCATCACAGCTTTTGACCTAGGGACATGTAGGGGATAATTGGGAGCTGGAGGAAGACATAACTGACATGAATTTTCATATTGAAAGGTGGTACAAATAAATAGGAGAAAGAATGTATCCAGTGGGCCCAAACTGGCTTATTCAGAACACCTGAAGAAATTATAGGATCCAATCCTGGAGTACCAAAACTAAATTAAAAAAAAATAAAATCTGAGAGATGCTCCCCTCAGTGTGCAACTATAAGAAATGCCCTAATGAATTCTTAAACATTTTTGTGCTCTGAAAAACACTTCTCTGAAAGCAGTATCTTTGCTTGAGTCCTGGCTAGTTCTGCTGCAGTTTTGCAGGCAAGTGTTTTGTAGCTGTGAATTTTTCTCTTCCGCCTTTTTAGTATGTGTCACTGCAGTAGCTGACTAAACAAACATGAAGTGTCCCTAGAAAGTGATAATCCACACCACTGTTCCCCCTTGTAAATCCTGTTTTGTCACCCTTTGTCATGCCTTTCTGTGTACTCGGACCTTAGATTTCTGCTCCAAGTCACACAGGCAGTCTGAATCAGGATCCAACTGGACGGAAGTTCAAAGCCATATTTCCTTCTTCAGTTATGAAGGGAAAATGTGGACAACAGAGATGGCAAGCATGCAACATCAGATTTGTCATCAAGTATGGGAAGCAAGTCTTGGACAATGGATTAAAAAGAACCATCTTAGTGAATAACATATAGTTGCCAGAAAACAATGTTTCCAATACTTCTCCCAATTTACAACATTTTTTTGTGACAGTCTTAGTTTTGTTCCTCCCATTTATAAATAAATTTATATTCAGTTGTCTGTGACCACAATGTTAATCTTTCAAGTAATTCTACAGAGTATATCGTTATATAACAGGCTGGAGAAAAATGTCCAAAGCTCCTTAATCATCCCAAACGTACAGTACCAGCATTTTGGCAACTTAATGCTCTTAAGAACCTCAAACAGGGAAAACCCTCAAGAATCCAGTGGGACCTATAAAAGTTTGGGCATCATTTTGAATTCAAACCATATGATCAGCAAAATCCATGCTTACTTCGACAGTTAAGAATTTTTTCTGGAAATATATTTAGATCATTTGTTCTTACTGTCAGCATTGTTTTGGAAACCTTCCTAAAGGAACAAGTGGTTGCTTTTTAGGTTTTCAGAGTTTCCAAGATCCTATTTGACTATTTCTTCTTTGGTTCATACGTGCCTGAAACTGCAAAAGCCTTATAAACCACCAGAAGTGGTTGCTGCCACCCATTCCTAAGAAGGAGCAAACCAAAATGATAACAATATTGGTGTTCTGTCCCTTGCCTTGAGCGTCATGCCGCCACTCTGCCAGCCGGAACTGTTTATAGTGCACCAGGATGATGTGGAAATCATCTCCTTCCTCCCTGCTCCAAATGCTGTAATCTTGCTCATTACTATATATCCCATGCTCAAAACAGATTTAAAGCATAAAGGCAATGCTACAAACTCCTCTTTTGTGACAGGGCTTTCACGAAAGGATGCCTTCCCACTTCTCCTCCCGACAGCTCTCAGGACCTGGATGCCTTTTCCTCCCGCTCCATCCTAGCACATCTTCCACAATTTTAACCCACTGGGTAAATTTAACACAATTTGGATGAGGGGGATAGAGCTTTTCCCCAATAATTGCTACATATGTGTTCTGTGGAAAAAGGTGGCCAAGATGAGATACCCTCCAGTAAGCACCCCGGCCCCTCTGCAGCAGATGTTACTACTCACATTGACTTTCTAACAGCCTGATGTGCTGCAGCTGCACAGGACAAAAATCTGTCCAAGGTGCACTGAGCTCTAGCCAGTACTACAATGCGAATACCTTCCCAGAAAAGGTATCATTAAATTACAAATAACTTTCTCTGTCCTGAATTGGACCAGAAAGTCAGACAGGACATTCTTCACAGGAAGAAATTTCCTAAAGAACTTAATAGAAACTGTCAGCATCTCTACTTTCCACATGAATGACTCTATTTAAAATTCTTTTCTTATTCCCCTGTAGGCAGCCATTGGTTTTATTTTATCTACAAAAAGCATTTACTTTCATGGAGCTATTTTTCATAGCCATTTTCTGTTTCCAAACCAATCCTTGCCCCAGTGAGCTCAGTACCTATCCAAAGTAGGCACAGAGATAGGGGAGATGGCAGCAATTTAGCACCCACTATCAGCAGACCCTTGTTTCATCCACTTTCTGTTAAGGAAATATAATTCTACAAAACCTTTCCATGTTACTATTCCCTGGCACAACCACAGCCCTGCTTTGTACCAGTGCTTCTTGCACTCCTCTGCTTTCATCCTTCCCTGTCGTGAGCAGATTTCGTATTCATCTCCATGGCCTTTGTATCCCAGGAGTAGTGAGGAGAATGGGCTGGAAATGACTCATAACTTTCTCCATTTTCCCCCCTGCAAACATGCTACATGTGTGGACTTCACAGGCCTTGGGAAGAGCAAGGTTTAGGAGCAGAGCAGTGCTCAGTTAGGAAGGTCTTGAGGTTGGAGGTCCTCGAAGATTTCGCTCACAAGCAGAGAAGCAAAACCAGATTCTTTGCCCACAGTCAGGCTCTATAGACATAAAGGGCTTCTCTTACACAAAAAGGTAATTAAATCAAAAGCTTTTGTAGGACACCAACATAAACAATTACTACAAGTAAAAGATAGCCTGTTCTTTTTAAAATTGTCATCAGCTTGGTTGCATCACACTCTGAAGCGAGGACTATTTGCTCTTTAAACTAGTCTTAGAAGTCCATCCTTTTGAAACAATAAGGTGGAAACAGCTCTAAACATATCCTCCCTAAGTTTTTGTGCATTTTCAAAGTGCTGTTAAAGGATTAATATGGACAGTCACCAGGGAACCTGAACGGGATTTGTTCTATTTTAATATCCGATTGAAGTAAATCTTGGATGCCTCAGGGCTGTAATATAAAAAGGCTATGAAATAATTAACTGTAAGTTACCATAATTGTAGAGTTTTATTTCTTCTTGTTGCAAAGCTATTTGTACTTTATTTCTATATTTGTTTTAAAGTACTGCACACAACACTGTTGTCAGGAACTCGGCTTGACTGTAACTTAGAACTTCCAGTTCACATGTGTAGAGCCTTGTAACAGAATTAGTGAGGGTGCTAATAATGATATATGAATGGAAATGTGTGCCTCACTGGAAGCAGCAGCAAACAGACATGAAAACAGTGGCACATGTGAATAAGGAAGGACAAAACTGACTGCAGAGAAATTAAAAATGCCTCATTTACATCAAGAGGAGCAGGCCTGAGCTCTGGTAAGGCCACAGCACAGCCAGCTCTGGGACCACAATCCTGCCCCTTGACAACAGCAGAAGAGAAACAATCACTGTCACAGTACATCATGTACGCCACTCCTTGTCCTATGGGCACAGCAAGAAGTCATATTGCAATCTGGATAAAGTCAACATGAGGACATACAGATAAATGGACAGCAGACACAAAAATGGAGGTGGAAGTGAGCAATACCTTGAAGCAAAATGACTACTCCAGTATGGCTACTGGATCCTAAAGGCATAGAGGACCTGTATAAAATCCCTAGCAGCCCAGAAAAAGCACTGAAGACTTGACAACCAGGGCCCTTTTGCCTTCAGTGTCACACATGAGCCATCCTGATCAGACCACATGCACACATATATGCTGACCCTTTGAGAATGTAGGCATGACACTGAATAAATCAAATTAACTTGTCTAACCACTTAACATAGTCCACCTCTCGGTCCTATAAGAACTTCACTGAGTGCTGTCAAAGCAATTTCCAGCAGTGGATTGTGTCAAGTTTCCTCCTCTTCACTGTGAAACAGTCCCCTCAGCAGGAAGGTGGCTGGATAGCACAGGACTGAGATATGGTATAATACACATTATACAAATAAATTACACGTTTGAAATGTCACAAAGTCAGACATGAGCCAAACTCTTTCACTCAGTTCTTGACATACACAAACATCAGGCGCTGCAGATTAGATCACAGCCATGAAAAAGCACACCACACAAACTTTCACAAACACAGAGGTATTTGGGCTTGCCTAACTCTCAGGTTAAATCTGAAGAGGAATAAAACTATATTGTAAATTTTAGTAGTTCTCCTCCTTCAGAAAAAAGATGTTCCATGAAAATTTCAAGTAAATAGCAAACTGAATTACTGTGATGCTCTCTCATGAATTTGTGTTGGTTTACTTGTTAATCCTGACCCCACCTAAGCCAAAAGTAAAACTTTGTGAGCCTGAAAATGTAATTCTACCTCTCCTAGGTATTCTACTGCTTTTTTCAGTATTACCACTTAGCTGCTTTAACTGTGACTTAGACCACAGAACAATCTCAAATTACCTTTAGTTTTACATTCGCTTAAAAGAGATGAGTGCAGATTTGAAACAGATGATCCAAGATTTTTTTTTCTTTCTTTTCATCCTCTTCAATTCTTCTTTAGAGACTTGGAACTGTGACACTCTTGGCTGAGGGAGGGAAGGGTACTGAACAGATGGATTGGTCAAGTGTTTGAGCAGGCTAAATCAGAAAAACAGAGCATCAAGAAAGAAATCCACCTCATATGGAAAGAGTAAGTAGCTTTGTTCCTCATGAATCTTCAGCTATAGCTAAAGGTGTCTGTCATTTTTTGCCATCCCAAAATATAGAGTGGTCTTTGTTAAGCCCTTCAAGACTACTTTTTTACTTTAATTAAAAGCTTTACATGAAACCACAAAGAACCCCCCAAAACAGTGTATAAACTACACTACACCATCTGACAAGTCATCTTACACAGCTTAAAATCACTTGAATCGATTTTCAAATGGGTGCTTCCTGATTACTTCACAACTGCAATCTTTAAATCAGTGACTATTCCTGTCTGGCTTAGATTGTCAGGAATTTTACTCTGCCATGAAAACCATTATAAAGCCCCAGTTCTGAGGTTTGCCCCAGTATTGGTATGAACCTGAATGCTTCATAAATCAGATTTTTAATGCTTTAAATTTTGCAAAAGTTATCAAAAAGAAGTAAGCACAGCAGCACTTGAACAGTGGTCAACAATTGCATAGGGCTGTCACAGGGAAGTCCTCTAGAGATCTTTTAGCATGAAGAATGCTGTTTTATATATATTACTATTCATAATTACTGTGATTAGTGGAGCCATCTATTCCAAGAAGTCTGGATTCCTTAAGCATGGACAAGTTCTCATATTTCCGTATTAAAATGAGAGCTGCACTTGGAAAAGGTAAAGCTTTCATTTTGGCTGGACAAATTGGATTTGCATTGACTGTGCATACTTTAAGGTGGCATTTTGCTTAAACAAGCTGCATTTTATTTTCTTGAAAATGAAGTTTCATATATTTACTGCCCAGACACTAATTTTCCCCACTTTCCAAAAAGGGGGAAGGGTCTGCATTACAGCAACAAAAATAAAATGAGAACCTTGGTTGATAATTTTGCAGCAGAAAGTTTCCTAATAATTTTTCAATTCTATTTATTTAACTGAGTCTAACAGTATTTAAAAATACTACTTAAAAAAAAAGATAATTTATTAAAATATTTACTTAAATACATGAGAATTCCAACGTGGGTCAACAGAACCACTCCTCTGCTTTAACTTAAAAGCCTGCTTTGATGCCTCACTGAATCAGGCCCGAGTGATTTATAGCAAATGCAATGTCTTTTGGAAAAGATATTGTATCTTTTGCCAGGATTTAAAGATTGCTAAGTAGCCTTAGGAGGGTAAACCAAGATGACTGCACTTCCTTACATCTTTGATGATATTTGTATGAGTTTATAGACATTTTCCATAAAATAAATGATGCAGTTGGATAGCCAAATTAGTAGAAAGCCTGGGGCAGCACATCTGCTCTTTCTCCCTGCTACTTAAACTATAACGAAACAGATGGAAATCTCAATTCCACCACTGACAGCCTTCAGCTTGACTGTTAAAAAGTAAAGAAGTAATGAGCTTTCAGAAATGTCAAAAAGAGGTTATAACAGGAATACTTGAAGTATTTCTGATAGATAAAATACACTCCATAATATCTGTACTGTTTGATCATTAACAAAACAAACCTCTCCCTTCCAAATTCTTGATGGCATTTTTAAGGCATTAAAATATCTTCTATACCCGCAACACAAATTACACTTGAGAGAAAAGACGCATATTGGAGGCTAGACTGAAGAAATGGAGAATGTACTATTTTGAAAGCATTATTTAGACAGCATGCTGTTTGACTTGAGGAACTGTGAATGTTACAGTGGAATATCCCAGAATCACAGAACGGCTGAGGCTGGCAGGCACCTCTGGAGACCATCTTATCTACCCACCCGCTCAAGCAGGGTCAGCTAAAGCAAGCAGTGCAGGACCACATCCAGAGAGCTTCTGGATATCTGCAGGGACACAGACTCCACAACCTCTCTGGCAACCTGTGTCAATGCTCAGTCACTGTGACAGTAAAATCGGGGTTTTTTTCTAAAGCTGAAACTTCTCTTACATTTAAACACAATGTTTGTGTCTTATTTTCTCCTGTCCTGTCACTGGGCACCATTTACAAACAGGCTGGTTCCTTCTTTAAACTCCCCTGATACTTGTACACACCCTCTTAGCTGCTGCTTCACTGGACTGAAAGGTCCAGCTCTCAGTCTCTCCTCAGAGAAGAGATGCTCCAATCTTAGTGGCCCTTCTCCAGTATCTCTCTCTTGTACTGAATACAGAACTCCAGGTGAATATGGATGATAAAATCTAACTAACCATATGACCTGTAGCGCATTGATTATTTGACATAATAATACAAAGAACTATTTCTTCTCCAATTAGTCAAGACAAATTTTGCAGTGTGAGAAATAATTCATATGTAAGTAGTGAAAGTTAATGAAAATGATGATAGGATAGTATTTGGCTTTGAGAGCCAAACCCACTTCCATTTACATTAATGTCTTTAGAACTAGATCTAAGTGATCCATACTGTTCTTATGAAGAAAGCAATTCACTGTGCACAAAGCTAGTAACTCTGTTATGCCTAGACTTGATGCTGGTCTTTACTTAACATCACTAATTCAAGGGGGAGGGAGAAACGGGGTTTCTTCTGTATATAAATACACACATATATACACATATATCCCATATATATATATATATTTATATGAACAGTTACATTTCTAAAGCTTTCTTCAACTTTCTTGTTCTGGATTTCAACTTCACTGGCTCTCTACACCACACTGAACTGTGAGGAGCTGAATGACTCAAGCTGGAGGCACCTGGTACATCACGCGGTTGAATCTGAAGAACAAATTTCCTTTTTCCAGAGTGGTCCCATAGCAAACACAACATGCTATTACTGCCTTCACACTGTAACATCAACTACGTATGTACCTCAAAATGGACATCCTTGTACCTCACAATGGAGTTATTCCACTGTGTAGAAAAGATTCACCCTTATCACCTTTATTTCAGGATAAACACCAGTGGAGAATTGCCAGGATCAGACAAAAACTTGGGACTTCAGGAAGGATAACTGAGAAGCCATTTGGAATTACATACTGTCATGGTACTTGGTGGTAAAGAAACTGGTTCTTTAAATCCCTAATATTTTCCCGAGACTGAGCAAAGCAGGTTTCAAAATAATGTTTCTGCAGGTTTTACAATTACTGATTTTAAGTTTCTACAGTTCACAACATGAAAACTTGCAGTCCACCTTTGACCTATGATTCGATGATTCTGTGACCTATTCCACGCAACTTTCCAGTTCCACTCAGACTCAAAGGAGAAAGAACGAAGCGTGGAACATGTGTTACTTTGGTATCAATAGTGTATGTGTGTGATGCCCAGTACTGCATTAGAAAAAGAAATCTGTCCAGACAAAATCTGAACTTACCCTACGTGCTTTAAAAATTTTTCACAATCATGCTGTGATTAAGCAGTTTATGCCACCATCCTGCTCAAAGATTTTTTACATACGAAGAAATAATGTTGACATTTATGATTACCTGAAGCCAGTCTCACTGTCTTTAGGGAAGGCATGACGCCAGAAAAGACTAGATCAGTGTGCCACCACAACTCTTCTGTAGTCTACCTTTGATGTCAGATACAGGCCCAAACAACATCCAGCTCCCAGTTTCTTTTCAGACTCTTTTCCAAGAACACCACTTACATGGGCTCTAAGATGTTTTTCTACAGTATTTCTTAAGCATTTGTCCCTCTTGCCACATCACTCTATTTGCATTCTTAAGATTACTTGACAATTAAACTATACACCTAAATCTCTGCTCTCCATTACATAATATCTAAATAACATGGGAAGACACATCGAGGGGCAACTAAATAAAAGGAGATGGGAAGGAAGAAAAAGAGAAGCATTTACCCCTTCGGTGAGCTCTAATTCCTTCTGAGTAGGAACTAATACTTATAGACAAAGTTATTAAATATCCATAATAACAAAAACATAATATAAGCAAAAATGTAATAAATAATAAAGTCTACACAACATAAAGATTGAGCTAGTTATAAGTTATGAAACAGGACACTATCTGGTATGCTAGGCAAAGACAGAAATATATTTATTTCATGGTGTTCCAATATAAATTTATAAGCCAAAGACCACAACTGAAGAAGGGTAACAATGGTAAAAAAAAAAAAAGCTACAAGTAATGGACATATACCACTGTTCAGCAACTATCACAGCCAAAAGGGTTAACATAAATAAAGGCTGTACAGATAAGGGATTATCAAATATGGATAGAGCAATCTCACCTTTATATTTGTTATAGTATAACCAGTGCTATAGTCCTCTGATCGTTTCTGATGCTTATATTTAAAGAATTAAACATCAAACCCAACTCATTCTAACTAAATGCCTCGGTTTATGCAGAAGGTCAAACAAAAATGTTTTCTGTCTTTACAAACTTGCAGTCCACTGAACATGGCCAGAACAATGCTTGAATAACATACAATGCCAAACATTCAATTAAATTGACCCAGTCAGCACTCTATGGGATGGCTGAAAGGACTTACAAGAGGCAGATTTTGAATGGCAGTCTGAAGGAAATGAAAAAAGTTGAGTTGCAGATGTAACAGGGGAAGGTATTTCATATTAAAGGAGGAGAAAAATCCTTTTAAGCAAACATGGAAAAAATAGAAAGTAGCAGAGCTGTGTAACTAAAGCAGAGATGGGGTAGAGGTACCAATAAACTGCATAGAACCATGAAAGAACAAAAACTATTTCGGTGTAGTTAAGCCAATAAGAACACTTTCTCAAGAGGAAGTGTGAACAAAGCCCAGGGGAGGAAGAAGAGTTTGGCAGCAACATTTGGACCACTTGGAAGGAAAGCAGATTTGCATCACAAGGGCCAGAAAGTACTGTAATACACAAGGGAGATTATCCAAGACCATAAACATTTTGAAATCTATCCTAACAAAAGATATACACGGAGAAGAACCATGCCCAGGGAAAGACATCAGATTCATCTTGCACATCCTACCAAAAGCGAGAGCACTGTTGCTTCCTTGCAGAAGCTCAGTGGGTTCTGTTTGAGTAGCACTGCTAGTGCAATTTAATTTTCCAGCTCAATGCTATTCAGAAGAAATTAAATATCAATAAATATAGGTAACACTACCAGTGCACATCACACATAAGATCCCCCAAACCAGAAAACATAAAAATGAATATAAGCATGTGTTCAGTCAAACTCTGTAGTTCGTGTTAGTGGTGACCTGCTGTTCCTCAGACAGCATTATTCTTTCTTTCTGTCCTTGCCAGGGCAGAGATACAAAACAGTTAGAATGTGCATTATTTTAAGAGGATTCTCTAAAGATAAAGGCATCAGGCACTTTTGAGTCATGCCATAACTACTCCATATTAATAAAAAGCTTTTCCAATCAGCTCTGCAGAAGAAACTGCAACCCAAGTTCACAAATATACATTTAATCTGCAGCAGTTGGCATCAGCAAGCTAAAGTAAATCATTATCTTTCAGAAGAAAACAGAAACTAGTAGAAGTCCAGATGGGCTCCACAGGATTTACACAGTTGCCTTTAAGAACATTTCTCCTAGACTTGTGATGGTTGGCCTAAAACCGGAGCACTTCCCACTCAATTATTGCACTTTTTGCATCTCCCCTCACACACATGACTTTCTGACCAGTCATGCCAGCATTACAAAACCAGGTTGTAACTGCTTGGTCACTCTCTGATACCACACGTGATAAACAACTCGGATTCTACTGAACCACGAAAGAGGTTGGTCACAGAGAAAAAAAACCCCAAAATGTTCTTGGATCAATGACCACATAAAATCGGCTCAGAACTGTATCACGAATTTTTAAATAAAACCGTGTACAGAAGAAATTCAGTATCATGTGTTTAAAGGTAAGAAAAAATAAAATAAAACCTGAGAGAATACTTTTCTAATGTACTCAAGTAATTACTGTTTTGAAAATATTAGCCAGAATTTAAGGGGAAGTTACATTTTATTACTACAAACAAAACACATTTTTCTACACTTTATTAATATGGCTTATATGAGTCACAATGTTCAAAGCTATACACAATAAAGCTTCAAAGACTAACAAAATCTCTTCTCATGGCTCTTCGATACGGCAAAAGTTGCCACCATTATTAATATTTTAAATGAAGTCAAGACTTCATGTATTAATTTCAAAATCACTCCTAATTGGATTTTTACTTGGGAAAAATTGGAGGAATGTTTATAAACTTTGCCATCGAAGTGGAATACTTGAGCTCAATGGTATATTTATAACAATAATGTTTTTTCCAGGAGTCATCATAAGGAAGTAATAGCCACTCTTGCTTTCATTGCAGAAGCTTTCTGAAATCCCAAGAGAAAGGGGAAGTATGAACATTGTATTTTACACTGAAAAACGGACAATGCTTTGGGCTGACCTACACAGGACATATTATTGCAGCCTGTGCTACTGGGTACGATTACACTTTATCATCATGAATTTAACTTTCTTAAAATTGCCTTTGAAGTAAGTTCAAACTTTTCAGTCCAACCTGTCTCACTGGTAAACTTATATTCAAATATTTATTAACAATGACTGGAAAAAAGGTTAATTGGAGACTAAATTAAGGTCCCAGAAGTGTTCTAACTCTATTTTAACATTTTAAACAGGTGGTTAGAAGTTCTAAATGGCTCCTTCTCAAATATTCAAGATCCTGGGGATTATATCAGTGATCTCAAAAGAGCACTGTGTAAAATTATAGCTCTTATAATTGGGGACTAAGTGAGAAAAGGAAGTGGACTCCTCAGAACTGTTTATAATCTTCTGCTAAGTCAAATACTATCTATCTTTTTCATAGTATTATTTACACCTTTCTCAGGGAACCTCAGATGGTGTACCAAAAATGGCCTTCTAATGCCTGGCACAGAAAAGTAAGAAATTGGTGCTTAACGTATTATTTTAGATTATAGAGGCAGCAAACTAATCAGATGCAATTTTTCTGATTTTATTTCAGACTGTTTAGAAAGTAACAATACATCTCAATTAGAATCCCTGGATATGGCTGTGGCATATAGATTTTGTAGAATATACGTGCATTTCAAATTAGCTGGCTCAGAAACCAACTCTGGTGTATTGCGAAAGTAGGAAGTAGCTAATAGTTAAAAAGAATATTTTTAAAGTTTTGTTCTAAATTCTTTTTCTCTATATATTATTTGCCTTTTGCATATCACTCACTTATACCTTGGATTTATCAATATTAGTCCAACAATTGTATGTAATTTAGTGGACTCAGTAAATTGGTTTTTCAGAGATGAGCTGCTGGAATTGTAACTGGACAGAATCACCGTTGAAGATACACTGAAACTAGACCCAGGCCACACCATTTTGAAAGGACTGCAGGGAAACACGAAAGAAAGAGATTTATCCTAATTCCAGATACTCTTAGTTTGGTGTTTGACACAAAAACTTTCTGTTAATTGTAATTAATGGTAAATTCTATGACTAATCATTCAAAGTTATTACAAAGACATTAGAAACTTGAATTGTTTTAATTGATATACTCAGGATATCTTGGCTAAAATATCTATCTTGGTTACTTCAGTAAGTTTAAGTCCCCAGTTCATGATTTATTGATCAAAGATCCATCTGCCTTCTAAGATTAATTAACATTCTTATTTCCTAACCCTAACCTTCTGGTCTTTGTTTTCTGGTGAGTATTGAAATGTTCACATCCATGGTTAGAATTACTTGATCTACTTGAGTACTCATTATTTGAGTGTATTACGTGCAGAACAGTGCAGTACCTACTGAGAGTGGTCATATTGGAGCAGTTTAAGAATGCCAGTTAATACAACTTTACTTTTTTTCTGGGGTTACTCATTCATAAAACTATAAAATTGGATTCTACAGACTCCTAAGGCCACCCTGCCTCCCAAAAAAACAGCCTCTTAAATCACAGAAGAAATCAAAAAACTTTGCTTGCATAGATGAATCATCCTGTCACCTCATGCCAGCCAGAAACTTAACTTCTGAGTAAGGAAAGGGTATTTAATAGCTTCTGCAGAAAAAATATGTGTCTGTGGGAAAAATTGGCAAAGTACTTTACTCCTGTGCAATGTCTACATGATGTAATCAGAACCATAACAAAGAAAATAAAAGTAAGGGTTTGCTTTTCTTGTTTCTGTAATGCCTTCTTGAGAATAAACAAGCTCAGCTTGAGCTTCCTTAGATGGCAACAATTATTATTCCATATCATAAAGCAAAGTTTTTGAATGGTCTGTGTACTTCCTATGACTGAGTCTTCTGAAAGAGGTCTGATAATGTATTCATGGTAATAGATTACATAGTCTAAGAAAGTGTTAAAGGTTAATTATGCTTGTTCTATTACAATACTACTACCTGTTTCTTTCAACTACCTGTCTGAAAGCTATTTTCCCTGTCACCTAATACATGACTTTATTTTAAAGGCTATCAACCCATTACATGTTCAGGTCATGCCAAGCACAGAACACTCACAAAAGCACTGTGTGACCCAACACTCTAATGGGTGGCTGTAAATGATTGAACCTGCTCACCCTACTCCGTTTTCAGCAGTAACACTGGAAAACTCCCAAAATACTTATTTTTTGAAGAAATGTGGGGAAGAAGTAGACGAAGTTATTACAATAATTTCTCTTCCAGTCATGGAGAAGCAAATATACACACACTGCCCTTCTGGAAAGAAATGTTTACATGGGGAGAAGTCTTATGAAGAAATGTGAGTTAATACATTCCAACTTGTACAGTATCAGACAGATATCTAAATGTGCATGTTAAATATGTGCTGTGGCATCTGAGGTGGCTCCCAAAATCCATCCCTCCCTTGCTGGTTGTAGTTCAGTGGATGCATGCAATCTATAAAATACCGATTATAACCAGAATTATGCTGTTACTCCTGTGAAAACTGTCATGTACTGACAAAGAATCTCATCTGGAGCTCCCCTAATGAAAATCTGTTTACTGATAATTTTCCTTTTTTATACATGATGGCTCAGAGATTGGCATCTCTATGTCTCCTTGCCCCTCCGTCTTCAAATTCCAGCTTTGCAGGACAAAGACAGAGTTAAACCTTGGTTTGATTAATTTTTATATTTTCTGGTAGGCTTTAATAGCTAAAAATATAAATAGGGTCAGAATGATTACATCATAAGATTTGTTCATATTGGTAGGATCATCCGTATACTGAAATAAAAAAATAATAGAAAGTAAATAGCAAATATCTCTACTCACTGTCAATAAATAAAAAAAGAACCAAACTGTTTCTGAATTTCACATCATATTGAATCACATGGTCAAGCAACACAAAAGGTAATGAAAACCATTGCTTCCACTTCAGGAAGCTATGAAAGACAAGGCTGACAAAAAAATAAGAACAGCACAAGAGAGAGTGTTACACTTTGAAACTGTAGTTACTTAA
Organism: Campylorhamphus procurvoides; assembly: GCA_013396655.1. Taxonomy (NCBI): domain Eukaryota; kingdom Metazoa; phylum Chordata; class Aves; order Passeriformes; family Dendrocolaptidae; genus Campylorhamphus; species Campylorhamphus procurvoides. Next base: position 1,229,841 of record WBMV01000298.1, on the reverse strand, counting down.
TTGTACATTTCATTGCAACATTGCATTTAATAGAATGAAAGGGAAGCTCCTATAGTAGCAAATGGTCAGGAATATCAGACTCTTCACCTATCCTACTATTAAAGTACCTTTTATTTTCATAATTTATTTTTCTGAGCTGCAATAATCAGAAAAAAAATACCATTTATGTGATTTATACTAATGAAAATGGTGAATTGTAAAATGTATTTTTCACAGGCCTTGGGAAAGCTGCCACCTGACTGTAATCACCTAGCAAAAGGATGAAACAGAGAGTGCTGTTGATAGGGGATCACATCACTATTGAACATCCTCCTCAAGGATTCCGGAGAAAAGTCCTACAGAATTCAGAAAAAAGTTCTTCTTGCACAGAAACCCAGTCAATTTCTTTTTGTTTTCATTTGTCTCAGGGCTCTGACAGGCAACAATAAACCGAACTCAGCTGAAAATTAATATCAGATGGTGAACTGAGATTAGTTCTGTAAACGTCTCACCATTTGACAAAGATAGCAGAAAAAAGTCTCTCCCCATTCTACATCACTCCCCTATATGGTTTAGGAAGCTACATCATCTGGACCAGGGCATCAGCTACTGTAATCAGGGGATTTTGTTGTTGTTGTTGTTAAATTTGTTCAGTTTTTCATCCAAATGCTCCTAAGACATCGACACAGGACTGGATTTTTGGTCAGGAAACACATATCCACTACACTGCTTCCCTCCCCCACTTCCTTCAAGAAAGCCAGGAAAGATGTACAGTAACTGAAGTTGTCTGCAAAGTCTCTTCCCTAGAGATGGGAATAATGAGCTTTTGGAAATGTTTAAACTCTACTAAATAAGAAAAGCATCTAGCAATGATCTGGTAAAACAGTTTTAAAGCCATGAGATTCCGCTCAGTATCTCCAGTGCTATTATTTTTAACTGAAAAACTAGGACCACATCCAATTTTATACTTCTGGAATTATTATTGTTTTATAAAAAGACACACACATATGTATCTCCTAAGATGTCTACATTTCCTGGCATTCAATGTAGACAGCTAGTGCTTTAAATCTCCACAAAATTCAGCTAAATAATCAGGTCCCCACCCATCTCTAAATATTTGAAGTATACTTGTGTCTAAAAGACTTTCAGTTCCTTTCCCTTTGTTTGAGCCATTAAAAAAATTAATAAAAGCATATTAAGATTTTGTAAATTCATAAATACTATATAATTTCTGGGATAGCAACTCATAGGAGTGAGACTGTCTCTAGGGTTTCCTTCACAAACCTCCTGGTTGGAAGCATGGATAGTGCTGTGACAATAGTTACAATATTTAAATCCAGTGAAGCAAACTCAGCTTGTTCAGTCCAAGCCAGTCACTGCACAATAGCTATGACATACCAGTTACTGCATAGCATAAAGATTAACAACCCCCACACAGAAAAACACTACAAATAACTGCCCTGCATGTCCATTTGTCAACTTCCAGATGCTATTTCTTATCCTTCAAGCATCAACAGAGGCTAGTAGCATCACCAAAGCTATCTTGCACTAGCCACATACCCAGGGTTCAGCTCTTAAATGCTGCACAGAGCAGCTAAAGTTTTTCAAAGCTTGGCTTGAGTCCCTAGCAAAAATTCTACAAGACTTCCTAAGTCACGAGCAATAATGCTGTGACCTGAGATCCAAAGGAATCTCCTCTCTGTGAGGACAAGTGACATTGTGGCTTTCACTCTGTCCTACAAAAATCCCTTCATTAGGTCTTAGCTTTCATCTCTAGTCCTAAAAAAAATAAATAAATCTCTATTGCCCTTTTGGTAGCATCAAAGTCCTTTAAAGACTTTCTTAAATGACCAAAGTGAATTTTAGATACTGGAATCTCACATTTTTCGTGATATTCTTGCAGAGTTTGCTTGGTAGAATTTGAACACGGAACCAGTAAGTGTTGCTGTGCAGGACAGTCTTATCTTTATGCCAAGAGACAGACAATTTGTTTTCCTAGAAGTACAGGGTATACCCTCATCAGGACTATCTGGAACATACCTGATGTCTGAAAAAACCAAAAAGCTTTCAAACTGCAACACCACAAACAAGCCGCAGAATCCAAATGTACATTAACAGTGAGGCCTCCTCACCATACTGTACCACCCAGAGTGAAAAATATGTACTTCTTTCAACAACATCAAAGCTCACAGAGAAGTTGACAGGGACCTACAGCAATCATCTGGTCTAAGTGCCCACCTCAGGGCTGACCAGAAGTCAAAGCACACTATTAAGGCCATTGCCCAAATGCCTCTTAAACCCTTCGGTCCAAGGGATGCCTTGGAAATAGAAAGAAGCTTGTTAATTCAGATGTAAGGCTGCACAAAGCGTAATGTTCAGCTGGATCCCTTTAAACACATTAGCTCTGCATATCATTATTTGACCAGAGCAGACCTAACTGGAAGAGACTTAGCAAGCTGTGAAAAAGGGAGCTGTATCTCCAACATTAAGACCAGATGGCTGTTACATGGAAAACAGGTGGGATCTATCACTGGAAAGGAGCAGCTACACATTTAAAAAGACCGAAAAGAAAGGCATATGGAGCAAACCTGACTTTTCTCGAATACGTTCCCATCTATTTACAGCAAAACTCACTGACAATGATCATATGCTTTTGATCATAACTTTATGTTGCAGCATTAATGTTCAAGTAATATTATATATCAGCTACGGAAATGGTCTCCAAGTTTTCACTTTTTATTTTTTGTTTAGTAGTAGGGTATGTGACTACCAATATTTTGAAACTCAGTATGACAGATTTGGAATTATACCAACAAAATTAATAGTAGTATAGGAGCAGTCCTTGAGACAGTAGGATACGTGGCGAAAGTCCTAAGCTGTATTCACCACACAGTCTTTTTTTGGATATTTTGCAGAGTTTAAATCATAAACAGATGTTTGTGGAAAGAAACTGTCTCCCCTTTTTCACATACAATGTATTAATCACTCTAAAATAAGACTATAAAGATAGTATCTTGCCGAGTCCTTTGTACTTAGCAAGGTTGCTAAATACTTAATTTACATCCTATTTGGGACAAAGCTCAAGAAGCAAAATGCTTCAGTGATCTACAAAAACAGTTATAAAAACTATTCAAATGCTCATACTCTGGAAGCTGACTAAAGGATCCAATACCCCACCATGCTGGATGGTGACAGACAACAGAATCTCTGCCTTCAAGGGTTATGTTTCCAAAGAAAAGAAACCACCCAGCACCCTTCCTGAGACTGAATATATAATTAGTTTGAGAAAGAATGAACACAATTTAATTCCATTATGACATTCCTGTCTTATTTTTAGTGGGGACAGTGATGGCAAGGAAGCAGTAATGAAGCTGAAAAGCGGTAGTTGTCACTTACCATCTGTTTAGCCCTTAATGAGGGAGTGGGAAGGGTGGAAACTGTGGTGTGCTATGACAGAACCAACCAAGAAACCAAGGTTGTGGGACATACAACTTCCAGCTAGAGCATGACAGAGACAGCAGAATTTAGGAGATCATGAAATGAAGTAATTCAATAACCAAACCAATGTATTTAGAAAACTTCATAATTACAAATCAACAACCCAAGAAGATGTAAGAGAGGGTACAGCTGTGACACAATTATAGGTGGGAACAAAAATGGCTAAGAACACAGGTAGGATTAGGACTGAACAAACCTCTCCAGGGAGAAGTGAGCAATAAAGGAGGAAGCAGAGCTGGAATTTACAAAAGTCAATCAGGAAGAAAAGGCAGAAGGATGAGATACCACTAGTAGATGGCAGCCATAGGAGGTAAGCAAAACCAGAAATATAAAGAGACAAAAAATGTGGAATGAGTGAGTCAATAAAGAGTTGCAGACTATTATTACACACAAGCAAGTTTTTCAAGAACCCTTAGGTCGAATTTCCACACTAACTTAAAGCTCAGGCACTGCTCAGACTGCACAATACTTTGTGCTAACCAGCTGCACTAGATGGTTTGCTGCAGATAGCAAGAGGATTCATCTTCTCATTTACCAGTGAGGTAGGGCGCTGTTGTGCTAAGCAAAAAACATCCAAGCCACATCACACCAGACAAGGTTACTGTTCTTAGAACCTCCTACCACTGCCCCACTGAGGAAGGAAAAAAATCAGGCAGACCACAAAAAATCATATGATGACACTGAAAACCTAACTGAAGTCGATACCATATTAGGGTAAAAAAACATGTCATTCTGTCATCAGCTGCTCTATCAGGAATGCCTGAATACACAAAATGTGGAATTTTTTTTTGGTTGGTTGTTGTTTTGGTGGGGTTTTGCTTTATTTTATGCCTTCACTATTCTTATTTCACAGCATCACTGTGATAGAACTTGTAGTAATTTAGTGGTGGTGTAGCTCACTCACTCATAGTGGTCCTTACAGTCCTTACTCAGTTACCACTTTATAGCACGTAAAGTATAACCCACTGGTTGTCTCACAGAGCACACAGAAAAGCAGAGCATACAAAAAGAAGATACCAGATCTTCCCAGCATAGGACCATCTCCTCTTACATCCTCTTTCTGAGGATATGACAGTCATGCCTGCATTAACACTTTCAAAGTGATTTTTTTTTGGTTCAGAACACTGGACTTCATTACCTTATAACCAAATGTTAACCTTGTTAAAAACAAAGGAACACAGGTTCCCATTCCTGTGGTAATTAAACAAAATCTTCATCCACAGGCACAACCTGAATCCCCACATCAGGCTCTACAAATGAAGAGTGTCCCTACCGCGGATGGTAGTTAAGACTACTAGAAATGGCATAACATTTCAAAATGATAAAAGCTATCTAAGCTATATCTATTTAAATGCCATCAGCGCTGCTCAAAACTTCAAAATTAGTTCATAGTAGAGTCTTGCCTTATGACTGAGAGGTGAGTAGCATGCTAGCTTTTGTTTTCTGCTCCTACTTCTGCCAAAAGTTAGTCTCAGACATTTCTCTTAGAAAGATTGAACAGCTCCAAAGTCACTTCTGTAACCCAGGAGAAGAAATGCATTGGAAAACACTGGAACAGCCTGGGCAGGTTAGTTAACCTGCATTTTTAGGTTTTACCTTATAGAACTGAGCATTTTATTTAAAAGTCTCTTCAAACTCTGATTACGTATTTATCACCTTGCTTAGTTTATATCACTGCAGTTGAATAATATTCCTGAAACTCCATTAAAACACCTACATGCGACTCAACTAAGGCACAGAACATTACTTAAAACCTCCGTGAATGATATCACTAAAAAAAAAAAATTACTCTGGTGAATTTTCCTATTTTTTCCAGTCACAGTAGGATTTCTAACAAAGAAGGCAAGGTGACAAAAATGAGAACATTTAAAAATTGTTGCAGCACTTATTGAAGCTGAAACTAGTTTACTGGTTCTTTGGAGCACAGACTGTATTTTTTGTCAAAAATTTGTTTTATCCTATATTCTTTTAAGTGATTCTTTGACGTTGCCTCTGCTCTTTAAGCTAAACCTTCTACCAACAAACCTCAACTGAGAACACTATAGCTCCACTGACCTTTTCAATTGTTTACATTCATATTAGCTCCTTGTTTTCACCTGACCTCTTGCTCCCAACCACAGAGTAAAAAAATCCACTTTAGCACCTTATTCTAAGGATGTCACGCAGATATGAGGTCATAGGAAACAACCATACCCTTGTCTTCTGCTCTCAAGTTTTCTCCGTCACATGTTTTCATACCTGCTGCAATTACAAACTCCATTATTCTGGGATCATGTAATACAACCAGAGCACAGCGAAGCAGAACGATGGCTACCACATGTCCTATGGAAGAAGAGGTTTTCCCCCAATGATGAATACTTGCACAAGGCACTTTGAATTCCATGAGGGCACCCAAAAAGTGACTGTAGCACCAAGAGTTGACAAAAAGTTATATCAGAACCGTAACTTGAAGATGTTGATAGTCACTCTGAAAACTGTTTGAATACCAATCAATCCTTTTACTTAGCCATTTTGTTCAATCAAACTTAAGAGATGCAGCACCCAGGGACCTGCACACAAGGAAATAATTAAGCCAAGCTCTTGAGAATGGGATTTGAGACGGGTGGTGAAGCATTGGCACAGGCTGTCCAGAGAAGTTGTCAACGCCCCATCCCTGGAGGTGTTCAAGACCAGGTTGAATGGGGCTCTAAGCAACTTCTCTAGTAGGAGGTGTCCCTGCCCATGGCAGGAAGGCTGGAGTGAGATGGCCTCTAAGGTCCCTCCCAACCCAAACTATTCTTTGATACATACCAAGGACAAGAATTTTTTTATTAAGACACCATAACAGAAATATTGTTGAATATAACTTCAGGACAAAGCATGGAAATTTCTTTTCTGTGATTAAAAAACCAAAAAAGTCTCACAGAAGTCTACAAAAAAAGCCAAAATAATGTTTTCTGGAGAAGTGGGAAAATTCAAAATTATTTTAAGCAAATTCCTTTTTCTTGTGCTGTTATGTTGCTATTCTTTATGTACAAAATTTAAAGTGTTTCCATAATATTTAATATATGATTTAAAATAAGTAAAAAATGCTGCAGCTTATTTTGTTATTGATCAAATCTACCTTTTACATTTTCCCAAGTTATTAAACCTTGTGTTTAATATTATGGAAAAAAATATGAACTAATATTTACCCCTACACAAACCTTGCAATACTTATTAAACACGGCAATTGCATCCAGACCAAATAAAAGTGGCCCCAAGTCTAAATTAAAGGCCTGAGGAATGCACTGCAGTGCAGAAGGTGCACTGCAGCCTCGTGTTTGACTTTTATTAACAATATGATCTAGATTTAATATGTTTGTTGGCACTCCTGCTGAAAAGGTAGCTCTTATGAAAAAAAACTCACACCCTCCCAGCAAATCACCAATAACAAGAGCAAAGCCACATAGCCTGCCCCTTCCTGCCTCCAGCACTGTTTTGCTTCCTGTGCCAAAGACCATTCCCAGAGCAGCCCTGCACATGGAGCTCAAAGGAGAAGGCATCTGGGACAACAGCACAGCGCTGGCAGTTCTTATGCCCAGAGCTGCCAGTTCACATGGAGGTGTCTGCTAATGCAATGGAACAGGGCAGCTGCAAGGGGCTCATTAATTCGGGGGGGAAGCTGCTTGAAAATGCACAGTATATATATCCCTCCTTGATTCTGGATTCTTTGCAAACAAATCACTGAAGTGTCTTTAAGATACAGGCCTGCAGCGTTTGAAGATGGTGCTGCAATTAGGTGAGGATGTGCAACTGAATTTGACATCAAGCTCATATACCCAGTATTCCTCATATATATTAATCCAAAAGTGGCCATCGTGCGACAACCAGCATATGTTGGCATTTTAGCTAAGAGCAACAGATGAGCAGCTGGTTCCCATTTGGAAATCTGATTTGGAAAATATACAAAACCAGCTGCACTCAGTTCTCTTATCCTGCAAATATCATTCTTTAAAAATATTTTCCATATATAATTTACAGCTTCTCTACTTTTCTGGCAAAGAAAGGAAAACAAACCCTGACTGTGTAGTCTGGCTTAAGCCGAAAAATCATTTTTTAATACAAATTTAGAATCATTAACAAATTTAATACAGCACTTCTTTGTAACTGTTATGGCATTTTTAAATTAGCTGGTATAAATGTGAAGGATAAATGATTTAACTAGCTTTTTTACCCAGTATAAATTCAGCAGAATCACTGTTGTCCCACAGCTGAGGAAATGTAGTATTCAAGATATCAGATGTGCTCAGATCATAATCAATTTTTCAGAAGAAAAGATTAATCAAAGACTTTTAATAAAAACTTGATACTGTAAAAAGACCTCTAAATGTCTGGATCATTATGTCTGGCCAGAGAAATGGACTCCCTAGGTTTTCAGATGATGCCAGGGTTGACAGATGCAAAACCTCTAAAAAGGCAGGCTTTCTATTCTGAAGCTACTGAAAAAGGGTAAAAAAAATAAAATTAAAAAAAACCACATAAATTTTAATGGTGCAGGACCAAAGTATATGTAAGCAAGTGGACTTAAATATTATTCCTAAATTTGAAGATTCTCACAGACTTGCAGAAGTGTTTTCTGTTTTTAAGTAAGGAGCCACAAACACAGATGATGTGTAGGCAAAAAAATAAGCTGATTAAACATTTTCAAAGCCTGTACAGAACCTGAAATTAAGATAATATAAGTTTAATTCTTTGAATGGCTTATTAAAAGAGAACTGTTTTTTCCTGCATTTTTCCTCAGTGTGCTTTTGGATTTGAAGACTCTTCTGATAATAGTAACTATCATTACAACATTTCAGTTTATCTGACAGTCACAAGCAAGACTGCCCCTATTCCTACGTTCTGTTAAAGGAAAATAACTCCTGCTTACACCTTCCAGAGCTCCATCCTGAGTAAGAGCAATGATTCCAAATATCTATTCCATCAAGGTATTTTAAAACAGGGAAAGGGGGAGCGTCTGTGGGGGGGAAAGGAATGTACTTATAGCAGTAGAAATTAATCACAAAGCAATTATAGTTAAATGATACTATAAAATTAATTTGATTATTTGCAGAAATAATATCTTTTATGGTTCTATGATTCGAGAAAGAAGGTTTAACTTTTTCTAGCAGTCTTTAACTCAATTTTTATTAAAATCTGCATAGTTCATTTCAGCAACCCCTGCCAGCAATCTCTTTCCAGTAGCCACTTAGGCTTGCTACAGACCAGCAAGCAGATGAACGATCAACTTTGACAATAAAATCCACCACATTTTGAAATACAGTTTGCCAATTAAGTGATATTTCTCTCACTGTTTCTTAAGTGTAATGTTTGAAACAGACAGCTTTCTAGTTTTGCACTGAGCTAGGTCAGATTTTTAGAAGGAGAAATATCAAAGTAACACTGTGCCAGAGATAAAACAGTAGAGACTTCTTCTGCAGGAGCCAGCGCAGGGAGAGCAGTAGAAATTCTTCTCACAAGATTATTAGGAATATCTAAAAGAGTAAGGGATTAGGAAAAAAGGGATCTTTGAATCACTGAAATTCCAGCCTATTCTTCAAAACGTGTTACTTTTTCCTCTCATATTTTTTTTCTCTCATTCTTTTCTCCCCAGTTATATACAGATGACCTATCAGATCACTAGTATCTGCTTCTAGGGACACAATCAGCATTCTCTCGAACTTCAAAAATCTAGTTATTCAAATAAATCCACCTACAAAATTGCAAAGAACCTTTGTAACTTTTCATAATTTTGCAATTAAACAAACGTATTAGCTAAAGAGATAAGATTATTTAGTCAGAAGTTGTTGTTAGCACTGGCACCACTGTGACAGTCAGTTAACTGCACTTACATATGGTAGTGGGTCTGGTAAATCATGTTGCATTTTCAGCCATTTCCAGGCTAATATTTTTTACAGCAGTGTATAAACACTAGTGATTGCTAATGCAAAAATAAGATGTGCATCTGGAATTTCCAAAAAGTGCCAAAAATTCTGAAGATACCAAATACTGTCTCCTTACCTCTAGATTAAATAAAAAGACGATAGTAAAACAAATCAATTGTATCATCTTGCAATTAAAAGCATCAGTTTGTAGCTCCCTTCAATTCAGAAAGCTCTCAGTATGCCTTATTGGCATGAAACTGGTACAGAGGGGCTGCAGGGTTAGCAGGAGAGAGGCAGTTCCAAGCATTCAAGTGACAATGTACACAACTCCAGAATTCAGTTCTGGCACGCTGTCCAGTCCCAGTCCCAAAACTCTGCCTAAGAGTTCATACCACAAGGCTTGCACAGCTGAAAACTAACATAGCTGTAATCTCACAATACAGTTAAGCACCGAAAGAGAAGTATCTCCACTTTTCAGATATGCTGTATGTCAACACTTCAGTAGGCTACATGGCTGGACATATGGATTGCTACTGCAGATTTCAGGAGGGTCAGGGAAGCCACCAAATTCTCCATTGCAATTTCCTGGGAAGACTTCACAACAACTTGTTGAATGTAGCAAATGCTCAGTCTCACAATAATCTCAAGATGTATGGATAATTAAATTCTGGGAACACTGTGGTTTGTCTAATAGGACTATAGGTGTTTGCCTAATGTCACTGTCAATTTTAATACAGTGATGACAACACCTACAGGAAAAAATATTTGATACTTGGATATGAAAAGATCTACAAAAAATTAGTTCCAGGATATCCATGGCAACCTATCTATTCACTCATGCTAGATTTTATTTAAAAAGGGTACAACTACAATGAAAAACAGTAAAAAAATAGTTATAGAGAAATTTGCAAGTGCCTGACATACAAAACAGTGAGCCACAATGGATTATTGCTAAATCAGTCAGTGACAAAACAAGCTAGTAACAACCAAACGGTGAACAGGTTCTGTCTGATATTTATGAACAGCTTATTATTTGCAGGCAACCTGGCAGCAGAGACACCAGTGGGCACGGGCTGATCCACTGCCATGATTCAGGAATCTCATCAGCACAGTGTCAGCTGAATCTCAGCACAGCAGTGTTGCTGTCTGGTTAGGGGTAAAGGCCCAGAGAGCGATGAAGCACCAAGGTACCCAAATCCAATTAGCCAGACTGACAGTGAGTAAAAGTTTTCCCAAGAGCTGAAATATAGGTAGAAATAATTCTTGACTTCTACTGGGAGAGAGACAGAGCTGGGATAAGAGGGACAGATAACTTATTGCATTCTGATGTGAACTACAGCCAAAAATTTGATATTTTACTTTACTAGAGTTTCCAAAGGGAAAAAAATAAAAAAAAAGAAAAGAAAGAAAGTGCAGCTTTTAACAGCCTGGAAAACTACTGTACTTCCGTAACAACAATATAAACCTTGTTAAAATATTACACTCACACAAATTATTCAAATAAATCAACATTCACTCCATTTACCATACAGTTGCACCAGCTAACTTCTGTTGGGAATCCTGCCCACCATTTGCTGGAGCTATAAAAGATGAAGGAAAGTAACTGAGATTACCCAGGCCTTTTCCATTTGAAAAATCCCTTCTTAAAATAGTTTGGAGAAGAAAAGCCTAAGAACAGCATGTTCTTCACTTGTTGGGTCTTGAATGGCTACAGTAAGTCTGGGACATAGCTGAGCATTATTAGAAGATGAATACATCCAATTTGAGCGCCAGAATTAGTTTTGGTACATGAGGCATATTAAAAATACTAAAATATTCCCTCACTCTATCTTGTCTGGCAGAAACAAAACAATAGCCTCCTTCCTCAGTACTGTGTTTGAGGATTTCATTACTTTTTGTTTTCTTTGAGGGATGAATGAGGCTTTATTTCTTCAAGGCTCCTCTGCTGATCTTTGCTCAGAATTTCTCTAAGGTCTTGCATTCCAAACAATAATAGGTCTCTCTCTACAAATAAACTTGATGTGATTAGGGTGTCTATCCTGCTAGGATTTTGCTTCACTGACAGATTCACTTTTCCTTATTCCACTTACTGTGTTCAAATAGTTTGCAAAGCAAATATTTGTAACATTTCCAGAAACCAGAGACAATTTAACCACCAAATGAACCAAGAGAAAAGGGAAGAACAGGGATACAAGATACTAAATAATAAAAATCTCCAACGAAACAAAAAAACCCTATGCCCCTTGCCTAACAGAATACACAGAAGTAGATGACTCCTACCCACTCTTCCCTTCTCCGTGGCAGAGTCCTCTGGATTTGGAATCTGAAGGAGCATCAAATGTGCACACAAACATCCCATCTCAAAAAACATACTCCAACCAGGTTACTTCTCTTTTCCCCCTACAAAGGCAGGTGAGGATAATTCCAAGTTGGTACTGAACTAAGCACCACAGCCTGGGGAAGGGCTCAGGCTCTTAACAAGCTTCCTAGAGGTGGTATCATCTGTTAACAATTTAAATGTTTCAAGTGATAATAGTCACAAGTCACCCTGGTTAATCCCAACATTTGAAGATTTCCTCAGGCAAACCATCACAGTTGCTTCAATTAGGATGAAAAAATAAACCCTGATTATGAATGTGTTTGAGTTTTTCTCTTCCACTGCACTCTCCACTATCCAAAGCAACAGTTCCTGTTTTAAAACCACAATGTGGGCTTTTTTTAGTTCAAGGGCCTTTTTTAATAGTCAAAAAACGTTAAGGGCCCTCCTGAATAGCTGAATGGGTTTACCCCATGAGTACAAAAGTAAAGTCCACCTGGGAGTCCAGGTGGGCAAGGCAGCCTGGGCCCAGGCAGTTTCAGGAAGAACTAAGGCCATCAGTGACTGGAAAAGAATCTCAGGTGTAGGCACAGAAAGGAACTGAGGGAAGGTTCAAAGAGCAATAGTAGTGGCAGTCAAGGCAGTCTACAGGCTGCTAGGACCCACCTTTCTCTCACCCTGCTGTCTACAGTGATCTTCACTAGGAAGGATGGAAGGAGCAGGTAGTCACAGACTTGAACAATTGCCTCAAAGGGCTTAAGTCCCACTGGGCAACAAAATCTCAGAAAGGTCTTCACACAGTCTGCCATAGGAGGGAGTTATTGCAGTAGCATTCCTTTCTGCATGCTTTCTGACAGCCACTTTAACTTGATCGGTGTGGAAACATGTAGGCATGACACAAGGCTTGATCTTGCACCACTATAGTGCAAAGAGGACAGAGGCACCCATGTTCTTGCACTCACAATCTATGTTTGAACATACTGCCAGAACCACCGTGTGGTCCAACCACTCACTTATGATCCACAGCTATATGCACCTTTTAAGCTGACTTTTTGCTAGTGTATTTTCTTGCCAAAAGTAAAGGCTGTTTGAATTAATTTAGTCACAAATTGAACTATATTCCAACGTAACCTACTAAATGAAAACATCAATTAAAACATTTTTGCATTTTTATTTTTTGGATACATTGCTTTTAGAGTTGTTCTCAAAGCTAGCTAAATCATATTTACCATAAAACACTGTCTTAAAGTAACACATGAAGTGAAATGAAACACTGTTACCATCTGTGAATAATGTAATCAGGCAAATGAGGAATAATGACTACATCATGGTAATTTGGGATGGAACATACTGAATTACAATTGTCAGCAGCTTGGTTTATAGCTCACAAACGAGAAAAGCACAGCATATAAAAAGAGCAGGGAAGGATTTAATCAAAATATGATTACAGAAGAGAACGTAAACAACACATGGTATTACTTTTCAACGGTCCACCATTATTATTTGCATCTTGAAGTGAAACTGAAAACTTACTATCACATGTGCAGAGAAAGATAATTTCAGTGATACAAGGTTGCTTTTACACATCACAGATGCATGGAGTTTAGCTCAAAACAGATTAGTAATTCCACCCAGCTCTGAGGGGTTGTGATAGGTAGGCAAGGAACTAACTTACAGGAATTCCATCAGATTCTTTCAATTTTCTGAGTTTCTCATCTATTCACAGGCCAGAGGTGCAAGTCAGTATTGTCCCTGCCCAGTGTACAATGACTTCCATTGACAATGATCTGCAGCAGAAAGCAAGCTGGTATGATGCTGTTCTCCCCTACTCTGACATTTTTTTGGAGGAGTTCAGGGTGGAGTTCTCTTTACCAGATTTGTGAAAATGAAATATCCTTTTAAATATGGAAAACATTTCCATGCCCTTTAAATCTACTTCTTGCATTAGACAATTCAAGTCCCTGTTATTGAAAAGGTGCTTTTTTCCCCCTCTTCTTTCATTTCTTGTTCCATCTCCATTCTACATATTTTCCCCCCAATCATTCCATAATCCCTTCACTGTTGCACCCAAATACCTCTTGGCCACTGAAATATTTCTCTTTGCATCATCACCAGCAAAAGTAGGGAAGAAATAGGACTGGAATAAAAATATAGAGTTATTCTCTCTGGTTACACAGGAAGCCTTGGTCGATAAATTCTAGCTACCAAAGTTTTGTTTAGAAATCCCTTCTCTCAGAATTTCCTCTGTAAACACGGATATTTAAGAACAACTTGTCATTTGGAAAAATTTACTTCTTTGTATAAAATGTTTTCTGACCCATTTCTCCACAGGGCAGAAACCTCATGAACGTTTCTGAATTCCAGTTTGATTTATGTTCTGCACTGATGAAGACAACTGTCCATTTTTATCTCATGCTATAAAATATTCCTTCTATTTAGAATACTCCTGTTTCCCTAAATTACCGCTCTGACACAAGAGAAAGAAACACCTGGCAACGTGCAGAGAAATTACCGTACCTGCCCTAAGAGAGGGCAGCTGCTGGCACTGGTAATAACTAAAGAAACAGATAAATGCATACGTAACTAAATAAATAAAAGCTGTTCACTGGATTTACGTCAAGAGAAATCCAGACACTTTCCATATGCTTCTGCCTTCTCACACCTGGGAAAAATCACAGTGTACTAGTTTCATTCTTCCACGATAGCACAGTGGATACTGTACCAAAATCTTCCAGTAAAGGATAGTTTAAGTTTGCATTTTGCTTTGGTTTTTTTTTAATCCTGACTCATAAGCAATTTTTTTTCATAGGAAACTTTTTGGGGGTGAATAGCAGTGGTGGCTTAGAAGAGGAAAGTATTGCAGTTGATGAAACTATACTTCTTCTATAAAGCATTTTTGTTATTACACATTATGACATCTACTGTATAAAGGTGATGTTTCAACATGAAATTCTATACATTATGTCGCATCAGCTTCTAAGGTTTTCAAAATTTACAATCCATCAAGATGATGTGCATGTCTAGGAACATTCCCTGGAAGCGAATGAAAAGCCTATACAAAGAGCACTGCCCTGTACAGCTGCCTACTCCTTGTTGCTCCCAGGCAGTGCTGCTGAAACCTGGCTCTTACTTCTATTAGCATTTGGCCTCTCTGGAGAATTATGGAGGTGAAAAAGATCTAAAATAGGTATTTCATATAGCTTACCACCTTGAAAATATCTGTCATCACTATGTCTTTAACTTAGGCTTATTAAAAATATATGACAGCCTTGTGCTTTACAATGTTCATGGTTATGTCTTGGAGATGTACTGGAAACATGATAAGAGATTGCTCCAGAACTTCTTCCATTCCTGGAATTGATCAGGCAATGCTAAATAAGAAAGCTTCTTTTGGAGCACCATGGCAGTAACTAACAATAAATATGACTAACCTAAAATTTAACAGACCAAACATGTATCTAAGATTAGCGAAGCAAATACTCCCTCAGTGAAACAGCCAACAGAAGGCTAAGAAAAGTGAAAAGAGGAAAAACAGAATAGGAACTTTCATAAGGAAAAACTAACTATCACTTAACCAAAGTATACAATTACCTAGACACCACAATGGCTGGCAAGGGAATCATGACCTGCATCTTTAACAGTCAGACCCACTATACCAGAAACAGCAGCAAGTACAGAGTCTGCCAGTGGCACATTAAACACAAATTCAAATCAAATGGACTCGATTTTGACTGAACTGCATCACTTTTCCCTTCACCTTAGCAAATGAGTCTCATAATCAACACAGATGTCGCATTACAGCCAAGTAAAGCACACCAAGTTTGAATTACAATTTTTAAGTGCCCCACATCAAACATGAAATAAATTACACCATTGCTGACCATGAGAGATTTAGCTGAGAACAAAGTGATCTTTCAGAAGGTCAAGCAAACACAAATTGCTCAAAATTGCTCAAAATTACAGAGCTTTAAAGATGTTTTAGTAAAAAGAGCATGTCAACCAGACCTTCAAACATTATTGAGCTGTTTGACTCTGATGATTTCCTTCAGTATGAAGAACAGTGGTTCATTTTAAAGAAAGGGTGAGTCAGGGAATGCATTATGTCAGAGATTCTCAAAACACAGATCACAGAGCCATTTCTTAATGCTCTGACCTTTCTCTTAGGGAGGTAGATATATTAGGAAGGTGCATCAATTTTATCTGAAATGGAATATCCAGCAGAGGAGGAAACATGTTACAGGATACAGGCAAACTAGCAATTTTCATAGGAAGATTATCAACAAGGGAGTGTCAGCTAACTGGGGATGATGGGGGGGAAGAGTATAGGGATACATGAAGGAATATGTGGTTCAGGCACAGAAATCAATACCACCCACAGAGCAACTAAGGCAGGAAGAACAGAGGTTGTGCATAGCCAGATAAGGTCCCAACATGAAGTCGAAATGCAGAGGGGCACAAGGGAAGACCGAGGAGCTGGAAAGTATTTCCACATACCACAGTTCAGCCCCAACTTTGGGATGCAGAAAACACATTCTGCTAAGGATCCTGGCACTTGAGCTATTTTAGGTACACATATCAAATGCAGGGCTGGAACGCCAAACATTTTAACAAACAGGAAAATATGAGCAAATGTTATTTGACATGGAAGGAGAAGTATTTTATTCATGATGGTATAATAATATATGTAACTACTTTCTGTATAGGAAAAAGAAGAATTAAGTGAAAGAGCTGATTTGGAATAGGTCCATTCCATGACACTTAAAATAAAAACTCTGACATCTTGGTCCTGTTGTGGTTTTGGTGGGGGCACAGGCAGTGGCTGCTGAGTATGACAGCTTCTGTAAGGCTGGTGACATTTCACATACGAAATCACAGAGACAATCATGCAGGCACAGCACTATGCACAGAAAATTATTAGGCAAATACTTAGCAATCCAAGTCTTAAAAAAGCAGTTTGAAAAACTAGTTCACTCATCTCAAGATGAGTTTTACCACTCATGCAGTGAATGCATATATCTGCAATGTTAAAGATAAAAAGTTAAGGCATTTATAAACTCAAAAATTCTACACTCAAAATAAAAATTATTTGGAACCTCATAATTCTGTCTTTCTTTCATAAGGTACTGACCTTTATGTCTGGCAAGATGAAGTTCACAGTGGAATTCATGAAGGAATAGCACAGATATATCGCTTACCTTGAAGTCACAGCTTCCATGAATTCATCAAGAAGATCATCATAGGCTTGACCTCTAATTCTCTTGTGTCTCAGCCCAATATACAAAGGATCTTTCAGCAATGTCTGTTAAAAAAAATGTCTGAGCTATTATATGAGCAATTTACAATACTACACTCTTATTTAATGAGAAAGGGACAACAATACAGTGTTTGAGGATTAACCCAAGCATATGAAGTATGTATCCATTTATCCACCTATATATAAAGACTGAAGAAACATAAAGAGATTAAAGAAACACCCTTTTGTATCAAAGAAAATGGATACCCTTGTCTCAAAGGAAGTGTATAGTTTCCAAGTGAAAAAGTAACGTTTACTCTGGGAAGTCAGGTCTCAAAAGTAACTTTTAAAGCTTTAGTTAGTACTTTTCTATTCTTCTTTACAACCTGACAGTGCTCTGACATTTTAAAAAAGCCATTTTCTTGACTTCTATCATCATGTTCTATAAATCTCTTCCAGAGCCCATCACTTCAACCATGTTGATGAGCCGATATACAGAAAACGTTCTTTCTAAAATTCAATATGCCAAAATGTAATCAAGCCTTTGACCTTTTCCTTCCACGCATTTTAGATTATCAGGTTAAGATTCCAGCATTATCCATTTCGGTTATCCATATGGATGTTATTTCTGAATTTGTCTATGCTTAAAACTTGCACTTTTTCTTACTTTAGATTTATGTCACAGACTTTTCCCTAGGTCCATAAAAACATCAAACCTGTGTTATTCCACGTTTTCACTACTAGAAGGTTCTGGTTTGGTCTGATATATTTCCAAATTATAATTTACAAATTACTAAATGTGCTCAAAGTGTTTTGCAATCACTTTTGACAACGCACTTCAGCTACAGTAATTCTCCCATCTCACACTTTCACTGGCTCTCACAGGAAGTCAGATATAAAGACTCTTGCTATTACTTCTCATGTTGTAAACCAGATTCAACTAGAAACACACTGTAAAGCAAAATACAGATAATCTTTCTTTCCAAGAGAGAGCCTTCAGTATGCAACATGAAGCAAAAAGGCTGGAAAGCTTTCTCAGCTACCTCAGACAGCAAACCAGAACTGAGATTTCTGAATTTTAGAGAAATGCTTACATTGCCCTTCCAGCTTTTTCATGTTGCAGAACTGAAAAATCTTCTGAGTCAGAAGCCCCTGTTAGAGACTGATTTGAATCAGTATGAAACTTAAACCCTTTGGTAGTATTCTGCCTCGCTTGGGAGTATACTGATGCAGACCTACAGACAGAAATGTTTGTCTCTCCCTCACTTCTCTCTTCACTTCCAAAAAAACCCTGAAAGATAGAAGATTAGAATGTTTTTTAAAAAATCAAGTAGGTTTAAAAGCTGAATTTTCTAAAACTGTTGCTAAAATTCATCACCAATTCAAAACAGTTTCTAACACATTACTTACAGCTTTTCAGAAGTTGTTAGTTCAACTTTTTGAACTGACAACTGTATAAAGCTCAAAATTAAAATTACTTTGTAAATGAAGGTGAAGTCATTACACTGCAATTATTTTATTTATTCCCTTCACCAAATCACTGTAGCATACATGTTTAAGTAAAATATTTTGGCTGAAATCATTTTACTTGTGTATTTACATTATTCTACATATTCCAGCATCAAAATCATAATTCCGTAGCTACTCTAGATACTGCAGGAAAAACTGCCAAGAATTTGATCTGGTACCTTTCAAACTACTTGTCCTTTCTCTATAATCTTCTTTTCTTATATAATCATTTCAAACTTTGTTGTTGAGAACTATTTCTGGAATTATTTTTCATTTTGACTTCGAGTTTGTCTAAATTAAAATTACCTTAGGAAAATCTGAAAAATCAAGGATAATTTTTTATCTCTGGGAGACAAATTCACAAGAAGTGCAAATTAATTGTTTAGCAATGTGAAATCTTCAGGCAAGCTTGGAGAGCCCATGTGAGTTACCCCGTGCTTCCCACCAGGCTGAACACACAAAGCTGGAAAGAATTGCCAAGCCTCAGGAGCCTCTGACAGGAACATCACAGTAGGACTCAGAAAGAGAAATCCCATTTCTAAAATCCCATTGCTGCAGCTTTCCATGCCAGTAGGCTTCTGATATTTCATGTCCTGTGCAAGCATACCACATGTTCCACTGTCCAATTCAGTGTAAATAACTTAATCCCTTTCCAACTCCCCTAATTCTTCTTCCTAAATTGATTTGCTCTTTTAAAAGAGGTTCCACAAGCTTTTTATTAAGCAAAGTCTGTTTTCTCAGTTTTTCTCATTTTTTAAAACAATGCTTAAAATAAAAAGACTTTGGTCCCTTTATTTTTTAAATTCTGAAGATGTTTCCAAAACCCTTTGAAGCCAGCCTGAGTCAGCTTGATTCCTTCAAGAAGCCAACTTAGATGTGCGGTGATTCTGTGAAAGTTCAAGAAAAACAGGCTTCACAGTTACTCTTCAGAAAGTGCTAAATAAGACATGAGTTTGCCTTGAAACACAGCCTCTCATACTCCTTTTGCTACTTCTTCATCTTTCATGTCTGTGAGCATTTAAACCTATAGTCAACACTAAAAAGTCAGAATTCCAAAGCAGCTCCCTCTGGAAGACCACAGTTTGAATTTATTCACATATCTTTGATGCAGAAATTTAATGTGGAATATTTAAAACAATTATGACAGTGTTTCTGGAGTATGTTTAAACCTCTGGCCTGAGAAGTTTCACAAGCAGAGACAATAAATTCAGGAACACATCTCTGATGAAAAGCTTGGCCAGCTATATACTCAGAGTTTAAAATTCCTTTACAGCTCAGTGCATTCTGCTTAACAAACGTTACAATTTGACAAGAAATAGCCCCAAAAAGTTCCTTTATAGTCCTGCTTCGAACAACCTATGAAGAAACCCGCGGCGGAGACAAAAGAATGAAACATTCAGCAAGTGAAAAGAACAGTGGTCACGTCTGCGCCCTGAGTGGCAAACTATTGTGGAGTCGCTCCCTTTCCAATGGGCACTGAAGAATAAGCTGCTTAAGCACATTATCCTTTTATTCAGGTCAACACCATGCAAACCAGGTCCATGGTGCTTGTTTTTTTTAAGAGGGTTCACACATCTTGAGAAATTAACATTTGCTATCGACCATTTCATGGTTTTCAAAACAGATTACCAAAAGAAAGTCCCATCCTACAATCGAGTATGTCAAGCTGACATGATGATTAGGTACTTCTCCTCAATGACTTTGGTTTCTTTTGTCACCCAACTTGTTGTCAAAGCTTCAACTTTGTTTTGTTCCTATGGAAATCAAATCTCCTTCAAAACATAACTCTGCTATTTTCAGGTTAGTGTATTTGTTATGCATATTGCATGATACTAAAAAGGTTGATGCCAGTTTATTTTTAGACTTATTTGAAGGCTTAAAACCAAAATGCTCTAAAACATCTAGGTTTACCAATGTGGAACATTCACACTGTAACAGAAATACAGTTTGAAGTTCTGGTGTGGAAATACCATGTCGATCTATTTAGAATTAGCTGTGTAAAATAGCAAGTTCTTTGAAGCACCATCTAAGCATATTAAAACTGCAATGGCCCTTGGGGTTTTAAGAAAAATGCAAGCTGTTTATACCATCTTACTTGTGCACATTTAGAGTAAAGAGATCAGCAAACCATCAAAGTTCAAGGCTTGAGCTGTGCAGCTGGCTCTGATTTAGCTATAAAAGCCGAGAAACAGAAAACTGCACACTTAAATGTTTCATCAGTTGAGCATAAACACAGTGAAATGTCATCTATTCTCAAACTTGGCACCAAGATGTTTCTTTGGAACAGGTGCATTTTAGTGAAGAGCTTCATGGAAAATTGAAGGTGAAGAACTGCAAGACACTGAGCCTTTGCACAGACCAAGATGGCAGCAGTGAATGTTCAGAACTGCTCAGTGCCACCCAGGCAGAGTTTGGTGTCTGGTAATGCTTCAGAGCAGCAACTAGCCCCTTGCCATTAAAATGTCAAAACCCTCCAGCAGTTCTATAATGGGAAATGACTTGCATTAGAGCCGCAGTTATAACGTTAAAGGAGAACTACATTTGTATGGGACATCTGAAGCTTTGGGACAAAGGCATGCCATATGCCAGAAATTAAACACATCGCAGAATATGATTGGTTTAACGGGGCACACAGTTACTGGGAAAACTAGGGGAATTCTTCTGCTTTTTCAAGTGTTACTATTTTCTTATATTAATACACTGTAAATTCTTTCTGTAGTGTTCCTCTTCTCTCAGTTTTCACAGGTTGGGGAAGGGCTGGTGAGCACAGTGGAATTTCTACTCTCCAGGAAAGTTGGACATTCCAAACCTTTTTTTGTTTTGTGTTCCACTTGATGTGGAACTTTTTCCAGTAGAAGAGTTAGCCAGCTAGGAACAATGCCAATGTTTTGGACTTAACTTCAACTTCTATCAATGCTCACTACCCAGTAATCAATCTGCGTTCATTTAAATTTTTGGTTTGTAAGCACTAACGTGCTGAATCACAATTTTCTGTCCTTCAGGAACTGCTTACAGCTGCAAAGTGTTTTTCATGGCATTAGAAAGAGTCTATAAGATTTCAATTTATATTAGACTAGGAAGCCTTTCTTTCCTTAGAATAAACTCATTTTGAAGTCTGAAAGACAGGATGATGCTCTTAAAACATGTAACAGATTCTGTGTTTCCAAATGCTAAGTGAATTTTGGATGAGTTGAATGCTGCTAATTGGGTTTGAGAGTGTAGAATACTTTACAAAAAGAAATTGCACAATCAGAGAGCCAAAGATTTTTTAAAAATTTTGTTTTCTTTGAACTACACTGGCCCCAAGACATGCTTACTAAGAAGAGATCCTGGTCCCTCATATCTAAACACCAGACTTTTGTCAACACATTTGCAATGTTTGCAAGCAGCAAGCAAAAAAAAAAGGGGCCTTATTCTCTCTGTCTCCCCAAAAGAAGGAGATCTCATCTTTGGGACTCTCAGCTAACGCTTTATCTGGACATCCCCAACAGACAGGCACTGGCATATAGAGCAGTAGCTGTCTTTGTAGCTCAGTTTCCTCCACTGGATCCTCCATAGGACAGGATGACACAAAATAGGAGGCCAAAAAATGGGTATCACAATGGGTCATTCTAGCTATAAATAAAGGAGGAAAGTCCCCACAGATTAGACATGAGTTCAAAAAGTTGAGCCCAGCTGTGTTCACTTTGCCAAAACCAAGTGGCTGCCAGTACTTGAGAGACAAACACAACTGTGTATGCAGACAACAGCTGTACCATAATTAATATTTTCCCATCTGCAAGCCGAAAAACATCACTGAAAATTGTCCATCGTTTGTTCAGATAAAATTCTAGACCTGAAATAGCCAAGAGTTTAAAAGATAATACATTCATAGTGTTCCTTTGTCATGAATCTTGAGTGCAGTGCTTGAAGGGAACAACTTGCTTGGAATAAAATTATTACTAAAGAACATTATGCATTTGTGAGACAGTTCAGAATATAAATATTTATTAAGACTCTGATGAAGCAATATCCTAACATAACAGAAATGAAGTTTTGGTACTTCAAATCCTGTTTAAAAGAATTTAAGGTTCTGCTAAAAAATACATGCATAGTGATGCTCTAGTTTCACATACCTAGACTACACGTTTTCAGTTATTTCTCCTTGAAGCCAGGCTTCATTTATTCAACTTGTTCTTTACTTTCATAAAGTTGTTTAAGTCTCAATGTGACCTTTACATCCTGTGCTTCCTTCTGCTCAGGAAGCTTACTCATTTCTTAACCTGAAGAGGAATTACCAGCTGTAGCTTTGAATGCTCACTGAACCCTATTGCTTATATTCTAGTTATTTCCCACGCACAGAGACAGCTTTACCCAGCTGAAAAACTCTCAGCTCCAGCGAACTTTAACAATAACATAAAAATCCCTCTAATGGCTGGAAAGAACGCTTCATGCAGGAATCTTCTAACACGCTATGGAATTACCACAGCCTGTCCCCAAGCAAGAAGACTGCACAGAGCCAGGCTATGCCAAGGACATTCTGTGGGATGTTTCCGGCACATGTATGTGGCACTGCATAAAGGTCCCAGTGTGCGAGGGCTGTGGGCAGACAGTGGGCTGTGTGCTGAGCGGGCATCAGCCCTCCAGGCCTCTCGCACAGCACGCTCCGCCCGCATCCCTCCGTCCCTTGTCCCTTGTCAGGGCACCAGAAGGCCTGCCCCATGAAATTAAACTCAATCCTGTGAGTGAGCATGCAAAGCCAAAGGCCACGCAGTCCCCTAAGTGGAACACTCACAAACGCACCTCCGATACACAAAACAGCACAAGCTAAGTGAGCCGTCATTAGCAAGGGAACACCAAGTGCAAAATGCAAAGACAGAAAGTTGCAGCAGCAAGATGCACTTGATTTTTCAGGAGGCCGCTGTGCTGTTTGCTCGTCAAGTCAGGCAATGCACTGGTGTTTGCACCCAGTTTGTGAAATCAAGCAATGGGTGAAAAGCTCAAGGGCTACTGATGGCGCAGGAGCAGGGAGCCGTGTTGTCTTCCAGTGTGACTCTGGAGGTACATCTAAGTCATTCTCCTACCTTACCTCCAAAATACTGAAATTATAAAGTACTATACAAAATATTATAGAATTGTAAGTATTTATAGAAATCACACTTTTATGGAAAATTCATCTCATGATTTTTAGGTGTAATTTGAGAATTCTGAGCACCTGAAACAGACAATACCAGTTACAGCCAGGGGCCCATCAAATATGCATATGCCTAAGGAAGTTCCTTTCTGACCTTTCCATTCCAAACAACCTGGAATTCACAGAAACACCTGAGTTTCTTTTCTTGATAGGCTCTGAAAATTAACAAGTAACACAGAGTGTAACTAGTCTAACTGTATATATTGCCATACCTGATATTGAATATTAAAAATTAAAAATTTTTAGAAGCAGTAATACACCAAACATTACATGAACTGCATCTTTTTGAGAGCAATTTTGCTTTCCTGTACACAGTATAACAGATTCACACAACACTGACAAAACTTTTCTAGTAAGTCACCACTGCTGTTAAAAGAATTCTTGCAGTAAACCTAATTGGACAATCTAGCAAAAACTGCTCTACGCACCTTGTTCTCCATGGCAGTTTCCAATCAGGAAAGACCTGAGAATAGTTGGGTAGTGAAGCATACCTCAACTACAACTTTGCTAGCCAACAGGTAAAGCAAAAAAATCATGGTATTTCCCTGAGATTTAAAAGCCATTGGAACCTTTTTTTTTTTCCTCAGGTGAGACAGTTTACATCAATGATTTTCAACTGATTTGACTTTTAAAAACTATTAGAAGTAAATATCAAAGAGTAGCCATCACTAAACCTGCAGCAGAAGTTCATAAGGAGAAAAGCAAGTGTTTTTCTGAGGTCTGGATTAAATGTTGTTTATGAAAGTCCTGTAATTGAAGAAAAACCACCTGCCTTCAAAGCTATCAAGTTAGTTTGACAGTTTTCATGCTAGAAAATTAAAAACTAAAATGTTTTTCAATTGTAAACATACAGTTGTGCCAACACCTTTTGTTAATGGAAAGTTAGCTTCAAAACTAAAATAATAAATTGCTTGTTAGGCTAATCCTTACAGCACTAGTACAGCATTCTTTTCCTAGTACCACGCTTGTGTACCACCACCACATAGATGCATCAGGTCCTTATTTTAAATCAACATTTAACTTCTACACCAAGCAGCAGCTATGCCAAGCAGGTCATAACTAAGGCATATGACTACCAGGAGGAAGGGGAAATAATTTCTAATCTTGAAATTTTCTTCATTTATACTTGTGCCAATCGGAAAATAATGGCATACTTTGTATGAACGGGGCACTATCACCATGGGTGGAATACAGCAGCTTCTTCAAAGAAAGCATTGTCAAGCGTTGGAACAGGCTGCCCAGAGAAGTGGTTCAGTCACCATCCCTGGAGATATTTCGAAGCCATGTAGATGTGGCACTTAGGTCACAGTTTAGTGGTAGACTTGGCAGTGCTGGGACAATGGTGGGACTCAATGATCTTAAAGGTCTTTTCAAACCTAAATGATTCTATGATACAACCCTTTCCCAGAACTGTCTCTAGCAGAGTTAGAAAGGAGAACAGAGAGGCCTAATTCATTGTGTAGTTTCAGAAAAAAAATAAACAGCAAGATAAATACTCTGTATTATATTTAACAGTCTGAGAGATCTCTCCTGATGTTAACATCTGTCTGCAGGGATAGCGATGATGCCAATTCCACAAATGCCTGTAATTTGAGTTGGAACTTGGAAGACACTCAGAACCATGGTTTCAGAGGAACATTTCATCAGACACAATTTTAGCATGCATAACTCTTTTACACAGTAAAACTGAAAACAAATGGTTGTCTGCATGCCAGTGGCATTTCTTGAAAAACTTAATCATTTGCCTATTGAGAAAACAATAGTCCTGAAGAATCCAACATCATTTAGGTCTTCAACACATTATGCTGCATGTAATCACGCAAATTTTAACATACAAATAGTAATCGGAAAGTAATCTCATGTATTTTATTCATGTAATTTTCAGACTACCTCACAAGAAATCTCCTAAAACTCCAGATATCTACTTTCTCTAAAAGCTTGTACCGAACCACAGAAAAGGCTCAGATGAACCATTAAGCTCTCTACACAACTGACCTTCCGTAGCCCCCATGCTGTTAATGACTATCATTTCTTCTTCATGAACTCCAGCAGTTACGTGGCTAAAATCTCAATTGCATGTCCTGCCACACATCAAGAAACATTTAACAATACCCACAATGCTACATTTTTAAATATAGGTGATGGATAGCGGGAACTGGAAGTTATGGGAATAGATTACCACAACCAAACTTTCAGAAGTTGATTGCTCTCAAAAAACCTGAGGGATGACATCCTAAAACCTACTTGAGTGTCCAGCAGCATGTGCTTATAATAAATCACAGAAGGTGGCCAAACAACAATCTTTAAGAGCCTGAATAGGACTCATGGTAGGCTATATAGTACCCTAAAAACGAGTCTAGCCTCAGTGAAATGCTTTATAGAAGTTGGACATTTTTTTCCTGCAAAGTTAGCAGGAGTGTTGCTATCTTAAAAAATTACTTCTATTAGCTTAATCAAGAGAGAATGACAAGATACAGATGCTTGAGGTGGCTCAAACACTGAATACATCAAACCTTCCTATACCATTTTTGTGAAGCAACGAACACACCTCATTCGTTTTATTCTCATGCACTTATATTTTCTGACTTTGTTTAGGAAAGATAGCTGAAATGTCTGAATGTAAGGAGTTATGCAGTTTTCAAAATCAGACATAAAAAATTAAGGAAAAAAAAACCCCAAAACAAAGAAACAAACTACCAACAAAGTGAATCAGAGAAGAGCAAAGATGGATTGTTTTGAAGATGACATCAGTGAAGTTTTGTTATTAACTAACAATATTCAGAAGAATGCCACCTTAATAATCTTCCTTTGTGTGAAAACATAAACTTTAAAAAACCCTCAAAGATATTTTTCATTCATCTTTAATATTCTATCAATAAAGAGGATTTTGATAATATTGTATCAGCTCACACATTATGATATCACAGTGTCTTGAGCCCATCAGATAGGCAATTGAACAGAATTTTAATATAACAACAAATACCATTTACAAAACTGAAAATCTTTTTCTAGATAACCAGTATATCTCATTTCTTTACCAACAGTTCCTATATTTTGATTTCTTTTCCATTCACATGCAACTATAAATCTCTACCACTTGCTGTGATCCTTTTTCAGTTTTATTAAACTTCTATCTATTTATTCATTTACTTCCATAAGCTACTCCCACATGGTCCTTCATCAAAATATCTTTGACCCTGACATCCTTGTCTCCTGTGCTGACACTCAGCCATTGTCTTTACGAGAGCCAAATAGGCTGGACCTTTTCCTACATCACCAAGTCACATCAACAGTGTCCCTTTGACTGACTGGCAATTATGAAAAAGTATGTTGCTATTATTTCAGTGGTGGCATCTCAGCTATGTATCTGTCATATCACCAAAAGAAAACAAGGAAAAAGTAATTCTGTGCACAAAGTAGATCTGACAGTACAAGGCCAACATTTGTAAGAACACCTTTATGATTAACAGGTGACACGCTTTGTCCCAGACACTAAGCTGTCTTCTGTGGAGCCATAAATGATGTGTATTATCCCACCTTTTGTGATAATGGCTACATTCATGCTCATTCCTTCTCTTGTCTTCTCCATTGCCTGTGAAATTGCTGAGGAGGCTGATAGCTGGCAGTCACATGAAAGCCAACCAAAACAAACACTATCTGTTGTTGCCTTCTGAGCATGAAGAATTGGAAATGTCTAATGTATCTTGAAATAAAGTCTGCCATCAGTTTGGTCTGTGGATATTCATGGTTGCTATCCAAAATAAGCATTTTCAGATACTCATTTCTGCCCTCTTTCAAAGATTCCCTTGTGCTGAAAAGTGAAGTAAGAAGAAATTAAATGGACTGACAGAACTGACAGTAACATCAGTACACAGCTCATTCTTTCTAACGCCAGCTGAAACTGAGACTTAAAACCTGGGTCACCATCTGTGTTCTTTCTGCTAAAACCCTCCCTTCTCAGACCTTAAAAATCATTGCCAATATACTGTTTGACAAATGCGTAAATCCGAAGTGCCACCTTAATTTTGTCACATTTTCCATGGTCTAAAGAAGTAGAACACTTCACAAAAGACATATTCATAATAGCAAAGTTTATAAAAATAAATTAACAGTCTCAGAAAAAGAATACCATATACTCCTTGCCAAAATGACAAAGTTTAAAGGATGACAATGGATCAAAAGTAGCAGACAATTGCTGAGGTCTTCTCATGCACTAAGCAGTAGAATGGCATTTCTCAGAGCAGTAGAATGACACTTCTCAAAGATAAACAGAGTTTATTTAATATGAGGTTGACAAAAGTTCAAAACCAAGTTTTAGTCTCTGTAAAAGTCTCTCAAGACACAGAGCAACCACATGTCAGATGCAGAGAGAGGTAAGTGAAGTTCAAACTGAGTATGAATTCATGTTAGCTAACTTAAGAACCTATACTAGATACTTCAACATCTAAAGCAGTCTCAGTTCTTTTTATAGTCAACAGGTAAAGAAAACACATTATAAAACATCTTAAAACACAATCCATTGGACAAATTTGAGAGAGCCCCTCTACAAGAAGCAGCACCAGTTGCTCTTCATAAAACTAGCCTAGGCGGGTTAATTTAGGTTCAGGTGACTGTCAAGCTCTGTGTCTCTTTTTCAGTCATTATGAGCTTACCTATTTTGGTGAAGGGGCCCCAGACTCTGAAGACTAATAATTCAAACACAAGATTATAACCGGCCATTCCATTGAATCTTCAGTATGGGAAAGATTAAAAACAAACAAAAACTAACAAAAAAAAAAACAACACAGGAAAAAATATTGTTGCCTAAGTGGGTGTACTAGAAAAGTCTAGATTTGGGCTGAGTACACAGGCAACATGGAAAGGGTGGATGGGTACAAGAAGATTGCAAACACTAATATTTTATGAAACTATAAGACAGCTTTAAGCAAAGGCAATATTTACTGATGGTGGATGTAAGTCTAGCACTAAATATTTTATACAACATGCATATTAAAAAGATAATATGAACTTGAAAATCTCCTTTAATTGAGTTGTACTAAAAACTACTGAATGAATTTTTAAAATTGCAGTAACCTTTTTTTGTTTGATAAGAAGTAAATCCCTGATAAAAAAAAAATCTTTCCTTTTTTTTTAAATTATTTAAAAAAAGACAGTATTTTTGCTACTGAGAGGAAATGCAGATCAAGGTATTTTTCATCCCCATATTAGGGCAAAAGGAGATGAGCATTGTAATAGCAGTAATGTTAAAAGAATGCCTTTCTACTGTTATAGTAGAGAATAAAGGCCATTACAAGTTAAAGCAGCATTAGACAAAATGCTGACAGTGTACATACTATGAAACTGAGAAAAATATTTGAAGACAATAAATGTTTAAAAGCCAAGCCCATTTATATTTGAGTTTTATTGGAAAAAGCACTGGTACTCACAGCTGCTTATTTATGCCTAACAAAATATGAGAAAAGCAGCTAAATTAAAAAAAGGGAGGTGATTCTGGGAACACCATGGTACAGAATAGCAAATGAACATCTACATTTACAAATAAGTCAAAGCTTTTAACAGCTCTAAATATGGTGGGAAATGCTGTTCCCCTTTGTACACAATTACTTCATAAAAGGGGTAGGCAATGTTCTGTATTTCAGCTCTCTTAATTCTCATTAGTAGAACGCATCCCCTAGGAAGCACAAGACACTTCTAAACAGTCTTCTACTGAAAGTCTAGTACAACCAAGGAAATACATAGTAGGGCAGCAGATACAGAAGAAACAGTAATTAAAAAATCTGCAGAAGATTAGGGACAAAATACAAGACAAACTCAAAGATCCTCCAAAAGGCATTCTTTAAAAGACTTAAACACCTTGGAAACCTCAGTATCTCAGTATCAAAGCTCAGTGTCTTGTGATCCACAAACATGTCACCCACCAGTCTCTGCCCTGAGAGGAAATGGTGGCTCTTGTAAGAATCATCCCTTCCGGAGCTCATTCCTTAGGTCTGCAAGTGTAATATGGATCCTGGAACACTTTGGGGTGTTCCTGTTGTTTAAGTAAAGTATATTCAGGAGCAATTGCTGATGCCATATTTATTTTAGAGGAGGAATCTTTTGAAACACACTGGGAAGATGACACTAAACACGCCCAATTTTAGAATACACATCCATAAAAACAGATGCACTTGTCCATTCCCTCTTCTAATACATATTACGTCCACTTCAAATAACTTAAGAGATTTCAGAGGAGACTACCAATTTTTTTCTTCTGCACAACAGGCTAAACAGAACTGTAAATTCACAAATTACTTTACTTTTGAGTACTTCTCAACAGTGAAAAGATAATAGAAAAAATTACTCATGGCATTGACTCTATTTACTTGTCAATTGGAAAGGGGAAGCAAAAGAAATATTCATGTATTTTCTTCTTTTTTCAAGTGCTGTCCATGTGCTACCAGGGAAGGATCTAGCAGCCAGATCTAATAGGGGAAAAAAAATCTATTTTATAAGTGAACTTAACTGGGGAAGCAAGTGCAATTACCTCCTACCAGACTGGCATGGACAGGCAGCAGCCAAAAGATAAAAAACACACAGAAGATTTACTTCTTCAACAGTTCTACAAATTTTCATGCCTGGAACCCAGCACCACTGGGCCACAGCATTACCTTTGAGCACCTTGCTTGGCCTGACTGTTCTGTGAGGCAAGGAAAAATGTGCCTTGTCATCCACCAGGTTAATTTGGTCAGTAACATTTTAAGATACCTGAATGCAAAGCTGTGCACCTAGAAACCTTCTGTTTTGATCACATATACTGTGATTTGTATTGCAGAAACACTCAAAACTACTAGGGAACATACTGGAGACTATAACCTTGAAATGTGATTCTCATATATGGACCAGATAAAAACCAAATAATTTTTATATAGACAGGACCAATCTCTATTCATAGAATTCAGGAAATGCTACTACTATTTTACAGTAAAACCATCACTGAAATGCTGTCTCTAGATGTAACAATCATCATGCAACGGGGAAAGCAAAAGGACTTTTTTAAAATCAGAGAGCATAACCATGCCATTACATTTACTACATAAAAAAGTGTGTTAAACTGCAACTGCCCTACACGTGAACACAAATCGTGATTGTCTTTTATTCACAAATCCCTGCAGCTGTAACAATTTACATCTTTTTGATATATTTGTATCTTTAGATCGGTAAGGTATGAAATTGCAAGTTTCCTCTTCTACACTCAGCTTTCTACCATCCAGGTTTCTGTTTTGGTTGGAATATGAATAATAAAAGCAGGTTTGTTTTCTCAACAGCTTCCATGTGCACATGATACTCTTCAAGAATATGAATCTTGGAAGGCTGGTACCAGTTCTTTAGGACAATTGGAAATAATCTGGGGAAATGCAGAAAGATAACTAGGACAAGCTGAATAACTAAGCCTGAATTTGCACCTCAGCTTTTCTGGATTCTATATTCCACCATGGATGCCTGTCATTCCTCCAGCAGTCAGAACTGCCAGCCCAGTCCTGGTCATTGACCTATTTAGGGCAACTGTGAGAACCATCACATTCCTGCCTTTCAATACGTTAGTAAGTTAAGGGAAAAAGTATTCTGAAGCAAGCACAAAGGAAACAACTTGAAATAGCAGCCCACAAGTCCCTGAAGTACCGCAGATGAAGGAGGAATAGCTGCCCCAGGAGCTGCCCTACATGTTTCTCTTTCTTTTCCTATTTTCAGTACATAAATCATAGAATCGTAAGAGTTGTTTAGATTGGAAAAGAGCTTTAAGATCATCAAGTCCAACCATTAACCCAGCAGTGCCAAGTCCACCACTAAACCATGTCCCTAAGCACCACAGTTACCTAACTTTTAAATACGTCCAGGGGTGGTGACTTAACAACCTCCCTGGGCAGCCCATTCCAATGCTTGACAATCCCTTCTGTGAAGAAATTGTTCCTACTATCCAATCTAAACCTCTCCTTGTGTAATTTGAGGTCATTTTCCCTCATCCAGTGTCTTGTTACTTGGGAGGAGAGACAAACAGTTACATGAATAGAAAACAGAGCAGATACACATTTTTAAAAGGTGAACTGACCATCATGAGTCATCTGTACACTGATGGCATATATATAGCTATTTCACCATGTCTGCACAGGGCAAGAGAATGTTTGTGTGCCCAACTGCCTTGCAGCCATCACAGCTGCAGCTGGGGTGACTTCTGGCAGCCAGGCAATCCCGATGGTTGCTGTGTGGCACTATCCTGGTGCTCAGAGCACCAACATGTCTTCTGCTAAGAACTGCCTGTGTGAGAAGGCCTTTCAATATGAGCTGTCCTGGGTTTTCCACATTGTGTGAAGGTGCTGTCTAGAAGAGTTGAATGTTTTCTACTTAGACTGAAATTCATGGTAAATGGTTTAAATGCTAACACACAATCTTTCCAAAGCTCCCACAACTGGCCATTGCCAGTATTGAATTTACATATGCAATCAGTTCAGAACTGCTTTGGTAGCCATGAACTTGGCAGAGCTTCTCTTCTAAGGTATCAAATAAACAGTTTTCATTCCTCTGCTAAGCATCCAGTATTAGATTAAGATTTTTATGGTCAGGAGAAACCTTTTCACCCCTGGTTTGACTTCTATATAACGCAGGCCATTAGTCTTCCTGTATTTTTTTCCTGCTCTGGCTGGATAATTAACTAAACAATTTCTCTTTTGTGATCCTTGAACAATAGAAATATTGCCTCTAAGCCATAGATAAAGATATTAAACATTGCAGAACCGAAAAAAAACCCTGAGATACCATAAACCCACAAGTATTTTATTATTCCTCACAGAAATATAGATTTTAAATTGTATTTTCTCTAGTAACACAGGAGGCCTGCTGTGCTTTTTTATTGGTCTAGTTTTAAAAAGAACACTATGAATTCAAATGTCTTAAATAGGAGTGAACTCAAAATCTGTAAACTCACATTAGACCAGGACCATTGTATTTTAAATAAGAGCCTTAGCTTTAATCCAATCTTCCCGAACTTCTCAATACATCCCAGATATAACAGAAAAAAAGTAGTACTTCCTGTCCAGCCAGCTCGGCATGGTACAGAAAGCTTTTACCAGATGGGTTTTTTTTTTTAAAAAAAAGAACTGGCCAAAGCATTATTTGGACATTCTGATTTAAGGATCTTGACAAAGTTTTAAAGCTTTTGTTCAACATATTCATTTGCTGTTAATGACATGGAAAATAAAACTTCTTGCCAACACAGATAAAATTAACATTTAAAAAATATCTACCATATTTATGGTGATAATCTGATACTTCCATATGTACCACCATTAAGGAACAGCATCAGAAATAAGAGCAAATCTCATTCTTACTGTTCACAACTATTTTCACTAAGTTGCTTTTCTTTAGTGTCTTTTGCTTTTTTACTGCCTATAAACACAGGTTTTGAACTTCAATTCTATTAATACGTTTTGCTGTTTGTTTGATTTTATTAAACTGCCAGTGTTCACATCCCTGTAAGCCAGGCTGATTTTTAACCTACAGGCTTGCCTCAACATCGTTTATTTTGTGAGAGTTTAATACCGTCTTTTAAGTAGAAAATTAATCATCACTCACATTTTAATGTTTTAAGTATTTCCCCTTGATCCAGCTTGATTATTTCCATCATCCTTAAACCATCCCACTTCCAGTGCCGAGTACATGTGTTTTGGGTAGGTCTCCATTAAGATGCAGCTGTTTGTGGCTTGGCAACTATTCCTTTTTCTTCTACAGTCTATTTCTTTAACCATTTCAAGGTGATTTAACATATACCTCTACATTAGATGAACACTCAGGATCCAGAGATCATACCACATCATTTCCAACAACAATTTTGTATCAGCACTGAGACTAGTGCCAGAGTATGTCTTAACTGTATTGAAATCCCAACTAAGAACCACCATCCTCACACCGCAAAAATGCATGGCTAATGAGCAAGGCACAACTTTTGTAAGATGATCAGTTTGTAGTAAGCAACTAATAGTAGTCCAAATATTATTTTAAATGTTTTGGATGAAAATGTCCCTCAATAATCACTTGCCTTCAACTGGTCAATAATTTACAAAGCAGGCATATTATTTTTGGCAGCAGCCAGCACTGCTTCTTTTGGACACTCAGTCCCACACTGATTACAGGGAGCAATTTACTGGTTTGGTCACACGAGACTTTCTAATTGTTTCTACCCATAAGTAAGCAGTTTCCATTTCTCTCGCTTACTATCTAGGCAATTGTATAAAAATGTTTTATTTGCTTCTCTTTTATTTCTTTGGGTTTAAGAGTAACAGGATAATACTCTCGCTAAAAATACCTCTGCTAAAACTAACAATAACAAGGATTTTAGTAAATATCTGAAATCGAGTAAGTTGCTCCTCAAAGTTACTGTTTCGAGTCCTATATACAACAAAGCAATCCAGGATGAGAAGTTGTGAAGTTCAGGGGTTTTATGCAATCTGCTTTAGAGCAAGACTTAATCTTTCTGGAGAATTTGCAGGTTGTGCACCTCTGCATAATAGCTGCCAAAAGTACATATTTTAAAATTTCTTTTAAAGCAGCAAGGCCCCCACAGAATGGGAGAAGGAACTAATCTAAATGGAAAACATCTGCACATTTCAAAAAACATGCTCAGCATAATTATTATTTATATGTGCTCAAATTGTGAGAGTGATTTCTACTGTGTCTTAATATGGAAAATCCTGGCTAGACTAAGAAAATATAGCACAAAAATACAGTTATTTGTCCAAGAGGTTTAGATTTTAAGATAAGGAATGGTGGTGCAATTCCACAGCAGCCTGAGCCAATATACTCAGCTTAGCCGACAAAATGTGAATGCTTTTCAGTAATTTCAGCTCTCTGCAGTGACTCCCCACTAGGTTACACAAACACAGGTGCTAAGGAGGGAACAGGGATGTGCTACTGGGTGAGAGGAATGGTGCTGGGAAGAAACCGAGGGAAGCTGTGCCCCAGGTTTGCCAACTTTGACTAAAGGAGCCTGGGAACTACATCTAAGCTCCCATTAATGAACATGATCAGGTCCATGTAGTCTCATCAGTCAAGGGGTACAGCAACAAAGTCCCACCTATTCATAACCCAACAGCAGAATTCAGAGGTCTCATTCCCTAAGGTCCTAATATAAGAAGACATATTCCAAAATGATAAAACAAAATGCATGCTCCTGATCAGAATGTGATTGTTTCAGAGCACCAACAAACTCTAGCTCACACAAATTTTATGCACCTTGTAATACTTTATGTTTGCCACTCTTTCATACACATTGAACTCATTGTTTCATCACAAGGGTAATGACATGGAAGTTGGGCTACTAGTATGGGTAAGCTTGTTTTGCTATTGATATGTTTATATATAGATGTTCGACAACTTTGAAGACAATAATATGCTATGAAAAATTAAAAAGTACAATGAAACACAAGCACAAAAGCAAAATGCAAAGCCTACTGAAGTATCAGAAGTAGCTGATGCAATTAACTGCCTAGAAACATTCAATGACAGATTACATAACTGGCCCAGCTGCTCAAACCTGGAATAAAAACGCAAGTAATGAGACTTGTACATGATTTGAAATGGCTACATGCTACAGTGTTCAGATACATCTCACAAGTAAGTCTGTCCACTTCAAGAAGGGGTTTCTGGGTGGACAGAGAGAAAGGGTAGCAGGCATTTCTAGTTTAGTAATGCTCTAATGATGTATTGTCTAAATTATCCCAGTGGGGCAGAGCTGAAGGTGTGTGTATAACACTGAAGATGCACACACCCAAACCAACAATCTAGAAGCCCTAGCTAAATGTACTAGTACAGGAATGCTTTATTTAGCTATAATACACATAAATCTTTGATACATTTATCATGCATGAAATTTAACACTTGCATAATTTATAGTAGCATGTGTGTTTACTACTACAAAAGCACCATGCTATTGCAGATGTTTTATTTTATTTGCCATCAAAGTCTTCAAGTATCTGAATATTCTTTCAAACAAAAAAAAAAAAAAAAGAGGGAGGAAGAACAGGGGCCAAGTAATTAACTAGCAATCCTGGAAGCACTGGAAAGCAAAGAGCCAATTTTCAATAATTTTAAATCTCTGTGTTTCACAAAAATGGGAAGCCAAGTTAAAGAGGGTAGGATCCATCTACCTGAAGCACGAGGACCTCATTTGGGGAAAATTTCTGTGTTACAGGGTTTTCTATAACTAAAATTAATGTACAACTGAAGGACACAGACATGCACACCTAATATTCACTACACCCCAGAAAAGGATTTACCTCATTATCTGTTCCTACATCCAACATCACTGGTAGACACTCGTGAGGTTTTACGCCTCCACATGCAGTATAAAGTGCCAGTTTACCAACAGGAATGCCCATTCCATAACAGCCAAGGTCTCCAAGACCAAGAATACGTTCTCCATCGGTCACCACAATAGCCTGAAGGAAGAGACAAAAGCACTGTAAAAATCACTTCTTTGGTTGTATGTACTAAGTATGCCATTATTTTCTTACCACCATTTTTTAATTTTCAAGTAAAAATTCTAGCACATACAAACAAATCAATACTACAACAAAGGCAGAGAATTGTTTTATTGTATTTCACTATGGTTTTGTTACACTGTTTTAGACTCTTGCTTCACTGTAAATGGGACTTTCTTTAAAAACTTTTAAGAATACACAAGAGAGGTACTTAGTATTACATTACAAGGAAACTGGCATTGTTCCCTCTTACGTTTTTCTGTCAACAGTATGAAAACAGAATAAGAAGGGAAAGGAAGTTATCCACTAAAAAAAGAAGAACCCCAGACTCCTGGCTTTTGTCATGTCTGTTTTCAGAAGAACCAGAGCCAGCCACTCCTCCAGGCCTTTGACAGGGCTGTCTACAACCACCTGGTTCTTACCCTTCAAAGATGTATTTCTTCCCTTCAGCAAATAACAGTCTATCATACTTATACCTATGAGGAAGCATATGTTTACATTGACAGAAATACAGTAACTTAGTAAACCCCAAAAAGCTGTCTGTGCTATACAGAAAGGTTTTTCATAGAAGAGGACAGAAGTGGTCAGTCTGGCAAGCAGCTGACAACAAAAAAATCTTCTTCTCATACTTTGCAACAAGCCATTTTAGCTGGAAATTTACTATGTTTTACGAGAGAACTCATCAAGCATAGTAACTGGAGAACTATTAACTCAAACACTAGACTGGTTTGCCAAGAGATCTTGTGGACTCTCCACCCTTGGAGGTACTCAAAACTCCAAGGACTGGACATAGTCCTGTCCTAGCTGACCTTGCTTGGGCAGGAGGATGGACTAGATGATGTCCAGGTGTCTTCCTACCTCAACCACTCTATGATTCCATGAAATGCAGAAAAGGACTTGGGTTTTTTCATGCATAATATTCAATGTAGTTGACCAATTCTTAAGTAAAGGATGCCTATAGCTAAACAGGTAAGGCTTTAAATGCCTCAAACTTTGGCTTTAACAGTATTCTTTCTGTTTAGGAAATCACTGAAATCTAAATAGATAAAAAGCTTATTTTAAACAAGTCACCTTGGGTACAAAACAGCATCAGATTTGTCATGAAACTGAACCTGGACTTACCTTGATGACACTTTCTGGCCAGGATTTTAGCATTGTAGCAATGTGACCCCGGTCATGGATAGAAATAAAAAGACCTCTGCAAATAAAAAAATACTTTTGATATAAACAGACAATTAAATAATTATAAACCAATGTAATATAAAGTACAAATCAATTCCATAATAAGCTAACTCCATGTAAATGTTTCCAACATACATAGCTTCTGTTCACTAAGAGCTCAGTTTTGCATGAATGAGAAAATTAAACGACTGCACTTAGTAGATGGCAGAGAACACATAACTCAGTGAAGTTTCAGTGGGCAGTGAGAATGTGTAAGTCCCTTCTGAAAACCATTAAGTTTGATTTCAAAACTCTTTAAGTACTTGATCTGTTCAAATGTGTGTTCATTAGTTGTCCCCCCTACAAAACAAGCTCCTCATATGACAGTGATCACCAGTGCCTCGGCAGTCCTAATATTTACAAACAAGAATAGACCAAAGTTATAAGCCATGAACAAAACCTAGAATAGGCCATACATTTTCATTACCTAAAATAATTCAAGAGCATTCAGTTATGTGTTTAAAAAAGTCTGCCTCTTTCATTGAATTACCCCTTTGACACTTACTGAAGTGGGAAATTATCTTCTCTGCAGTGAGAGAAGATCCTTGGTGCTGAGTAGACCAAATCTTTACTCCAAAGAGTTTGTAAATTGGCCTTTAGTTCCACCAGTACAGAAGAGTTTAAAGCAAAATGACAAAAGTTAAATTCTCATTTCTTTTTCTGTTTATTATAGAAGCAAATTTGATATAGTACCTTATCCTACTCTTCAGCATTTTAGTCTTTGGTTTTTTTACTTGACAGGCAGATAGACATTTAGGTCCACTCAGAGGTAATTTAATAATTTCATTTCTTATCTACTTTTCTCATGTGAGATAGTGGAAAAATACTCTCCCGCTAGATTCAATCTCTCAAAATCCACAAAGAAAACATCAATGGAGAAGTACATGCCAAAGATGTCTTCTTGTAAATTAAAACTTCACATCACTAAGTATAAAGAGTAGTCTTTTAGAATTACTCTAAAGCATTTCATTCACCATTAGAAAGCAAAAATTAGAGAAGAATATTGAAAAAAAATTGAAATCTAGGTCTACTACAATATCACCATATTCATAGAAGGTCTAAACACAACTAGCAACTCAAGAAAACACTTTTAAGATATGACTGCACGTATTCCAAGTCAAGCAAAAAAATTTAAATGTATACTACTCAAGACACCAAAATTGGACACCAAAGTCCAAGCATTACATTTCTTACATTTATATATTTCAAGCATATTATATGTTTATATGTAAATTATCATGAGCTCTGTTTTTATATTGAATTTTACATTTCATTTCATATTTAAGTGTCTTCTTCCTCTCTTTGATGTCAAAAACTTTCAATTGAAATTATTATTTTGGACAAAAAGCAATGTAAGACACATTTCGATTAACCAAAGTATTTAATTTTATGCATTGTCCCCTAGAATTATAAATCCTCTCATTCTGGAATTTCTAATTAATTCTCCTTCTGTGTCCATTCCCTACACTCAAAACTGAAACACCAGGCTGGATACTATCATCTATCACTTGTTTCTTAATAAGTAAAGCCTGTCAGCAAATTAATTCCCCCACCTTAGTGAAAGTGACAGGTCCTTAGGGACAGGAGGGTTAATATTTACAGCACTTTTGAAAAGTTCTGGTATTTACAGCACACAAGCATAACTATTTGTGAGCCAGCTACCTAAAAAAAATGTTCCTAAAAGTGAAATACCACAAAGCAGCAAGAAAAATAAATGCAGATACTTCCTTTCTGATATATTGTACAGTGAGTCATTATATAAAACACGCTGTAAACTATTAAACCATAAACTACAGCTTATCAAAATTGCTGGCCTCAGAGACAGACAACCTCAGACATGAGCGTGTGAAAGGAAGTGAAGAGTGCTGGAAGAAAGCTATTTTGTGGGATCACTCCTCTCCTTGTCTCCATCCTCCAATTTACATCAACCTCAGAGATCTGTGTTAAATGAAGCAAGATTTTGTATTGATTTTCTAAAGAGCCAGAGTCCAGCCCAGTGTGCTTAAATGACCTCTTCCCTGCAAGCTAGGCAGAGAGGTCTCCATGGAATGAATTCCCCAGCAAAGGAAAATAAAGGCAGGGTGGCTGCTCCAGAAGGAATTTTGTTAGAACATTTGTAAGGACTTTGAATAAGTATTGAGAGTGTATTTCAGAAATCTGTCCAAGCAGGATCACATTCAAGCAACAAAGGAAAATAGAGGCTGAAGTGTAAACAGAGTCATGTCAAAAGCATTTCACTTCTTTTCTTCTCCCCTTCCCTCCATTCTTCCTGTGGTTTAGTGAAATGTTTCTGGATATATTGGCCTGACCAAGAAGATACTCCGACATTTAAGGACATAGAATAAAATACAGGAATGTTTAAAATTTTTATCTAGATCTGTTTTCCTCCATCTTTCACTTTTTCAGCTAAAGCACTTTTCTCCTTTAAGGTGTTCTCAGCAAGAAGCTACACAAGGTTG
The DNA here is from genome assembly GCA_013396655.1 of Campylorhamphus procurvoides. Classification (NCBI taxonomy): domain Eukaryota; kingdom Metazoa; phylum Chordata; class Aves; order Passeriformes; family Dendrocolaptidae; genus Campylorhamphus; species Campylorhamphus procurvoides. The sequence continues at coordinate 1,190,058 of WBMV01000298.1, read as the reverse complement.
CAAAAGGAACCCTGGCTTGCAAAGTTGTCAGCCACAAGAATATTCACCCTACGTTACTGGGACTGAACTTACTGGAAATTTTACCTGGAGGCAACCACCAAAAAAATAGCACTATGTGGGTTTTTTTTGTTTTCCATGAGATCATGATATGTCCAGGTAAAGCCCCTACTGCGGAAGTGGGGTAGGGCTGACAAGCTGAAAGGTAGTCAACAATTTGGTTACGTAGCAGACATTATAGTTATTTTCTGGCTGTCATAGTACAGCCACCAGAAGAACCTAGAATGGGACAGGCAACACAATTTAAATTGGACTAAATTATCTTTGTATTTCAGCCCAGAAATAACACCAAATTATCCACTTGAATATAATGTGAATAAATACCATCAAGTCAGTGATGCACACCCCACTCTGCTGGACAAAGAGCAAGAGGTGGCCTGCAGAATGTGCACCTGTCTGACACCAGCCCTGCAGGATGGGCTGCTAAAGCAGATGGACAAATAATGTATTTCAGCACATGGAAAAAGAAGCAAGATACAAGGGAAAATAATATACTGTTTCTTTTTCAGCATGCCACATATTCACATCTTGAACAAGAAGGTAAGTCATGAGGAAGCAGGCTTACGTTCTCCTGGAAAAGCAACTGCCAGTTTTATGATACTGTATGATCCTTTCTATTTGAACTGGTACCTCAGTTATACATACTATCTTTTCTAACAAGCCAACAAATCGAGACCTGCTGAGGCTTAAAAGGCCAATCAGCAAAACTGTGAGTTAAAACTGCCTTGAATCTTGCAACAATAAATCTTCTAATTGATGTGTTTACATTGAAGATGGCACAATGCAGACCTGCATAGAACTTGCCTGAGCACATATGCAGAAGTGCTTGTCTTCAGCCACTTTGCTGCCCTTAGTTCAGCACTGGTTTATACCATTCTAGCCAAAGTGAACACTTCCACTCATGCCCAGACAACATATGAAACCACAGCAGAGAAATAATTGGGTAAAGCAGTAACTATGTCTCCTTTCTGCTTCTCACACCAGCAATAAGCCCAAAGCCCTGAAGAGTGAGGAGGAAACCCACACTAGGACATCAAGATCCACTTAACAAAGGGTAGATCTATTTTGGGCCACTGAGCTCACTACACTGTAGCAAATTTTACCAGTTATGTGGAGGTCATTCTACATCGCATAATTTGGGTCTGTTTTATTAGAATTCTGGTCTATGAGAACAAAGTCAACAGAATTAAATAGAGCATTTGTTTATTATGTTTCAAGGAAGCAATGTTCCACCAGCAATGCATTTGTCTATTTTCTATTAAAGAACAGTTCAGGAAAATGTGTCATAGTAACAGAATAATCCTTTCTTTCCTCTTCTTGTAACAACAGGAGGCAATCGAACATGTCTCACAAAATGCCAAACATGTTTTAATGAAAAAAGTTCAAACTTTTCTCACAACCCTACATATTCAAAGCTGTTATTTGAATGATGAACCGTACATAGCATTATAGCAGAGGAGACTTCACTTCCCCAGGCAGCCTAAACCAACAAACTTAATAATAATGATGATGACAATAATAACAACAACAATAAAAAAATCTCAGCATCCTGCCACACTTTATTTCTGAGCCTAGACTCTCCCAAACTTCTGCACTTTGCAAGAAAGAGGTAAACTACTTCCCTGGTCCCTGCTAAAATTCCTTCCTGTTTTTAAGATCATAAAAAGCAGCACAATACAAACACTGTACTAGAAACTAAGAGTGCCCATATCCTCCCCAAAGAACATTCTGCTCTTTTTTCACCACATGTCCCATTGTAACTGTTCAATACACTCTCCTGTCTTCATATAAAATGTACTCAGACTTTTCATTTTATCTTACCTTACCAGGATCCTTTGCATTGCAAGACAATTGAGGACCAATAAATACAAGTGGTGGGCTGATTTAAGAAACAAAGCTGTTTTAGCTTTCCCTCTGTACAGGGGTGATTTTCATTACTTTGCAATGCACTGATATCTTTTTCAATAAATAAAATAGTTAATGCTGAAATTGGGGCTGCTACTGACCGTCAGATTGAATTAATCAGTATGAAAGAAACCCCGGCTTTACACTTGCATACTCAAATCATATTGAAACAGAAAAGTTTGTAAGAAGCAAAACACAGACTAGATCAAAAACGAAGATCAAAAATACGACAGGAGCGTTAAGAAAGCAGTAGGTACTGCTAACACCTCTGAAAGCTTGGGGCTGTACCTGAGCAAGATATAGTTCATAAAAAAGATAAGTACCAGCAACATATGAAAGACATTGGAGAGTAAGATACTAACCCTGAAAAGACACAAACGTTTATAAATATTATATATTATTTTATGCTTGGCATATGGTTTCCTAAATGACTACTGATTATAAATATTTATTTTGTAGAAGACTTCAAGTACTCTGGAAGAGATGCTAACATCTGCCAACTTCAGCTTGCTATACATAAAAGAATAATGAAAGTCTCATTATAAATTTTTATAGTAAGTCAAAAGCCCAATTTGGCACAAGAATGCAGGGAAATAACTAAAATACAGTGTTCATAATCACTCTAAGTGGGAAATGCTAAAGTCAAGGGGTCTGAACAGTCAAACTTCAGCTATACGGGCAAACCAACATTTAGGCTTACTTCAAGAATCCCTTCTGAAAACAGTTTTATCCAGTGTTGGCAGTCTGTGTAGCACTCTTTTATGCACCCAAGTCCATCTAAGATGCTCATCAATCCTTGTCAGTAAGTGTAGTGCTCTAACACTACTACAGCTAAAAATAACATCTACACAGAAGAGAGAATTAGGTTCAAAGCAGTTACAGAACTGTGCAGTCTACAGTGTGAATTAGCCTCTAGAGCAGAAAAGTGATGAACCTAACCTGAAAGAGAGCAGCCGTGAGCCCGACGTTTGCAGATACAACCTCAGGGGAGTGAGGTTTCAGAAACGAAAGGATAGGGCTTGGAGAAATAAAAGTGACACAAAGATTCAGATGCTGAAGGATCTTTTAGTACATATGGTAAAACCTTATAAAAATAAAAAATAATTATGATGATAGTAATAATATCAAACATTTAAAAAAGATAGCTAGCTACTTAAGATTATAATTTCTCTGGTGCAAACACCAGCAAGCTGCAGTGCTTCAGACGCTGCCAAAAGTAAATGCAGGATCCACACTATGCTTGAGCTTGCTCAAGATCTTCGACTAGAGTCCACGGCTCTGCCTTGTTTCTTTGACAATGGACACTGTGCGCTTCAAAGAGACTCATCCAGGTGGCACTGTAGTCAGAAGAGCTGGTTCAAACAACCCCATGGGTGCCAGGAACTTCCAGACAGACTCCCTTTGCCCACACCTTGGGTTTTACTCAGAAACCTGACTTCAGATCTCAGCACATTCCCTCTTCCACTCCATGAGCGATTAGGGAATTAGGGAACCAGGGGCTGCTGTTCCGTAACCTGCAACACCACCAGGTGTAACACTCCTGATACATCTCCAGGTAAGGGCCAGATCACAGAGACATTGCCCCATCTGCACTCCTACATCTGAAACAATCTCCAGAGTTTGAATACAGCACACACAGTTTCTAAATTGTAACACAACAGAGCAGGTGAGAGTGAAAAAAAGAAGGGACAAATTGCCCACAGCAGTACAGACAGAAGGCAAATGTAAAAGGAACAGAGAAAAAACCTGCACCAGTCCTGTCCTATTACTTTTCTCCACAGTTTGGACTCTTCCAGCCCCCTAAAACATTTATTTTTGCTATCAAAGCGTATAGTCTCTATACTGTGAATATGAATGTATACAGATTCTTTGCAAAATGAACCTTTTTTCCATGGAACATTCTGTTTTCATTTTGTAAAACACGCATCAGGTAAACTCAGGCTCCAGGACTGGGCAAAGAGGTAAAGACTTTTGTACAATAAAAAGCAATGCAATGAAGTAATTACTCAACTGCTCTCATTCAACACAAAAAAAGCCCCTTATATTGTAAAAATAACCTGAGTAACAACATTATAAGCCTTATACTGCAAAACTTTAAACCCAATTTTACATGGTACCAAAATCAATTATAGCTTGACACTTCACTAATAACCCAAAAATCTCTACTTATTTCAGAAATTATAATGTGCACCTCAAACTATTTCAGATAAAAATTAAGAATACTTCACAGCAAAAGATACACTTCATGGACTTAGTCATTGAAGACTTTTTGCATCATTCATATAAAATACTCAGCATTTTCTATCTAGATGTCTAACACTTTTTTTAATTAGCATCTCACATTCTTTACTTGCAAAAGCAAACAGCACAGAATTTTGTGGTCTGAATATTCAAACTGTAATCATTCATCTTTTTTCATACAGCAACAGAGTAGAGCAAATCATATCTTCTTTACAGTCACTTCTGAAAACACAAATTTGTTGATTTAACTATATTCCTAAAGTACCATTCATCTAGACAACCAGCTTTTAGGTATTGTTGCTTAACCACACAACCACAATTCAATGGGATGTGTTTGCAAAGGAAAAGGCAGACTTTGCAAAATACTATGGTGTAAGTGCTGGAGCTGTTTTACTCCAGAAGCCACTTAAATTCCTGTGACAGTTGCTCAATAAATAACTTAATTACTTACACTCTAGTAGACACAAATAGAACTATTTGAAGACTGTGAATGAGAGAATGGTTTACCAGAGACAGACCCATTCATTTTTACGACAAAAAATAACCTACTGTTCTGCTTCAATAGCTATCACGTTTGTATTATTTCATGCTAATATTAAGTGTGCAAAAAGCCCCCTACAAACATCACCAGCCATGTTATCTACTAGGAATCTTGCAGTGCCAGCAATGTTTTTCTAAAAAAACCTTTTAAATGCTGTTTAAACTGTGAAGTACTCAAACAAGTGAGATTACTGTCCTCCTACTTACTTCAGCAACTTGTGCTACATTGGCTCATTGGAACATGGAAAATTTCCAGTATTCAGACAATAGCATCCTTTAAGCCAGTTTTCACTGACCTTTAAATCACCATCATTTGCTCTCAACAACTATTAACAAGGACAAAAGTGAAGACTTACTCAAAAAAATGCCTCTTCTTATGGCATATCCTACTCAACTTCCACTGTGATGAAAAAGTCACTTCTGAAAAGAGACCCTATCTTCCATTTGTAGAGCTGACCTTATCTGCTGAAAATGAGCCAGGAAAACTACTCAATTTCTGTCACAGTGACAGAGCAGTTCCTAATGCAAGGAGCTACAGTGCTAGGAGGTAGCAAGGCAGGCAGGCTATTGTGAAAGCTCCTGGGTTAAACCTGTCACAGGAATTGCCCGTGAACATACAAGCACAGAGCAGGGCTGTTTCACCCAGGCTTGCGCTGTCCATGTGCAGCATTTGGTGACATCTCCGGGACCTGCATCCCAGGACACAGAGGTCACAGCATCATCAAGGTTATCTGGGGCCACTGGAGATCATCCAAGCCCCCTTCCTGAGCAGAGTCAGCTAGAGCAGTCATTTTGCCTTGACATCCTCTGAGGGAAAATTTTGTTATGGAAAATTAATTTTCCCTAGTATTTTGTATGGAGTGTTAGCAGTAAACAAAAATACCTGATCTAGCAGTGTTTGCTGTTCCTTAGATCACATTCTTTTTGGATTGTGCTCAACTCCAAACACACTCAGAAAGCTATTCCTTCTTTCAGTGGAAATTATATCAGCAGATAACAATTGAAAATGTCTTCTATATTTTAGCACGCAAAGGTGGACATAACACTGAAAAAGCACAGGTATCAATTTACCACCCACACATTTTAAAAATGTGAACAACCTGATCAACAGCAGCATTTCTGTACTTGTTTACTGCTAAATTTACAGCATGAATGAATGCATGAGACAGACAACATTTTTTGTACTTTCGTACAACTTTTAACATGGGGGAAAAGCTGCAGGTCCAGCTCTATCTCAGACAGAGAAACTCAGACGCACACATGATTATTTTCAAGACTTAGTTATCTGTTCCACCAAGTTCCAACATACCAGTGGTTTTCTGAAATTCAGTCACAGAAGAAGTGAGGATTAAATTTTTATCATCAATACCCAGGAAATTTATATTATCTATATGAAATGTATCTAATTATAGAGAATTGAAAATATTTAAGAAAAAAATAGTGATTCTCTGACTCAAATAAAAATTACTAGAAGTCTTCATCATAAAATTTTATGAAAAAACTATACCACATGGAAATCCAAAGAAACATTTTGAGCATTAAACATCTGGAACGTATCTGGCCCACTGTCACAAAAATGAACCTCACCCATTAGAGGCAAATGGTCTTATACTTTCCCTCCTTTTTTTTTTGTAAATTCAGTCATGACCCCATGCAAAATTTTTCATTTCATAAAGTCTGTATCTACATTTCAGGGAAAAAATGCAGCATGCAACAATATTGGTTAAGGTGAAATAAAGCAGCACAGGGTACACAATGGACATAGCAAGGAGTCTTAGAGGCAGGCTCATGGGGTGATGGAGTATTCAAAAGGCATCCTCTAGCAGCTACAACAGCAGTTTCTGACATGTTATTTGGGAGCTTCTAACCTGTTCAAGGGAATTAAAGGCTCAAGCCCAATGTCAGAAAGAGACACAAGTATTTCTGAGGACATTGCCATTGAATGTCTATATGCCATATTTTAAGTAATCTTTTAGAGACGACATTTTTTTCACTGTAAAGCTTGAATGTGGCGTACCAGCCACTCATCAAATCACTGACACTACAACCATCCTCAAGAACAATTTCATTTCCGTGCATGCACTGGACTATTGCTACATTCTATGTGAAGTGGCAAGTGGAAAGCAGATATAGGCACACTGCTCGGAGAAAACAGGTAAAGGGCAGCATGGAAATTTTTTAGATATGCTCATACATTACTTATTTGTGGGAAAAAAAAATAATTAATTGACCAGAAAGCAAACTGTGTTCCGCATTTCCCTTTTCAGAAGCAAACATCTACATGTCATGTTTAAGAAGCTCCTTCTGGATGACTAAGGAAAACTCTCACAGACATACTGTTGCCTAAAACAGGCAGTATGAGCAACCGGCCCCTCAACATACAGTGTGGCAAACCTGGACATTCGTACGTGCTTACAATACACCTAAAGAACTCCAAGAGAAAAGTTAAAAGAAACAAAAAATACCCTTCAATATGACAAAATTGCCATAATATGGTGAACTTCTGTAAATGGCAATGTGCTGCTGTGTCTCTGTAAGGTGCATTAGAGCTTCACTATAACAACAGGAAGCTCTTTCCTTAGATGGAAAACTCCACCAGAACGTTCAAAATGTAGTTAGTTTTCATATACTAGACTACACTTAAAGACTAAGGAGAAATTCAAGATAAACACAGTCACTTTGGGAACAAAGAGGCAAAAATGAAAACTGGCTTTTGACCATATGTGCCAAAGGTACAGGTTCTCATTCAGAACAAACTGAAGCTTGCTTTCCTTTTTTTATATTTCTCAGTAAACGGTTTCCTTATTTGTGCCAATCAATTTAAGCCTTCCCTACCACTGTCTGCCTTCAGCTAGAAGTCCTTGCTTTTCTTACAAAAATTACTTGCTTTGTTTGCTTTATGCACGCTCTTACCATTTCATCTGTTTGATATCTGCTCCTGGTAGCCTTCTGTACACTGTTTCCAAAAAATACTGGGTTTCCTGCATGTGGTTTAATCGCTAAATACTGATTAGCTCAAGAAGGTCCTTATACAAAGCAGAAATGACCTTTAGTGTCACCACTTAACTCAAGGAGTAGTGATCAGGATGCCAGATGCCTTCAAACCCTTTCTCCACCCAACTGCAAATTACACTATGTTAATGCTACCCTACAAGAGACTTGGTAAAGTTATTACGATCTCGTCTTTTTATGTTTAAGTTTTTTATAATTAACACTTTCTGCATCCATAAGAAAACAGTTTTATACAGCTATAAAATTTGCTAAAAAAGGATGAAAATGCCCTGCAAGAAATAAAAGGATTAACTTCTACCCCAAAACCTTTTTTCCTGTCATTTTCAGAAGCCTCATATCAGCAGCAGCATATGGCTATCTCAAATGTAGCGTGTAAAAACCTCTCGGACTGAAAGCATCTCACCATAAATATAGAGAAAGACAAGATATATTACAACACAAAAAACATCCCATTTGCTACGCTCTTAAAGACTGAATGCCTTTATGCCTTCTTTTCACTTTTGATTTTCCATTTTAAGACCTGACTATTTACCTTATCTATTTAGAAAACTTCGAGACAGAAAACTATGATTGTAGAATAGCCGAGTTACTGCAAAGTTACAGTGATTTCACTAGGGTTTTTCCTTTCTCTTTTGGACTTCACCTATTAGTTACAGGAATGATTGTAGAATTGGGGTTATTTTAAAGCTAGTAAGTATCTTGTATTGGAAATGCAACCATGAGACAATGTTGGACTGCTGAGTAATGAGAGTATTTTGAACAGAGAAGCTGCTGAATGTGTAAGCAGGGGATTTGGGTGGTGCTGAAGGACGTGCAACAAATGTACAGAAAATGAGAGCTGGAGAAACTCCAGTGTAAGCACACCCCTAAAGGAAAACATCCTCAGGGCATGGGCTGGGATATATACAAAATGAACTAATAAAGCAATGCAATGCTTCTAAATCACTGGCATCTCATGTGAAATACTACTGATACCTTATTTTGTAGTATGAGATGATAGCCCTAAGAATTACTTGGGACACGGAAAACTCTCTGCATAAAACAAGAGCGTAAGATTCCTCTATCTCCAAGACCTTAATATTAAAAAAGAAATAAAATCAAACCCACACTAAATGCTTATCAGTCACCTGCAACAGTTCTTTGCTACGTGCTCATGTTACCAATGCATAAATCCCTACTGCTGGTGATACCCAATCGTAAACACATGCATTAACACCATTTATTTTTTATCCCATTTTATCTGGAAGTAAGCTCTTTTTCTTCCACAGTATAGGCCTAGAAAGAGAAAAAGATGCACACAACTTTTTCTTAGTCCTTCCCAAGCAACAAACTGCAAGTTTAAACAGCACCCTAAAGAGCAAAAGGAAGCCCTATTAGTGCACACACTTCACATCTCAGAGCATTTCACATCCCAGAGCATCTCACAGCTACAGAAAAGTAACGGGCCTTCCTTCTAGTGCACCCTACTAAACAATCCCTGTAGTGCTTGCCCTAGGGAGCACTACCTCCTCTAGGAGAGTTTCAGAATAGATTTACATAAAGCTGAAGGAATTTTGTCCAAAATGCAAACAATTCTTTAACTCCTCAGCAAGTTCAACACAAATGTTAAATAGCTGTTAGCACCAATGGCTAACCAGTTCTCTTTGAAAGTGTCTGGGATGCCTCAGCACAACACAGTTAATATGCAAGTCTTCTAAAAAGACCTTTTATTGTCAGTGCAAAAGTACACCTGACACTAAGGAGTGAACAACATGCTCAATAAATAAGCTGTGGCTCCTCTTCCATTCCTAACCAATTTTTACAAAAAAACCCATATTTATTCTCCACAGATAACATTTCTTACTTTACCGTTTCTGGCTGTATACTTGGCTGGACTGAAAAATTTACCTCACCTGCTGCAGCAAATCAGTTGCACTGATCTAGAGAAGCCCAGGAATAAACTAGCATATATGTCATAGGCATTGATGTGCAGGCCAGAGCCCTGAAGCAAAATATGGGGCAACTGAGATTGATGGCAGAAACATATTCATTATTACTAAGTATGCTCCTAAAGATTAACATGAATCTGTCTGTTCCCTGAAAGCCACTCCAAATGATAAATTTGAGACACTCTGGTGCAAAGCTGATGCCAACAGACTGAAAATCAATAACTGCAAAAAAGTTTGTGTCTCCAAGAGAGGAGATTTAGATCTTAAAACCAAAATTATCACCTGCTGTGTGATGGAGCTATGGGCATCAGTGCCATGTCTTGCTTTACTCTGGGCACTGTCTTAGAAGATCAGACATTATCAGGATCATCCACAAAGGGATTCACACTCCCTGGATAAGAGAATCTGAAAATTCAAGTTCCTGTTCCAAAGGCTGATCAGACACCTGAAAAAATTTTGCAGCACCTTGTTTGTTCATGTGGCACATGCTGCCATTTGTCTGTGTTGTCCTAAATGAGTGCTAGAACAGTGCAGAATTCCAGGGAAATGGATGCAATATGCAAACTACTGTCAAGAGCAAGCCACAACTTCAGGGCTGTTGAAAGCCTCCCAAACCATAAGAAAGGCAACTATACCTATAATTTTGTACAAAAGGTAAAGATGGAGTAGAATTGATTTGCAGACATTGTGTGGGGTTTGATAGGTTGTCCTTGAAAAGCTGTTGAACTAAGGGAAGTTATGGTTCTCTTATTGAAAGAAGTGACTCTAAAGATTTGCTTCAGGGGGCAAATGATGTTCACAATTAGGAAGCTGTATAAATCTGGTAGAATCTATTTCATGAGGGGGAAATTTTAATATATAAATATGGCTTAAATAGAGTAGGACAGAGCCAATGAGTAGACCTCTCCTGTATTGTATGACCTGATACTTCAGTGTTGCCAGTAGAGTCTTTGGCCAAGCAGAGGTGTGAAAACTTAATAAAATCTCTGCCCTTAAAAAGTACATCTCATTAAGGAGTGTACTGCTCTGGGAAATCTGTGAGCTTGTAACCCAAAGGCAGTATTATGATCTGGTGCAGAGTCAAAATCTACCCAAAATTCAGGAAAAAGGAAGACATTGAAGAGTAACATGGTTATATATTGGTACAAATCCTAATTATTCAAAAATAATACAGCTATTTAAGAAAGCAGTTACATAGTTTATTTGTTGAAAAGGATATACCCTACCTTTTATGTGGTGCTGGCACTAGAAAGAAAAGATTAGTCAGAGTAAAGACTTTAATTTGGGATTAAGTACTTTCTGTCCAGTCTTCCGCACGTAGATCCACCAGATGACAGTTTCAGTAATGCAAACAAGAACGCTCTAGTAAGTACTGCATTAATAGCTGTCACACAAACTATTTTCCCCATGTAGTGAAATGCATCTGTATGAAATGTCTTTGTTTCAGAGGGCTGTCTCAGCAGGACGTAATGAAATGAGGAAGATTATCATATGCCAAAACCCATAGTAAGTTTCCATTGGCTCAGAGTGTAGATGCCCTTGAAAAGACAGATTTGTGTCCTCAAAATTTATGGAGAAGGGAGAATGCTCAATTCTAACCTCACACAACAGATAGTGGAATGTGTAGAAGACAACAGGACAAGCCAAATAAGGACAGGGATCCCCTGGAAATATCCAAGACCCTGTGAAGGAAGTGTCCCCTGAAAATATCCAAGACCCTGTGAAGGAAATGAACAAGGAAACAGAGAGAAAGGCGTGGCTAGTACTTCAGTTTTGGCCCTCTTGCAGAAACCATCAAGGATGTCTGTAGAAGAGCCCTGAGGATTGCTAGCTGTCTTCCTCAGAAGACTGTGTTAAGAGGGGGAAAAGAATGACCAAACACTGACTGCAGCCAAACATTTTGAGATTCATGTTTTGAGAAGGGATGGCCTCATTTCCTCCTGCTCACAGCCAAGATGTACTCCCTCCAGCAAAAACAGAGCAATGCACCATCAAGAGGTAGAAATTTAGGTCTGAAAGCCAGAAATTCCACACTTGTGATGTGTTTTAGGATAAAACTTTTATGACCATAATTACAAGTCCCTTAAAGAATACCTGCATAAGAAATCATGTATGCAGTTCGTGAGAGCAGGAAGAGGCTAACTATAGGTAAAGCTCCAACTCAGACAAGACGAAACGGAAGAATAACTCAAAGCACGACTTCTGTAAATACCATCCCCTTCCACTGCTGCTTTAGGTTATACCTACATGCAAGCCCCAAGTACATACAAAAAAAACCCCACCACGTGGAGGACGTTTCGTAATGCTATGTCAGGCCTACCTATTCTCAGTTTAGCACAGGCCAATCATTCATGATTTTATTCTAAGGTGAAGGTTTAATAAAAAGAGAAAAATTCACAGTGTATGTAAATGATGAAACTTATTGCAAAAAGATTAGCAAAGGCCATGAATGTAATGGGTCAAGAGAGACCAGATAACTACATGCATATAAACTAAAGGATCTCCTAATGTTTTCAAAAATTAAGACATAACCTTTATTAATTTGAGTATTTCTTAAATGAGAAACTGGCTTAATATTTACAAAGCACTCTAAGACCAAAATGAGACCACCTGACATCTGCTGTGCAAGATTCTCACACCTTTTCCTTGCAGTAGCACTACTGGTTGAATACACCTTAGGCATAATCCAGTGTAAAAGACACTATAGGAGAAGCAAGGAATTCAATCGTGTCAATTCTCCTTTTTCATCTTTTCAGAGCAGGACAAACATTTTGCTGCAAAATTCTATTAGCCTTACTTTCAAGCCAAGGAAGCAATGGTATGCTGAGCTAAGTTTTAGCTTGATGAAGGTAACAGAGCAGATCAGAATCATGCCAAAGGGTAAAATTACTGGGTATCATGAGATGTCATGGTGTTTGTATTCAATGGCAAGGCTGGGAAAAAAAAAAAAAAAGAAAAAAAGAAGACAAAAAGTTGCCTGGAAAATGTCAACAGTTGTCATCTCCACAAAAAAACAAAAGTGAAAATGACCAACATGTATTTCAAAAGTGCTTTGGTAGGGGTTGCAACTGCCATCATTGCCAGGCTTTTGAAGGCAGTAAGAGAAAGATTGTCTAAAATTAGAAGAAAAGCCACAGCTATGCTAATTCTCTGTCAAAATGTTACAGAATAACTTGCCACCCGAACCATGTGGTTAATATACACAACAGACATCAGTACCTCCTGAAGAACAGAATTCCAAGAGGATATTTTCAGAGAAGCATTTTGCAGTATTTTATGTCTTTATTGCAAAACATTTTTATTTCAGAGACTCTCCTAGCAAGAGATTGGTTAAAAAACCACCAGATTTCCTTCTTTTCCCTTCTAGATGAAAATTCTGCCTAGTTTTCAGAGATGAAAATCCCAGGAAAAATAACTCTGAAATTAGTGCTTTGTATACCTTTTAATATAATTTCATCTTACAGAATAATCACTTTTAACTGCATGAAGATACTAAGATAATTATCTATAGCAATAATCAGACTAAAAAAGACCCAATACAGATATATATATATATGTGTTTTTCCAGGGAAAAGAAGCCAAAACATCTAGATGTGCTGAAAAAAAATCTAAGGGGGCTGCTATACTGGTGAAAAAGTTAAGTCACATAAATCCAGACATTCTAGTCTCAATCAAGAAAACATCACGTATCCGAGGGAGAGAGTCACAAAAAAGCTCCAGGAACTGAACTTTTTTGGCTCAAGTAATCCAGGAGTATTTGACAAGTTTTTGGCCTCCAGTAAGCCGAATCTGGTTTCTGAACAGACTTGGATGCAAAAGACATCCAATGGAATTAAGAAAAATAGCTCCAATAAAAGCTTCATTAAAAACCACCAAAAAATTATTAAATGTGCAGGATCAGCTTTGTGCTGGCAAACGGACTGCAACTTCTGATGCCAAGGTCTAACATTTTGCATGTTCTGTCACAGGAAATCAGTATTTTCCTGTTCTCTAAATTATTTTCTTTATTAAAAAGTGATGCTATCTTGCAGCTGACAATCTCAGTATGCAAACATTACTATGTCAACAAAAAAAGACCTCACATCTGCAACATTTGCATTCAATACTGTGCATCGGAATAATTGTGAATGCAAATACATACAATAAATGTAAATGAATACATTCCCTTTGAGAAATACGAGGAAAAGAATACATCTGAAACTGGTATGTGCTGAGTCAGTCCAACACTTCAGTGAGGAGACAATCTGGTAAATAACTTCAAAGCTAAGGCTAACATACTTTGCTTTTTAAGAGACTGCCATCTGTATCTTCAATATGCTGCATCAGATCCAATAGAGCTGCTTTAAAAATGGTTCCCAGTCAGCTTGACAGTGTGTGACTGCATCGAGAAGTTATTTCAGAGGAACCGTTCCATGCCAGTGTGGCTGCAATAGTTACCAGGGCTCACCCTGCTCATATTCTGTTTGAAACGGCTTTTCCTTCTAGGAATGGCAATACATAAACAGTCACCTAACATTTTAACAGCATCCAAAGTTTTCAGCATAGCAGTACTTGGCAATTTTCCCTCCTTTCTCTGAATGCTGAGTTTACATAAGAACCTTAAACTCCTGGGTGTTCTCTATACAATGTAAAAAGTTGATTTTGGATTCTCAGAGGAAATTTTCATTGAGCCTTCCCATATTTATTCTTGTTGGATGAAAGAACTGTTATATTTCAGAAATCCATTTACAGAAATAAATTGTTTCTTGGTAAGTCAGCAAAAGCTGTCATATGTATGTACACGCTTTGTGCAACTGAAGAATTTTTTACTTTAGAAATTTAAATTATAGAAACTGCACCAAAAAGTGACCTAGCAGAGATTCTGAGATAATGTTTTTAAAATGAGAGTGTGAACACCACAATAAACCTATAGCACCATTATATTCCCATCATAAGCAAAGCTTTGATCTGTACAGGTCCATATTCCTTCTTGGACCAACTCCATGGAGAACCCTTTTCCTTCATCCTCTTCAGCAGTTAGGACAAAAACTGAAGAGACTGATCTTCTGTGTTATTTTTATGTAACTCTGTGGGGTAGATAGGTGCATGTTATAGATCTGCTATCAGACCTGTACTGTTTATTTCTACAATAACACTCTTCTTCATTAAACTGGTGGATTTGAAGCTGAATATTCAGAACAAGGAACGCAATCTTGAGTTGAGTCTGAATTTCACAAATAAAATACAGAGGAGCTTCAAACCAGTGAGTCATGTTACTTTGCAGCTGGTTATCTTGAGAAATGATGCTTAATCAGCTGGTCAGCCATGAATGTTTATTCTATAATTGCAAAATACTCCTTCAGGATGAAAACCTCTCGCCTAAGCCACAGAGTCCTTCTATAACTGTAAGTACATCGTATGAACCCATATAGTCTTCTAAAAACATGAAAGGGAGTCACAAAAAATGATCTCATGATCCCATGAGTCATCTATTTTTTAAACTCTAAATTAATTTTTGTTGCTTCTTGCCTCAAGAGTAAACTTGTGAGCCAGGGGCTTCAAATTTTGCAATGTAAAGAAATAACCTAATGTTGAAAAAAAACAGACGTAAACTGAATGAATAGACACTGCCTTGCAAATTCCAGTGTGATAAATATGATCTGCAGCAACTGGGTAGGTTTTAAATTATTTACCTATATAAGCAGCCTGTTTCTAATGGGATCTTCACTAAACTATGAAATACCAAACTTTTTCTGAGCTGTAGGAAAAGACAGTAATAAAAGTATTTTGAAA
Source organism: Campylorhamphus procurvoides (assembly GCA_013396655.1). Lineage (NCBI taxonomy): Eukaryota > Metazoa > Chordata > Aves > Passeriformes > Dendrocolaptidae > Campylorhamphus > Campylorhamphus procurvoides. Next base: position 1,174,603 of record WBMV01000298.1, on the reverse strand, counting down.
TAAATAACATTATGAAAGAAAGTCACTTATCAGTAAAGATAGTATTTGCATAGAGTCAGCATAAAACAGATACACACAGTTCTTACAGAGAAAAATACCTTTTTTTTTTTTGAGGTATGATCAGATTATACCTTTTTTCCTTAATTGCAACATCTGGGAAAAAAAATTCAATCAAAACTGTATGACTATAGACTGAACTAAATTTTATATCTTTTACTGCTTTTTCTCCTTCAGAATGTTAAATTTAATGTTTATTTTTATTTCTCCATCCACCTCTTGGAGAATACTGTTTATGAGGGATGCTGGTATATAAGGCTTAATGTTAAATGAGTCATGGCCTCGAATGCAATTTCAAACTGAATTATATTGGTTGCCTTGCACAGTTGGTTTTGGAATAATTTAGAAATGTTTTTTCTTAGAAAAGAACCCAGATCTCTGTAATCAAGTGCAATGAAAGATTGCAAAGTATAGGTATTTTTCTTAATCAGGAGAGGGTCTGTCAAAGATCACAGAATCATAGAATTGTTTGGATTGGAAGGCACCTTAAAGATCATCTAGTTCCAGCCCCAGTGCAAAAGAGGCAATGAGGTGCTGGAGCATGTCAAGGGAAGGGCAACAAAGCTGGTGAAGGGTCTGGAGAAGAGGTCATTTTAGGAGGTGGGCAAGGGGAGGTTCAGGGGAGATCTTACTACCTGAAAGGAGGTTGTAGCAAGGTGGAAGTTAGTCTCTTCTCCCAGGTAACTACTGACAGGACTTGAGGAAATGTCCTCAAGCTGTGCCCAGGGAGGTTCAGGTTGGACATCAGGAAGAATTTCGTCACTGAAAGGGTTACCAAGCATTGGAACGATATGCCCAGGGAGGTAGTGGAGTCACCAACGCTGGAAGGGTTCAGGAAATGACTGGCACTTAGTGCTGTGGTCTAGTTGACATGGTGGTGTGCAGTCAAAAGGTGGACTCGATGACCTTGGAGGTCTTTAGCAACCTTAATGATTCTATGACTTTAATTTAACAGGGTGTTTTTGTCGGATGCTTCACAGGTCTGGGGACAAAGTGAGAAGTACATGCATGGGCAGAGGTGCCCCTTGTGAAATATTTTATATGGCAGTGGGTATCAAAACAAGGGGCAACGAGGCCAGTGTAAGCAAAGACTTAATCTCCAGACACATTTAGCACTTCCTGGAAGGCCAATAAAATCACACTGGTGGTAAATACTGAGGGGAAAAAAGGAGTTGACTTCTCTTGCTAAGGGAGGCACCTAAAAGCCACAGATCATTAAACAGGTTTAAGTAAGCATTCTTGAGGTCTTTTTGAACATTTTAATGTGCACAGGACTGGGAATTCTTGTTTTCTGCAGTTGGCCAGATGGTCTTGACTCATTCAGTCAGCCACGAGGCCAAAATGATTTTGACATTAACAACTAAACCTTGAACACATAAGTCTCCCTCGAATACTGCCTGCTGAAGAATTTGTGAGCAGTCATTTGTTCCCTTACATCTTGCAAGCTTATTTTTGATCAATGCCTTGACTGTAAAAAAACCTATTTGTGATACAGAGATACGCCCATGCTGCTCATTTATCTCTTCCTTTGCCAGAAAATTCTACAGAAGGCTCCAAAGTGTTGTTCCAGTTTGCACTTGAAGGCAGTGATATACACAAGGTTCTCAAACAGCAACCACCATAAATCTCAAACTCTTGAGTTGATACTCAAGAGGCAGAGTGAAAAGGAAGGATCTTTCTTTCACACCACTTCCTCATCACTCTATCAATACAGGTACTGTATACTGTACATATATTTTACTGAATAAAAGCACTCCAGTAACCAACCTATGAAGCAACAAATTATTAAGCAGTGAGACAGGCACTTTGATGATTATTGATTATTTTTAAGATGTCAGTAGGTACATATGTAATGCATCCTTAGTTTATATACATATTATATATATGTGTGTAGATATATGTATAAAATACCTATAATATATATATTTATACAGGCAAAAGTCTATGTCTTCAAGTTCCTAATACAAATGTAAGACTAAGATGCCATTCTTCCTTGGTCTTGTAACATGTAGCTAGAATTCTGAAACAGTCAGTTAATAAGATTAAAGATATACTCATGTTTTAATGCAATTAAACCAACCATTTGCCTTCTTAATGCAATACAAATTATTTAGTGCAGGCAAAAAGTGTAGCTTGAATTATCTCAATTATTGCAGTTTTGGATTACATTCAACTATTTAAAAAACCCATGCAGAAATCTGCCAGGAGGAAAATAAGATACAATTGCTTTTATTTGAAGCATAAACTTACATACCTTGGCCTCCGGAATGCTAACCCGTATTGTTGGCAAGCCAGTCCCACAGTGGGAGTATAAACAATAGGCATGAACCTTTCAATGTCAGAAGCCAGCACTTTATAGAAAAGCTTTTCATTTCGATCCTGAAGACTCATTAGTAGAATGTATCTGTGGAGAATTACATATAATTAGACAGACACCAAGGGAACACATGATGTAGATTTAGAAATACAGAGTTGTTTAGATAATTAAAGTTATGTTTGTCCTATTATAGCCCCTGTCTTGTTAAAAGTATTTTAACTCCTCCTTGTCTTAATAGGACAAATGGTTCAGAAACAAAGGATAACAAACTGATTGGGACAGAGAAGCTGAAACCATCACAAAGTTAAGAATCTACATGCTCAGGAAGCTAATCCCCCTCAGGTATAAAACACTGAGCAGTAATCGAGGATTTGGTCTGTCAGAACCTTATCTGCACATATCGGTTGTTCCACTCAAAATGAGACCATCATTAAATATAAATTAAACAAGCGTACCCCCTTGCCCAAAGAAAACAAACCTAAAAACTTTAAGCTTTGCATGCTCTTTCCATGGAAATTTATCTTGAATCCAGACTAATACTTCAATTAAATACTTCAAATAAACACTGAAGTACAAAGCTTTCAAAAACAAAGCATACACGTATGGCCTTTCATCCTCAAAGTCTATGTTTGTCATGAAATCTGCAATGTTATATCTTCCAACAAAAATAAATTTTGATGTTGTATATTTTCTTAAAAAGAAAACCAATGATAAAAAAAATCTGATAAATAAGATTTAAAAAAGTTCATGTTTAGCATGACCTACTTTTGACTACCATCAGACTAATATTGAATAATTACATTACTGCTCAAGATCCCAACCAGGAAGCCAAATCCCAGTGCCAAGTATGACAGATAATATGAGTCTATGAGCACAAATATGACTTCAAATTATACCAGTTCAAACAGGTATGACTCTTGTCACTTTGTGAATACTTAATATTTAGGAATTTGGTGATCCTAAACCTCACCTCTCTATTCACTAGTTTTAGTAATGCTAAGTATTACTGTAAAATTAAGTAGCCTTCTATACCAATAGGCTGACATAAAATCTTTCATTTATGTATACAATTTATGCAAATTGTTTTCTTTTAATTTACAATGGATTACTAACTACTTACACTCCAAATGTCTAATATGCCCATCCTTTTATTACACAAGTGTTGAGGAAACATATACAACAATTCCAAAAGCCTGGAGGTTTGTGTGCTTAAGCGCTATTCACTTGAACTTTCTTTTTACATACTCATGCAGCACATGCCCCCCAAAAAATCTAATTCATTCTTTAGGAAAACACTGATATAGTCAGGAAACTACCTAACCAAGAACAGCTTAGTAAATCTGAATGTGTTTCATTCAAGCTTAGCCTGTATGTCTCTGTGTATCAGGGAAGCACTTCTTCTGTGACCTGCTATATAAACCCTTAATGAGCACTATAAGCAAGAGTACTGCAGCCAGTTTGGCAGGTGGTGACTATAACGAGGTGACAGAAATAAATCAGAACACTGTCCCTCACCTTGTGTCATGAAGGGGTTTTTAAACCCTAAACAGATAATGACCCAGAAACCCAAAAGTTGCAGATGTACTCAATACCATCACCATGAGGCAATCTGAACCACCTTCCATCATACACATTAGTTTTGAATGTTCTCCAAGGATAAATTATATCCTACTCTTGTAGTTCTCAGCTACAAATATACATACATAATAATTTTCTTTCATATTATTACATTTCCCTACTAGTCTTTCATTTTCCCAGTATTTCATTATGATAGAGCGTATCTTCCAATGTCCTTGAATTCTTCTTTATTAAGCCCTGTCTCCTGAGGCTAGCTACCCCAACATTTACCTCAAAATACAAGTTCATGCACACATAGTTGTGAATACACATGAAGACATTAATTTCATTTCCAGAGAATATTTAAAGTGATGTTAGAGAATATTATGCGTCCTCTGGCCCGCTCTGTACTGGAGATTGCAAGCACCATGCAAGACACAGCACTGTTTTGAAACAGTTGCCAGTATTTTATTTAAAATAAGGTGTGGCTATTTAAGACTTTAAAATACCTTTTCTCCATCCTTTCTTTTTACTCAGATCAGGCCTAGATTTTAAATGGGGTTAAGAAATCTTTTACAAAAGAAATTAGAAGTTTAGCAAAAGGCTTCCTCAAGGGCTTAAAATCAAAAACCTGTTTGTTAAAACTCTCCATTTTGTTTATACTGTCCTGTAGCATTAAACTGAGGATTTATTTTTTTTATTTGTATTTATCATGCCACTTTTATATTCAGGACATGCTGAAGAACTTGCAAAGGTAATAACTGCATACTACTTACATTTATATTTTCAAGTATTACAGATTTGATCACATCCAAATCAGTATAAGAAATATTATTATAAATACTTTTATTAAATAACTACTATTATTATAAATACTTTTCAATGGCAGGTATATCTCTTCTTTTTCAGCATAGTAACTTGCTTAGTTAGCGGTATATCTTTCTCAAAATTCATTATAAGAGGAAAACCAAAAATACTTCATTCTCAATGTGGTGTTGGTTATAACACATTAGACAACAAGTATGCATCTTTTAACATCCAAGTAATCTACACAACTAAAAGCCTGAAGTGGTTTTCAGCATTATGTGTTAAAAAAAATATTTAAAATTCAGTATTTAATGAAGCCTGTTATTGAAGCCTGCATTTAATTGAAAACATAGTGAAAACAAGCAATAAAACATTGAGAACAATTATTTGTGCTATAAAAAGGGAGAAAAATAACATCTATGCTCACACAAGTAGTCTTGAATGAAGATTCCAGAGAAGAGCTGCAAAGGACAAAAACCAAGGTCTGGCAAGTCAGACAGAAGAGACTGCCAAGCATTCAAATTTCAGCACGTCACTTTTCCCCCCTTGCCTTCACCTAAAAACTTTTCATACTAGTCTGCTATTATGAAGGGAATGAAAATACAGTAGCAACAAAAGGATATAAACCAGGTATCATCCAAACCCAAAATGAAAACTTTACTTCTAACTACTGGAAAATTACTGATGATTTTTTAGGATAATCGGCCCAACTATCACTGGCATGCATTTTACAAGGCAAAATGGAAAGGTGAAAAAAAACCCAAGCTCAAAATGTCTTTGCTCTGATCTTACAAAACATGAGAGCAAATAAAGGGAGGTGGGAGGAACAGCTATTATTTTTAACCTGTGTAAGATACTTAGCTCCATTACTTTGCATCATTTTTCATGCAAAAATGCATTAAAGACAGGGAACTTTAAGAAAAAAAGAAACAGAATAACACAGCATTCTCTGAAAAAGTTATTTGATGACCTCCCTCCTAATGTTCACACTTCCAGTATAATTTTACCAGTGTGACTCTCTGAAGAAAGCAAAGCCCAGGCAGAAGATGTGGCTGTGTCCGGGGCAACAATTTCAGTGTCCACAGAGAGCAAGAAGAAAGGTGATTAGAATATGCAGGGAAGAAAAAATTATTAGATTATTTGCAGAATCTATCACAGCTTTTCCTAATTAAGTTAGAGGAACAGAATTATTTCCTCTTACTGGCATCCCTTTTGCCAAGCATGCCAGGCAATATATTTGCTGCTGTTCCACATTCATTTTGTGTATAAACTCTTGGTATGTCAGAGTACAGCAATTTCATGCTGCAAGTCAGCAAAGGAATTTCAGCTGTGCCAAAACGTGTCATGCCATGGTACGATCTATTAGCTTACTTTATGAATTTTCACACTCCTTCTTTCCAATCAAAACTACCATTCTGCCAGTGTAAGATGCTGTCATACACAGTATTTATGTTTCACCAGACAATACCCTTCTGCCTAAGGGTATTAGAAGCTTCCACCTCTGCAATATCTAAATGCTTGGACTTAATCTTTTGTATTTGGACATAAAACACACAGGTATACACCCACTGTCAAATCCAAGCTCTGGAAGAAAAACAATGGATTCCCTTTATCTCTTCTCAATCACTGTTTCTATGGGAGCAAAATCTATGCCAGATGCATACTGGAGTTTTTTCCTAGAATTAGGACATTTACGCTCAGTAGGAGGCAGTAACTGCATGCTTTTACAAAAGTCTGTCCTTGAGTACCTATCTGTACAGGGAGCACTTGAGATTCTCTGTTAAGTTCCAGCTAAAACAATCAATGTCTTCTAGTATTCTCCATCAGTGAAGCTGTTCAAGGAGTCATTGTGGCAGGACCCCACTTACATGTGTCTTAAAATTTTTTTTGATACAAGTATAAATATAGGAGACAAGAGTCTGAGCTCACACACATGTAATGCACATGTTCTCTGGTCAGGGTCTTTACTGACATACTCCAATAAAATTGGCATACACTTTACTTATAAACACAGCTGCAAATCACATTTTGCATGTGCAACTTTTTGCACACTCAATTCACACAAGCATTTTATGTGCAAAGGAGCCCAAGACATCACTGCTGACAGTCTTCAAAGGCAATATGTTCTGCATGCAAATGTTTCCAAGTCTTTCCATCAGTGGTCTTAAACATGGAGGTACACATGTAACAGAAATCATTTTATTTTGCTAAAAAATCGAGAAAACACCACAGCTACATAAAGCCCCACTAATATATTAGGAAAATATTTTTTATCAAAGCATCCCATGACATAAATAGTGAATTTAGATTTGCTGGGTGTTCACACAGAATATAAATACGATTTCTTAAAGAAACAATTTCACTGGGGGGGTACTTGTGGATTTAAATAATTTTATGTGCTCAAGGGACAACCTGGTTTAATTTACACAAGTTTACATTGATCCAGCATTATCCATGAAAGCTTATTTCTTAACTACTGTGGACCTACATTATGAAAGCATACACTAGCTCAGGTTGGAAGGGACCTCTGGAGATTGCCTCATCTGACCCCCTGCTCAAAGCAGAGTCAGCTAGGGCAGTTTGCCCAAGACCATGTTCAGTCAGGTTTTAAGTATCTCCCATGGATGGAGATCCCACCACAACTCATCCAGCATTATAAGTGGGGCCACACATTATTCAGACTATAAGAGGAAGGAGAAGATACAAACACCTGGACCAAAACTTATGGCTGAGAAAATACCACCACAGGCCACAGAATAAGACTGGGAAATAAACACAACTTTATTTTTTTAAAATATGTTAATTATTAAAATCTTAATTGAAGTATTTTGACTAGGAAACGCATTAGTGAGAAAAAAGCCTAACGTGTAATAGTTTCAAGCTATTTCCATGAAGCAAAGACTTGCTAGTTTGTCAGCTGAAGTACATCACTAAAACCAAAGTAACAATAATAAACTTATACAGCAAAGCTGCACAATACTGTATAGCCTTTATACTAAAACAGGCATTATAATAAAAACTGACTTAATGGTCTAAAATGGCAAGTTACAGTTCAAGACACATGGATGTAGTAATTTAATGCCAGTTCTTCTGTTTTAGGGATGTCTGGTTACAGGAGCAGGAAACAAATTTCTTCCTTACCCAACTATTTATTTGGAAAAGAGAAAACGCAAATGAAGACTCATAGGTGGGAAAGAAAGACACCGAGTTTTTGTTTAATTAAGTATTTACAGATCTTAAGCTTAATAGGGACAGATTTGGAAAAACATTATCTGAAGCAAATGACTTCTGTAAAACCTTTTATTTATATTTATTTGTAAACAGATTATATTTCTTTATACTTACGTATCATTTATGTCTATCATACATAGATTAATTGTACTTTAAAAAAATATTCTTTCCTCCACCACTCCCAAGACAGATAGTTTTTAGTTTAACACAATAAAGCAAGTTTTCTGCAAAGTGACTGATTCCTAAAAATCAACCACCATAGTTTGAAAAAAAACCCCATATTTCTTCTGTACTACTATTAAAAATAAAACCAAAACAAAACAAATGTAAAAGACTCATGGTTTGAGAACTAGGAAAAAGTTTCATAGCCATACTTTACCTGTCTAGGTCACATGTCAGCCTTTCAAAATTCTTTAGAATTGTATAAACCTGAGCATCCTGACCAAGAAAGCAAGGTGGCAATAATCCATGAATATTCAACTGTTGCCTCTCCTCCAAGGTAAAAGCCATGCCCTGAAAAAAATAAAAATAAAAACCATGTCTAGATAAGAGACAATTAACAAAATCTGCGGTAAATTGCAGTACAGGTAAAGCTAATATCAGAACAACTATTTAAAATTAAATAGTACTTAAAATTGTGCAATTATTTTGAAAAAAGGTTTTATTGAGTCATAAGAGAACAGGCCTGTACAGTACAGTAACTCCATCCCAGCACAGAACGAGTTAAGGTCTCCTGACATCACATGACTATTAACCACAATGTTACTGAATTATGGCTGAAGAAGAGATCAGATGTATATTCTCAATCACTCATTTGCTGCTTTTTAATGAGGTCTGCCTCTCTAAAATATCTTCAGAAAGTACCCAAGTTACTGTAAGACAATGCCTTTACAGCAGCAACATTACTGCGGGTTTAGGACACTAAGTGGGTTTAGGCACTGACTGCTGAAGTTTTACTTTGCTGTGGTAACTACAGCCAGACAGGACTGATGGACAGGATCAGTTCCTTGACAGTTTTAGGGGATAAAAAGACATTTCAGAGGAGTTTCTTCCATATGTGACCTATGATATATATGCATGTTTCCACAGCTTGGTGACTCCCCAGACATGTTACAGCTCTCCTTTAGCATCATGCTGCTGCACTGTTTCCACTCCAGAGTCAGTGGTGGCAGATATGCAAGTGTCTTTTAGGCCTGTCTTACGTTAACACTAAAATTGTCTCTAATCTTTGCATTATGCTTATTGGGTTGCCTAAACATATTCAAAATTTCATGTAGTAGAGGTTAAGTAGCATTTATTACTCTACCAGAAGATATATGTGAATGTGTGTATACAGACATATAAACAAGTCATTAGGCAACTGTCTAATAGTCTTTATCTACCATACAATAATATAGAAAATACTTTGTTTCTTCTGCAAAAAAAATATTTGAGAAAACAGCTTGAGATCTATTAAAGAGTTTCAACTGGCAATATAATGTTTATGCCTTTATTCTTCTGTGGAAAATAAATACTACTGAGGTACTTCCACAACAACCTCTATTAAGAGACCTTTAAATAATTTCTTTGTTATGTCACCATTACAATTAGTTGGGTCAACAAGTGAGAGGAAAAAACAGGTAAAGCAAGAGCACAGATACACAGGGCATCCTTCAGTCTACATTTGCACTATTGCCTTTTCAAGAGGACAAATTCAGTCCTTTACACAGTGTCATTCCTGCCTTTCACACAATACCTAGTGAGTAATACAATGTGATAAATACGTATCACTTAATTTGATTACCTGGACAGCTTCTTTTTGGTGGTTGGTTGGTTGGTTGGTTGGTTGGTTGGTTGGTTGGTTGGTTGGTTGGTTGGTTGGTTGGTTGGTTGGTTGGTTGGTTGGTTGGTTGGTTGGTTGGTTGGTTGGTTGGGGTTTGGGTTTACTTGTTTGTTTTTTGGGAGGTTTCTTGTGGTTGCCTTTTGGGTTTTTCTGTCTTTTTCAGAAATAGTAATCTGACAGGACTTACTCTTAGAGTACAAAAATATACAATAAAATCTTTCTGTGTCTTACTAGTTTACACTTCTTACACCATTTTTAATCTAAATTTTCAAGTGGTTAGGTCACTGTGGCTTGAAAAAGAGTAGAAAAAAAACCCGCCGAAAGCAATTCAATCACACTACCTGCTCTCTTATGTCATCAATCAAGTTGTTACCCTCAAGTGAAATGACTTAAAAAAAACCCCCAAAAATAAATATTTCATAATGAATACTTTACAAAACATCAAACATTTCCAGAATGTGCTTCTCCCACACAAGACAGAAAAGAAGGGAAACCAAGTTTAATAAAGGGCAATAACTGTTTTGCTGTTTAGTTCTCCATGCATGCAAGATTTCAAAAGTTTCCAAGAGTGTACACAAAGCCTGCATTTTTTCCCCTAATGAACTTTCTGTGACCAGATACACCATGAGTGTCTTCAGCTGCTATCATATTTTGAAAGACCATGGAAGAAGGGAGAGTCAACACTCTTCGCGAGTTTATTCAAAGTTGATCCCTCTTATCCCCCGTAGACTTTTTTTGGCTTAAAAACCCACATAAAAGCTATACATGTGTGCTCACACACACACACTTCAGTATCAGTTCCAAATGACTGGACTTCAGGGAGCTGCATAGTTTTAGTGGATCTTTCAGTGCTGGCAATAAAGTGCCAATCCAATTATTCTCTGCATCTCTCCTGTTTCCATGAATTGAATGGAAAATTAAAAAAAAAGTGTTTGCCTTCACTTCAGGAATAAGATACAGACTCTAATTACTATGATAGGGTTTCCCCTCCTACTGGAAAATACATTTGATTTTAAACCAGACACGTGTTACATCTTGCCAAGTGCCTTTTTTAAAAAAGTACTTGATCTTGGAATAGCCTATTTTCCACATATTACTACAGCTCCTATAGTAAGTGTTAATTTCCTTGGAGCATTGCTACAAAAACACAGCACCCATCTACATCCCCTATGCTATATATGGTTTGAAAATCCTTTACATGAATACTCCTCTTTGTTACAGATAATAAGAATTTTTTTAATTTCTAAGATGGAATGTCAATTCCTCCTTTCCTGCTCAGATCCCGTATACACTCAAAAGAAAAGAATTATCATTAAAATATATGACAATTTAATAAGAGAAGACCATTTTATGCCAATAAGTGTATGCTATTTCATCTGCTTATAAACAGAGAAGACCTTAACTACCAAAGATTTATGGTATACATCTAAATTTATTGCACTAGCCTCTCATATTTTCTTTTCTACATCAGAATTCTTGGGTTTTCCTGTTGTTTCCCAGCCATCCAGCAGAGAGGGCTCTAGGTCCAGCTTGGTTTACACACTCTTTTCCCTTGCTGAGAAGAGTATTTTGTGCACACCTGCATGGGCCAGATTTCCATCACCTAGCATCCCAACTATAATAAACACTGTGGACCTTTTTACTTTGCAGTTTGTATTACAAACACATTTTCCAAGAAGAACAACAGTGTGACAATCTAAAAGCAGCATGAGACCAAGATATTACTACTGTATTAACCTTTACCTAATTAGTTTTGGTTTATTCACTGCTTTATGCCTCATACACATCACAGAGATGAAATATACAGTTATTACGAACCCTCCCAGTTAAGGGCTTGCAGTTCTTTGAGAGCTGTGTTTCATATGCTTCTTTATATGCTCTAAATTTGGTAAAACCAAGTTGTTCTTCAGTCACCTCATTATCATCCTTTCTCACAAACCTTTCAGTCTAAACTCTAGGTTGGGTTTTTCTATTGTTCCTCAGGCATAAATATGCTTTCATATTCTCAGTTATACACAGAAAGCTCTCTGAGTCTGCTTTTTTATTTTCAAGAAGTTTAACTCATCGCAAATACATTTAATTCTGAATTTTCCTCTCCATTTGTAATGTGGGGAAGTTTTGTAATTGTAGCAGTGATTTTTATTACTGCACACTGCTCAGTATTCTTTCAGTATTTAATCTCTATCGGTTTATCAACTCAACTCTTAACTATCTGTCCTCTGCCCAGACTCTCTTTTCCTCCAAAGCCCCTCATCTCTAATGCTGTTCTAGTACAGTTCATTCACATTGATTCCCTTGTTCAGCTGCAGTACTGAAAAGCCATAAAACAGAATAAACAGCACAGCATCCTCTTGCATCAGACAGCTTTTTGCACTGGCTTTCAATAGAATTTTCAAGCAGTGCTTGAAAAGACAGGAGAATGCTCAAAATACTTCAAGAGATGTCATAGCCTCTGTTCACAGTCAACAGAGACAAGTCCTATCTCTTAATACAAATTAGATTGCATTGACATAGTTTTTGTTGAGATATCTGCAGCTCATATAATTACTAGGTTTATATAAACTTCTCAAGAAGAAGAGAGTGTACTAAAGCAGTATGTGTATCCTGTCCGTGCACTAACAAGATCCAGCTTTACTAAAGGTTAGACAGCATTCATTGCAGGGATCCTTCTCCAGTTTCTTCCAAGACCTAGCTCTCTTTTGTTCTATCAGACCAAAAACCCTCCATTTTTAAAAACTCCTACTCATTTAGGAAAAAAATCATTTCCTTCTGTTGGCCTCATTGCAGGTATGCCACAAAAGTATTATCTGAAGAGCACATAGAAGGAGGATGGCTTAGAAGAGGAAACCATGTCCACATCCACCGTTCTTTAACTCACTGACTCTTTCCTCCGGCTCTGGCAGAGAAGATGAAGGCCCATAAGACTTCAGGTCATCCCTGGGATTCAGGAGACAACCACCAACACCAAGCCCAAGTACCCGCATGCATATCTGAGCTGACTGGATCAGTGAAGGAGGAAGGAAGAAATGAAAAGGAAGGTAAAAACATGTTGTGAGGAAGTCTATCTGGAAGTACCATCTATTCTGCAAGAAAGAAATCTCTGGACTGTTGATCAAAGATACTCCTAGAAGAAAATTCTAGTCTCTAAAGTATTATAGGGACAGACAAATAGGTTCATCACTGTCTCAGAGTCCATCAAAAAGTAAAAAACCCTCAGTTAAAAAACTCATTCTGCACACCTAAATCACAGAAGTGATTTCAACAACATAATGAAAAATGCTCATGAATCTGGAGGACTCAGATATGCACATCTGCTGCCATGGCCAGAAAGAGGAGAGCTGGCACCTCTCCACTCCTTGCAGCCTCCACCGCAGCAGCTGGTAATCCTGAGGATCGCCCTGCCACACAAAGCTCCCCAAAAACCCCACAGCTGCCTGCAATATGTGTCTGCTCAAGATCTGGATCCATTTTTTGAACAAATGGATTTGCAGAACCCTGCAATTCCATATTCTTAAAAACAAACAAACAAGAACATGCAAATAAGACAAATGCTTTTGGCTGAAAGGCTGAAAACATTTTCCAATTACTGGAGAACAGTTTTTTCCCCAGTATGTCCCAAATGTAAAATCAGTGGCACCACTACTAGTTGCCAGTCACACATCATCCCATACTGCTCACACCACTTCATGGACAAGACTGTCTCCAGGAGAAATCCAACTGCAGAACCAGATGCAGTCCTTAGGGAAGTATGACCTTTGGAATGCACAACTGTTTGCAAGCATTTCATTTGCTGGTCAAGATTTTGCCTTCAGCAATTCTGGCTTCTCATACTGCTCTAGTACTGTTATGGAGGAATCCAAGTCAAAATTAATAAAACTATTTTCTTTTAAGGAAAACATTTTAAGCAGTTTCAGGCTCTGAATGTCATAAGGGCCTTTAAGATCAGAATATTAAAAAAAAAAAAATCAAACACGCAACCCTGCAAAATTTTACACATTCAAAGAACTTTTTGTAAAATCTCTATAAAAATATAGAACATAGGATTTTTCAAGAATTTTAAGCTACACTTGAGGGTTTAATGACCTGCAAATCCCTTTGAGCTATTTTATGTAATTTGTGTTTAAAAAAAATTACCTTACAAATGGGCAAAAATAAAGTTTTACAAGCATTTCCCCTCCATTTTGCATTTTTATTATCCAAACATTACTTCAGAGAAACCAGATAAATACTTTTAATACTCCATGTCCAACACTTATTTCAAGGCACAATACACCAGGAAATACTTAGAATAACTAATCTGAACACACACTCCAAAATGAAATCATTCTGCTGAAAACAAATGTGGTTCATGGCAAGAAATTGGTTTTGGAGCACCACACATAGCTAAAGATGTTACTGCTAGTTTCTCGACCCATGCTTGCCATGACTGCCAAAAAATATTACAAGCACAGGTAGCTAATGCAGTTATCTGGGAAAACATCTCTTCTGCAACCAGTGCACAGGTCACACCAAGTAATTCTGTAGGTAAGGAGAGCGAGTAAATTCTTAATGGTGTAAATTCACACACAGAGTTTTCTGTTAAGGTCTTTTGGACCTGAATTAAAAAATTCCTCGACAAATTGTCAATTTACATTAACTTAAGAGCTCCATGTTTCTTCTTAGGAATGATTTGTTGTAGACCATGTACAGAACACAGGTTTGAATGGAAGAATTCAGTTTCAGTTTTTAAAAAAAATAAATCAGAATTATTAAAATTTTAGAAAAATTTATTTTTTTAGAAAAATAAATCCTTTCAAGTGGTACTCATGAAGACTAAGGAGAAAGATGACAAATACAAGTTGACAAGAAGAAAGGATATGATCAGCAGCAGAAAATTACCACAGTTTGAAGATGTATAACATAGAGTTAAGAAATGAAAACTGAACATGAAAACACAAATTTTTCTGTTGCAATCCTCTGGCAACCCACACAGACAAAATCTCAATAAATCTTCAGAAGTAAGGAACATCGGCAATCATTTATAATGCTCACATTATTTGCAGCAGTATTAGACTGTAAATAGAAAAGTCACTGTCTGACAGAACTGCCATCTTTCAAAAAAAGTAGAGTTATTTTCCCCTCCAACAATGCTCAGATTCTGCTTGGGCATTTAGTGAGGCACACTGGTTAGTTCTGAATTATGCATTTTGGATTAAAGTTTAAAAATCAGTATACAGACCAGTAATGAACAATCCGTTAGCTTCTTTGGCAAAGGAACTGTAGTTTGCTTGCCTTTCTACAGTACCTAACACACAGGTCTTGTATAGGCCTTAGCCTACAGCTGAGATGCCAAAAATAGCAGTGAATCCTGCTAACTGTTTTCACTGGAGTTTGAAAAGCCAGGCACACACAGGTAACCTTGGCTGGGTCAAGGAAGCAGAAAACTAGAAAAGGATTGGTGAAGTGTAAACAGCAGAACTAGGTTTAGATACAGCACTTGTGCTCCTTTTGATAAGTCCTCATGGACAGGCATCCATCAGGACTTGTGAGACTGTGAGATGTGCTGAAGGTAAACCGAAAAAAACCAACTATAGCTGATGGGCAGACTCAGAATATACAAGAAAAGAAGGAATTGCTCTTGTTTCAGCTATAAAATGCCAAAAGGCACAGGCTTTATTTAATGCACTTTTTTTTAAACACAGCTTTTAAGTATTTTAAGTTGAAGAACTGTATTGTTGTTTTTCTAGTCATAGATCTGCTTCAGTGTGTTGAACACTCGATTTTTTTATAGTTTTCAGGAAAGCCAAGTGACCCAGAGTATACTCATAGGCCAATTCTAAGTCTATAGGATTTTCAAAAGCAAATTTAAAAAGTCAAGTCAACAGGGGAAACCAAAACAAAAGTCTAAACCAGCTTCCAACAAATAAAGCACAAATAAATACAGAAGCTAATATACACACCCATGGACTTATGAGTAAAAAAAAAACATTAAAAAATGCAGGAGGCCAGAAGGAGATCAGACTTCTCTTGGCAAATTCATCATGGGAACGTGTGGGCAGCTTGGCAGCTGTACAGTGAGTTGATATGGTGATTGCATACAACCGTGATTCAGTCCAGCAAAATAGAAATTACACACTACAGCATTCTTATTTTAGCAATCCTTTAACCTACTGTAAACAATTATCTGAAAATAAGCAAACCTATTTTAAGAAACTATTTGTATATATTTGTTTTATTGTACATATACACAGTAAAATCTTTTTGCACTGCACAGTCCCTCCTCACCTTAGCTTTGAGAAAGCTGTATTACACATACAGCAGACCGTAACAAATAAACAGTAAAAGAAGTCACCAAGAAAATCATATATAAAAATATATTGCACATTGTGGTATAACGAGGGATGACAGGGCAGGTCTAGATAAGATTCTAAATTTAGCTATTCATATGTAATCTAGGCACCTATCCTCCCATAATTATAGGATCTATAGTATCAATTAAAATAAAAATAGATACCTTGCAATCACTAATCCAAATTGCTCCAATTACTATACTGTCTATAGACCCAAATCAGATTTTCACACATAAGCACTGTCATCTGGGAGGCTCAAAGGTACTGAAGCCATCAACATTGCTCATTATGGCAATGGTATCAACTATAAATCAACTGCATAAGAGGCTTTCACAGCACCAGATGATAGCCAGGCACAACACTGTATCTCAAGGGGCACTAGTTGCCTGTTTGTGGGCTGCTACATCAAGCCCTAACTGTCCTTTTGACTCAATCCACAATGCACTAAAAAATCATCTTACCCTGAATCATTCATATTATTACAGGGATTTTTAATCTCAAAGCAATCAAAAAAAATTGCTAGAGCTGCATTTGTACACTTTCAATCAGAGCTGGCTGTCTCAAAAGCAGATTTCATGTAATTTTAAAGCCATAAAATAATTTACAAAGCGTAACACGTAAGGGGATAGCAACACCCCACCTCCCAAACTGACAGACCTGTATGCCTTACAGCACCTGCAGATGAAATCATTTAGATGCTCAGGGAGCGGTGTGTTAGAGCAAGGTTTGCAGAGAGGCCTGGGCTTCCACCTTTCATGTGAGAACAATTCTGCCGACCAGCAGGCATGAGCTGGTGTGAATGTCCTCCATAGGTTCCCATGTCTGTGCATGGAGCAATTTTCCAGACACAGGAGGCAACACTGTGCCTGTCAAGAGGCAGTGTGTGAACTCCCCCAAGACCTGCACAGCTCCAGAGCCTGGTCATGCTGCTGACTCCGCAAGAACCAAAAAACTCATCACACCCAGAGTCCACAGCTCTGAGGGACTTTCTGAACCGCCAGCATGAAGGTACATTATTAGTACAGGCTTTGCTTCCCACTAAGAAGGGACGCTGCCCTTCCTATTGTTGCTCCCACTTGGGCACTAAAATTAATGTATAATGGGCAAACCAGAACCTGAATCAATGGGTGCAGTTATTTGCTACTAACAGCAACAGTCCAATTCTGTTTGTTACAGCAGCTAATTAATAAGAGGCTTACTAACAAGTGTGAGTTGTGATCTGAGTCTCCCCTGACTCGATCCCCTAGCAGGGACATCCCAGCAGTGTAGGGAGACCTTTCTTGGCTCTCTTGGTTGCCCCTAGCAGAGAAGAACAAACAGCAGAATGAAACATAGCTTAAACTGCAGAGCCAGATAAGTTGAACAAATATTCAGATATTGGGGTTTGGGTTTTTTTCTGTCCCTGGCTATTTCTGAGTGCTCTTTATTGGTTTAAAACTCCTTTCGGATGTACAGACCTTTAAAGATGCCCATCAAGTTTTACTAGACCATACCTGAAATTCTATTTAAAATATTAATGCACTTGCATAGCAGATGCTGTGAGTCAGCACCCTCTCTCTCTAATATATAACTCTATTCAAAGGATGTCTGCAACCCTATCAGTGGAATAACTGACATGGAATCCCCATTTATGAAGGGAATTTAGATGAACATAGTATCAACTGACAAAAAAATATAGTTAACCAGAATGATTCCAAACAAAATTCCAAATCATAGCTCTCTTACTGTAATAACTTTACAAATAAAGTACAGTCACCAGGCATGCAGTCACAAATATGCAGTATTTACACTTGCAAAATCAGGTGCTATTTGAGAGTCAGGCATGATTTCCATGTAGGTAGGAGAGGAATTTCAGTAACTGCCAAAAATTCCATCTGTCTGAAATAAGTACTTAACCAAATACAGGTTAGCAAGCCCTGAAATCCTGAGGGGATTTGATAAACCTGATATGTTTAACAGATTCTATTGTTACTTTTCAGACACTGAACAGATTACCAACTACTGTATTCTAGACTTCTGGTAGGACTAAGCAACTAATTTCTTTTCACTAGCTTGGTAGATAATTAACACAAATAAGTATTTTAAATACTGTTAGAGAGAGTTGCATAAAGAGAGCAGAGACCTATCTCAATGCTGTGGTCTTCTAGTACTACAGTGGTATACATCAGAGCTAAAGGAACAGCCTAAAATAATACAACACAAAAGGACATGAGCAGAAATAGATGGTAGAAGGCACATTTCTGCATAAACGATGCACGCTTGAAGGTTTTTTTAGTGGGCAATTAAACAAAAAAAGCTTTCCACAGAGATTAGCATATATTAAAATTGTATTTTCAAGCATCTTCCTAGATATGGTAACACCAAAAGGAGTTAAACCTCTCCTCTGATGAGCAAGCTATTAAGCACCTACTCTGCTAGCAGATACTGTCACACAGGTGGCTGCTATAAGCCTGTCTTCTCACTCCCAGTTTTGTACTGGGTAGGTGTTTTCTTGACTCCCAGCAGCTCCCATCTGTGAGGTCCTCAAACTGAAAGACTGGAACAATATTGGAACAGCATCATTTGCATGAAAGGATTCTCTCTACTGCATCACTCCCTGGTGACAGGGAGACTGGCCCATATTTGACCTGCGAGCTGAGGCCACTGAACCGTGCTGAGTGACACCAGCCACACAGGTTATTAGATTACTCATGGATAGAGTACTGTTTCACTGTGCCTAAAAGTTATGCGTCTCCTCAAAATTACTCCTCTGAGCACCCTCCACAGACTATGAGGAAAGATGGAGTGGTACCCTAGGTGGTAGCCTTTCCTCTTTTTTAGTTCTATAACATAAAGAACTATTTCAGACAGAATGAATGAGATCAATATTTTCCATTGTCACAGGTAACCCAGGATTTCCATTACTACAGTCTGGTAATATAATCTGTAAGCCTTTTGGACATACACAGTCATTGCATATGTTGCATACCTATTGATCATTTCCCATTCTACAAACTGCAATTTACTTTTCCTTTAATCATCTCAATTTAAGAGCTGGCAATACATACATATGTGAAAATAGCAAAGCCTATCCAAACCCTTTGGGGAGCTTGTTTCATTCAGCCTTGACATTTTTTCCCTCAGAATCTTGCGGGACATTAAAACCAACGTAAAGCAACATTCAAAATTTATACTCTGAATGCACCTGATCTATAAGTGCAGCCTTAATTGCTATCCATCAGGTAATCCTTCCATTTCTGTTTTAACTATAAGCACACTTCTTGCAACATTCTCTTGTAAATAAGTGTCTTTCTCTTCTTGCTGAAAAGTCACTGAAAATTCATGTTATCAAGACCAAAGTAACAAAAGAAACTTGCCCATTTACAACTTTGAGTAAGCAGACTAGAGGGTAGCAACAGATTCTCTTCTTTAATGCCTAAGTGAGCACATAAAGTTGTGCACAGGAACAACTTACTACTCTATTTACATACTTTAAAAAAATTAATTAAAAATTGAACAGGCTTTAGGACAGAGCCCCATCGATTATCAGTGACCATACAGCATTTGCTACAGAAGATGTTAACCAGGGAGTTCAGCTGTCATTCTATTCTGCACAGTACTTTTTCCCCCTTTCTTTAAATACACTATCCCAGAGGCACTACCACCTTCACTGGCGGGCTCAGCCTTGGCCAGCAGCAGTCCTGTCTCAGAGCTGGCTGGCATTGGCTCTGTCAGACATGGGGGAGGCTTCTGGCAGCTTCTCACAGAAGCCACCCCTGTAGCCTCTCACTCCTCCCGCAGCTACCAAAACCCACACAAATCCAATACATAGTGAAAGAATGCATAGATACTCAAGTTATCTTTTCTTTCATACATTGTCTGTTAGTTTTGCTCAGTATGTAACCATGAAACACCTGTTTTCACAACATGATTTTCTGCCATTTTGATTTCTTAAGCACTCAGAGTAGCCATCAATAGCCATACTCATTTCTAGAACTAGAAGTCAGGATCATCACAGCACCTTGAAATAGCAGCAAGGGATAGAAGAGTGCACAGAACTTTGTCACATAGTTATACATCTTCCTGAAAATTGTAAGCCTATCTGAACTTCACTACAACTTTTTTGGTTCTATCCCTTTTGATTAAGGCATGAGGAAAATACAATTAGGGACCAGATTGTCTAGGAAGGCTAACTCAAACTCAACAGGAAAAATAAGACACAGATAGTCCATAAGTTTAGTATGAGTTCTGATTTTGCAACCTAAAACTGTTACTTAACCAGTTGTAGGGAGAAGGCAAAGTCATGCTGCAGCCTTGAAGAGTATGGAAAAAGTTAGTTGCTTGAAGGACAATATCTACTAATGGCAGAACAATTCCATTTAAAACTGCTGTACCAGATGCATTCATCCAGCTCTGCTTTTGCCAAGATACAACCTGCGTATCAATAGTATCTGTTTGCACAGAAAAGATCAGATGAAACAAATTATGGAAAAACCTGTGATAAAATGGGATATATCACTTTTCTTTTTATTTGACTGCTCTACAAAAGAGCTTAACTCATCAAAGCAAACATTAGACTGAAGAAAAGTGAGCATTATGGAAATCAAATTTGAATGGCAGCCAAGGAAACCAGCCAATATAAAATTATCTGAATTTGCTATAAGGCACAGACGAGATCTATCTGAAAAAAAAATTTGCGAATGTGAAAAAGATGACAAGAATTCCCTCGCAGTAAATCCAATTAATTTAAGTTGCTACTGTTTTCAAAGCAAACCAAAGATTTAGTTGCCCTCTTTTCAAACTGTGCCTCTCATAGAAACAAGTCTAAAAGAACATGGAAACAAAAAAAAAAACAGAAAAGGAAAGAAAAAACCACCAAAAAAATCCCCAAACCATTACATTAAGAAAACAATTTTCTTTGCTGATGTAGTAAACATTAAACACAAAACTATTTGAATCTGAAGGAAATGTTGCTCCTCAATTACAACTTTTCATTCCAGTTTGCTAGCATTTAATTATGCAGACCCATTATAAACTTCTTCTAGCTACATAAACTGCTGCCTTCCACTAAAGGAAACCACGGTGCCAAATCCATCGCTTGTACAAAATGAGAGCAAGTATCTTGTTTAATCCTAATCAATCTGGAGTGGCCATTCACCACTGCCCTTGATGCAAGCTTGTTCTGGGCACACTGAGCTAGCAGACCTTTAAGTACATCATCTACACAACACATATGGAGCAACCAGGAACACAGAAGAGGAAAAAGTTTTGAGATAAACTGGCAAAACACAGTATTTTCAGTCCAATAGCTAAGGCAGTTCACCAAAAAAAAAAATTATTTCTAATAGAGCTTTTTAAATCTTACATGGGGTCCTTAAGCTTAAGATACCTATTTGCAACATATTTTAGGCATCTGCTCAGGTTAAGAAAGATGATGGTTCACCAGTTTTCATCAGTTTCATAACCAATTCATTACAAAGTAAGACTGTCCACTTCTTGAAACCTATAATCAATCCACAGTAATGTCAATGACAGTAGTAACATCAATACTAAGTCCCTTTCATGCAAAATTGAACAAAAATACAGTAGCAAAATCAACTCAGAAAGACACTGGCATTCTATTTGTTTATTGACCTCCACATTACAAATTAGCACATTAAACTTATTTTATTAGTTCCTAAAGTTCAGATAGCATATTCTCATTACAGAAGATAGAAACATGCAAAAGTGCCCATATATAATAGAGGTATATTTAAAAAAAACCAATTCTTTCCACCAAAGTCCCAGCTGAAATCCATAATGCAGTGGATTCACACATCTTGAGCAAGCATCACTTCTAGCCTTAACCTCCCTGACCACCCCAGGGAAAGCTTCCTTTGGGGCACATTAACTTTCTGGACATTATCATGCAAATTTGGGGGGGGAGGGGGTTGGTGGTTTGACATGAAAAGTGCAGCCACTACTTTGCCGTTTGAATTAAACAAAGTTTAGTGTTCCCCAAATTCCTGAGGGTTGAAGACCAGCTGATGAAGAAAAGCACAGTACAGAACTACTAGTTTGTCTAGTGCAGATAATGTAGCTGTAGCCATCATGGGGGTTTTGTTTTATTAGTTTTATTATTTCTACACATATTTGAGATTATATCTTATTTCCAGTCTCGCAGCAGATAACCTCCTAATGCATTTGTTGCACGCTATTACAGGAACTCCCATGTATGTTAAGGATCTGCACTGCCTTCAAGGGCAAGAAACAGATAGATGAGAAAAGAAAAAATAACAAGAAAACCCAATCTAGACACATTTTGACACAAAGGCAAAATTCTCCTTTCCTGAATGTCATGATTTTCCTCTAAAAGATGAAAGGATCACAAAAAAAGGCTGAAGAACTTACACAGGAAAATATACATACTTATTTTCTCAACTCAAACAGCAAAACAAACTGAACCAACAGTGTTTCAAAGAACACAAAATCCTGCTTTTTAGCTTTAGCCACCCAAGCTGCCTTTTAAAGGTTTTAGACAGCTTATGATAGTAACTTTAAATGCAAAAGTAGACCACATTCACGGTGGTTGTCTGTACGTTGACTACTTATACTGTAGTAATACTGCCAGATGACATTCAGACCATTTCACATGCAGTTATAGAGGCCTTCAGATATTCACAATCACTCCCAATGACTATGTATTGAGAGTCTCATGGCAAGCTTCACAACAAAACCACAAAAACAACAAAAAAATGAAGTCTTTTATTTTACCACTGGTCCTGACTGTTTTGGCAAAGGTAATACTGCTTGCTGTGTGAAGTGGGAGCTGGCTGGTTTATAGAGGGTTTAGTTTGACTCTTCACCAAAACTGTTGGTCTTAAAAGCAATTTCTGCTGTTGTACAGGAGCATCAGTTTAAAGTCTCTCAGCAAAGCAAAACAATCCTTGAAAGAACAGATTTCTTGCATCAGTACTGGCATTCAAAATAAGAACATATGCCTAAGCTATTATACGCAAGAATTTCCAAAGACTTGTTTTCCAAACCTTATTTTTCTAGCAGGAAATGTGATTTATGTACATTGAACTGTAGGATTTATTTACAAGATTCACAAGAAAAACTAGCCTCTTCAATAATATAGAAAAACAACTTCTCACTGCTCACAGGAAGCAAATTTCAATACTGCAAAGTCACTGGCCTTCCTGGGGACACTGACCCAATTTAATTCTGTCTATCTGCCTCTCACAGCAGCCAAGAGAAGTGGCTGACATTTCCAGAGAAAAACTAAAGGCAGAAAAGGCACACTAAGGAGTTGCTGGGAGCTGCTGAAAGAGCACAACAGCAAGCAGAGAAAGAGTGCCGAAGTGATGTGGCTGAAAGCAGTGGAAACGGAAAAGTTAAGCAGAAGGCCCGAGCAGATGGGGAATGAAAAGCCAGCTAAGCAAGTGAAACAGTAACAGGATTTATTTTCTATGAATAACTGAAAGACAGCTCAAAGGTAGGAGTCATGGACAAAATAGCTCAAGTCCAACCTGTGCAGAGAACACTAAGATCAAAGAACATGCATGAATGCAAATGTGAAGGCTGAAGAAATGAAGCTCAGAAGAATACAAGAAGGAAAAAACAGGTGCTGCAAGTAATTGTGCCAGAAGAGCTTTGGACTGCTGCAATCTGCTTTACACACACTACACACACAAAGAACCTTACTTTGCTGTTTGTTCCTAATTATGCCTGGATGGAAAGCTTAAATCACACTGCAAAAGGCAACATTTCTTTTCCCAGGCAGGGGTGGGCAGCACTATCCCACTGGAACCTCATGATGATGAATCCAGAGCCTCAGCTGCGTTTCAGCAGGAATCACAAATCACAGGCTTAGACGGGAATATGAGGGTCCTTCAAACAAAACAGACACCCAAAACACGTTATCCATGGGGAAAGCATCTCCCACTTGGCAAATTTTTAAAGCTGCAATCTTTAAATCACTGTGTTGAACCAGAACTATTTACTAGTCCACTGCAAAATGAATGCTTTTATTTAAGGTCTTAAACAAGTCTATTATTAATAATACTATAGAAAACAGCAGAAAAAAACCCTACTAGATACTCTTCATTTATTCCACATAAAGGAGAATGAGCCTAGCAGCATTTAGAAATTTCTAACCTACATTCTAAAGGAGGGACACAGGTTATGAAAGGTACATATGCAACTCCAATAAATTTGCTAAAGAAGAAATATCTTCTGGCAAAAACAACAAAAGGAATATACAATTTTTAAGTAAAGTAATTAATCCCCAAAGCTTTTGTTTGGGTTATTACCTATGATACTATGTTTGCATTTCTAAAGTGTCAGCAATAGCCAAGTTTAGGATCTGTTACCTAAAAGTAGGTCAGGAGAACCTCTTGGCTGTGCTCATGTAGCTCTGCAGATCAGTAGATCTTGTACTCACAACTGTGTCAAGTTTGAATGCCTTCTCATTCTTTGCTATCAGCTA
This sequence comes from Campylorhamphus procurvoides, assembly GCA_013396655.1. Taxonomy (NCBI): domain Eukaryota; kingdom Metazoa; phylum Chordata; class Aves; order Passeriformes; family Dendrocolaptidae; genus Campylorhamphus; species Campylorhamphus procurvoides. Next base: position 1,150,034 of record WBMV01000298.1, on the reverse strand, counting down.
CACTGTTACAGAAATCTGCCACTTCAAAACCAAAAACCTGTCAACTCACATCCTTCTAAAAGGAATCTTACATTACAGGAAATTCACAGTCCTTCCAAAACAAAACATTTTGGTTTCTTTGTTTGTTTCAGATGAAACCTTGCATGAAACTGCATGGCGTTGGCAGAAGTCCACCAAGAAAACCCCAAAGATTTCAGCATACCTGCTAACCCATTAAAGCAAAACTTTTATCTAGAGCATTAGGTATCTTTTCACACATTTGTCTTCTGACAAATACACAACAGTAATATAAAAGTTATCATCCATTTAGGAAATAACACTTTGCTTTCCAAAAGCTTTTCAAGCATTTGTACTGATTTTAGATGTCTGGTCTGACTTAAGGGGTGGGTTTTTTTAATAAAGAAATGCATTGATGCATTTCATAAATAATACTGAAGGCAGCTTGAATAAAATAGAATCCAAGTAACAGAAATCACATGATTATAGAAGTCCCTGTCTTCCTCCATCCCTGCAAATCCAACCACATGCTGGGCTCTGAAATGGCTGATCAGAAATTGAGAATATTTGCTTAGGTTAGTACTATTTCATAGATAATTATCACTGGAGAGGAAGCAGGTCCAGGTTGGTTTCCACTGTTTGATTTTTCTTCTTTCTTTTCCTTCTAAAGAGAGGAAACCACTAAAATACATCCCAAGCTTTTTTCAAAATTTGATTCAAAAAAGGCCACATGCCAACATTAGACAGTTTTAAGAGGCCACAGTTCATATGCCCTACACGGGCTTATTCTTACAGGTATATATACTAACTGAAAGAACATAAACTTGTTTCCCCCTTTGACAAGAGCACTCAAAAAATGTTTTAGTTACAACTGTTTTGTTGTAATGAAGTAACACATCACTAAATATTTTCCTGACAGCTTATGTCCCTATTTTGTTAAGGAAATTATACACTCCTAAAGTGTTTGATTTAGAAAAAAACATTTTCCTTAAGTTGATAAAACATCCATGAGACATAAAACCATGGATGACAACACTTTAAACTTTACAAGTCCTTCAATAATACTTTGTAAAAACAGACAGAAATTCACTATTGGGTTGGAATACAAAAAGCAGGACAACAGATAAGAAATAATGGGATTTATGGGGTTAATTTCCTCTTGTATCATTTAACCCTGCACATAGATGGCACTTCAGCTATGTTAAAGTGAAAAGAGAGATGCTACTTTTAACCAAGATAATATACAGTCCCATGTAACTCATAAAACCAGTAAGCACATAAAACCTGTCTGAATCATCCTTACCCATCTAATTTAGTTTTTATTGCTCCCTAGAAGTCAGTTGTCACTACAGTGAATCAAATTGAATGTTATTTTTTTAAAAAAATAGGAAAATATTTAACAACTGGACATTATTTTAAGACAACAAACATTTTAATCTAGTTATCCTTGAATTCCAAACCGTATTATATGGATACAGTTCATGACAATCACAAATGAAAGAGAATCACGCAGCTTGGAAAGGACTTAAGGAGGGCCTCTGGTCCAGCCCCTACTGAGAGGTAGGTCAGGGTCTCAGGGTCATCTCCAGATGATTACTTAGTCTCTGCAAGGATGGAGATTCCACTTCTCTCTGAGCAGCCCCTAACTGTACTTGACTGTCCTCAAGGTACAATTTTATTTTTCCTCAGAACTATTTCAAATTTCCCATATTTCAACTTGTCTCCCTTGCCTCTGACCCTGCCACCATGTCATCAGGGCCTTTTTTGACAGGGTTGTTTTCTCTCCGCTTGTTTCCCAACCTGTTCTGTTGCACAGGGTTATTCCAACCCAACTGGTGAGCAGCTCATCTGCCTTTATCAAACTCCATGCAGGTCCTGTCAGCCCATTTTTCCAGTATTTCTAGGTCACTCCACAAAGTAGCCTGCCTTCTAACATGTATAGTCCTCAGGCTTACAGATAGTGCAGCCTGTCTCACTACACAGCTTATTCATACAGATGCGAAATAATTCAAGCCATTATGCTTTAACCTCAATATTTCATTATTTGAAATAAAAATTTTGTTCTGCTTCCTGGTGGAACAGAAATCGTACGTGGAGCACAAAAGTAGTGGTCTGAACTGAGAACCTCTTAACATTGCTTTTAAGTCTCCCCTCATACAAGTAAAACTCAGAACAAGCCATGTGTCATTTATTCCACTGTGACACCCACATGACAGTGTCACCTGGGATCATCAGCAAGTATAACAAATTCTTCAGCCAAAAACTGTACAAAACTGCTGTAGTTTACACTTTCTTGCACTAGGAAATAAGAGTTACCCATTTTCCATCCAAGAGCAAAGCAATTTCATACTATTTGCAATTTAATCTTTAGAAAAATCAAATTATTACACAGTCCATCTTAAAATGTTGTCTCTAAACCCTGTCCTCTCTCTGTTTATTTTGGATTTTGAGTGTTCTCTTAGTGTCTTAGAATCTATGCAGTCTCCAAAACTAGTTGTTTACTTTTTATTTTATCTAATAATAAATGAGAAAAGGGATAATTTTAACCTTCTCTTTGAAAGCTCATCTTATTTTGTTGAGATATTTCTTTCCTTATCTTCCCTGGGCTTGGTCTGTCCTTCCTTCAACCTCTACTCCTGTGTGGTCCTTGACAGGATATTCCGGATCACAGGATTTGTTTGGGTTTGTGTTTGTATTTGTTTCTAAATACAGATTTTTAGAAATTGAAAGGATAGTTTGCAAAAATTCTTCAAAAATGAGAAAGAAAAAAACACACAAAAATGTTGCATAAGTATTTCTTCAAAGACAACTGTAAATATTTTCGCATTTCCATTTTAGAAAACAAGTAAGAAGTTCTAACAAATTTCCCCTTCAAACTTCATCTTTTTCTGGATGTTAAAACGTTTCAGCAATGTGGGGGGGGGGTTGTTCCAGACTGGATCTCATGCAGGAAGTCACAAACTCTAGCCAAGCAGTAATGTGAGCAACCACCCCAATGGATGTGCCAGCAGAGGAATGTTTTTGCAGGATCAGTTCATGCTGTCTAAGAGTGGCAAAGCTACACTGACAAGAAACTTCCTCCTGCAGGCACACATCCCATCGCTGAAAGGGCTCTACAGACACAGCTGCATGGCCAGAGGCTCTGTCGCAGCCCTCCACAAAATCACTGCCCATCCCTCCCCATGAGAGCCTTCAAGAAGTCTTCATATCGTTGCCATGAAAAAAACCAAACAATGTCTGATTAAATAATTTCAGTCTGTGTAGCTTGTTTCTGGGCAAGCCACCCTTTAAACACATACACACAAAAAAACCTGTCTTCAATGTGGTCATGCATTGCGACCAAATTAAATGGAAACTAACACATAACCCTAGTTAATGTAGTACCATGTCTGAAATTAAAAGCGTTGTTACTCTCCTCCCTGAGGGAGAACAGATAGTAATGTCACACATGTCATTCTTGAAGCAGGGAAGGGGAAACAGAACACCAGTCAGGACACTTTCCTAGTAGAACATACTTAAAAAACCTGAAGTGTTCCAGCTCCTTGAATGAAGTGATTCTTGCATGCACTTCATCAGCTTTCTCTTGTAGAAATACAAGAGAAAACCTAACTACTCTTACAATAAGAAGACTTTCTGGAACCCTTTCAGGCTGTGACACATAGGAATGTACACGATTTGTATTCTGCCTTGTTTTTGAAATCTACCTCAAAGCCCCTATCCAGACCTGCTCTATATCCTACAAATATGTTTTAAATTTTGTCAAGGATTAGTGTCCAACCATCATAAAGATTTACAGAACCATGGAAAAATTATTTTTCAGGTGATATTCTTAATATAGGACTTTTTAACTCTGGAAGTTTTTTCCTAGGTATACATGCATCAGTGAAATGAAATAGATATTCAGGGGAATATATCACCAGTATTATTAAATATAAATACCATTGCATGTTCTTTCCAATACTTTCTAGGATAATTCATGAAAAAGCTGGTCTGTGGATGGTCTTACAAGCTTGCAGAACACACTTTACCTAAAAAGCTGGTTCATTGTTCTTCATCTCCACATTTTGCTAACCAAAGCTCTAAGATACCTTTATTAATTCATTTTATGTTGTTTTTTTTTGCTTTGAAGGAATATGCAGAAAAAGATATAAATGGAGGGACTACAAATTGACCCAATATTCATACCCATACAGAGTAAGCACTGCTCCCAACTGAGGTTTTCTGTAACCTATTTCTATGTGTAAGTGGAAAGACACAAAAGTATGGTATACATAGGCAGGGCTATATGTCAATTTTTTCACTCTTTCATTATTACATTCTATGAAATAATGTATTTTTCTCAACTACAGCAAACTATTTGAAGGTAAAGCCTCAGCAGCACTTCCAGTTGCCTCTGCTAGTTTTAATAACTCACTCAACTGAAGCAGATGACAGCCTGGAAGGCAAATGACAGGACACTCTCAGGAAAGTGCTGCTGACATTTTGGTACATGTCTAATCTCTCTGATCTTATTTACTTACAGGTGAAATTCTCTCACTTCTTTTTTACGAGAAGGATAGTTGCTCAAGCAGAAAAAAACTACAGCATATCAGCACTAACTTTGAGCCACAGCAGCATCATATATTACATGTGATAACAAGTGAAATTTCTATAAAGGTTATTGTCTTCACTTGCATGGATTTAAACACCACCGTACATCTGTGTACATTTAAAACATACTATGAAACATTTTTACTGCACGAAACATGTTGGGACCTATAAAAGTGCTTAAATCCAGACAACTATAGGTTTGGAATCCCTTATTAATGACATCTACTAGGTGAATGCACATTAGGTACTTTCCTTGAACAGGATGCAAGCTTTTAAATCAAGTATCCTGGTTGTCAACACTCACTGTTTTGGATCATAGTGTGAAACAGTCTCGGAGCACTTGAAGTGCTTTCTGGATAAAAAGCAAGTAGAAGATAGGTTCCAGAAGTTCACCTACCATGCTAATATGTCTGATCTGTAAGCAGACATTCAGTTCACAGGACCAGATAGTTAGCTCAAAAGTACAAAATAAAACCAAACCAAAACAACACAAAAACACCCCAAATCTCCTGGTCCTTACCAAAGAAAACAAAACAAACAAATAAAAAAATAATTGAATAGCTCCAAGCCTCAAAATCTCCTAAAAAAATCCTTGACACTGCACACTGTGGGTATCTGATCTACAGATCAGTGCTATTTCCTATTGAAAACACAGGCCATTAAGGGCAGTGTTTACTATCTGCATATTGTTTGCAAATTTATACACATAAGCACATTAATTAAGGTCTAAGTGACTGGTGTGGAAACTATTCTGAGTACAGGCTACTGCAAGTGTTCTGGTTTTCTTTCCAACAGAATAAAGAGGAGGAACATGTCACATTCTTTTTTATAATGTACTTGTTATATTTCCACTGAGAAGTTAACATAAGCAAAAATAATATGATTAAGTTATTCTGAATTGTGCAGTCATAAGAATTGCACATGACTCAGAACAACTGCAAATTGAAAAAAACAGCCTATACCTCCAAGAAGAACAACAACAGATTTTCGCTTTCTCCTTGAAAGAGGTTCATGTTCAATGAAGATTCTAACTCACCAAGGGGTTTTTGTGCTATTTCTACTCTATTATAATTGATAAGGTCAAATGCAGTCCCAATATGTCCTCTTTATTCTTAGCCAAACTTTATTCTTATTTCTTGTAAGCTCCCACTTGTAAGCTCCATAGCTAGCAAGATTCTAGAAGATGAGCTTCTCCAGTCACTGAGATTACTGAATGTAGAGCCCAAGCCTGTCTGAACAGGCTAAGACCACAATAAGGAGGCTGTTCACTTAGGTAGTCAATGCCATGGAGGATGCCTTAAACCTTCTTTGAAGTAGACAGCACATTCAGCAAGCTTTCAGTGCAATGGGGCAAGCTTTTTAAGAACCCAAAGCTAAAAGAGCAGAGGCATCCCCATATCCTCTAAGTCCACCACAATCCTTTTGATCTGGTTTCATTCCGTTCACACACATTGCAGCATTCTGAAGTTGCCCCTGCTTAGAGCAAAAGGTCAGCCCAGACAAGGTGCAGGGGTGCCTTTCAACATAAATTATTCTGTGATTCTGGATCTATGTTTCTAGGCTACTATTAGGGCATCCAGAAACCATTGAGAATCCAAACAAACCTCAGAGCTGTAAAACAACTTTGAGAAAGGTACCTGGCATGGGAACAGCTGACAGCTGAAAATGGAAAGGAAAGAAGGAGAATGAAAGATTCCAAAAATCAGAGACAGAAATGAAGCAAGAAAGATTGCCCCCTTTTCCAAGGGAGTGAAAACAGTTATGACAGTAAGACAGACCATCCTTTCTACCCGCTTTGAACTCTCAACTGCAGCAACCTATTTGTAGGTTGCTAGCCAGGAGAGTTTCAAGTTGCTGCTGCTAGCTTTCGTATTACTTTATTTAGTAATAGATGCAAGGCCTACTTTAACAATTCACTCAACTGGAGCAGACAACAGCTTGAAACAGTTGGTGTGGAGGCTTTTCAAACCTTTCATTTATGTCTTCTCTGCAGCACACTCAGACTGTGGCTTGCAGTTTAAATTCCATGCATCAAAACCTCTGAGAGATCTAAACGAGCTGAGGAAAGTGAAAAAACCTGGGATATGGAAAATAAAAAAAACCAAATCATCATAGCTTAGTTGCTCTGTAGATCCAGCCAGAAGGTTTTCAACCTGGGAATTAAAGTTCTTTAGTGACAACGGAATTGTTCACTTAGTAGTTATTAGAAGAATTCCATGAAATTACTATTAACAATTTTGCTTCAGAAATAGCCCCAGATGGCCGTCTCTTGAGCCAGAAGGAGCAGGATGGGATGAGAACCAGGGAGTTCTGCTAGACCTTCCCACAGCAACAGGTACTTACACAAACAGAATGAAGCTCTAAAAATAAAGCAGTGCCTTCAGTTTGCCTGAATAAGTATTTCCCCAGCTTCTTGAGGAGCTGTTCTGGTTTTTCTGTATTCCCTTTACAGAACTGATGATACCACTTTCCAAATTCCACTAATAGCAGCAGAAACACAACAACTTCTCTTTTCTTATAGCATTCCAAAACTTGTACAATATTATCATGAGACTTATATTCAATGGAATGTGTGAGTTTGACATAGAGTCATGCACATACACCATGTGTATGCAAGTATTTCTTTCTCCTCCTGCTATAAATACAGGGAGAATATGAAAGCTTAGCTGAGAACTGAAATCTCTGACTGCAGTAGATACCAACAATAGGAACCAGGTATCAGGTTCAGAAACTCTTCTTGTTCCTCCTCCAGTATGTACAAGAGGAGTCTCAAGATCACAGCCCTCTGTTCTTATGGTAGCCTTTAATCTCCTTCATCTCTTCTTGAAGAGCAGCATGACAGGACACAAACAATCCAGGAGATTACTGGGAAATGCCAGGGATGGCATAGGAGATACTGTGTGAGCTAGCCAGGGGTGATACAGAGCTGGACTGGCTCTCCAAAGTTAGAAAGACCTGACTGGGGATACAATAACCAAGCCAGCCTTAGGTGAAGTGACCATGGACTAGTATAGTTCAAGATTCCACAGGAACTGAGGAAGGCAATTAGGACATTAAAGACTGGACTTAAGCCAAGGGTAAATTATCACACATCAACCTGATTGCTTTCCATGGTGAAATGACTGCATTTATGGACATGGGGAGACAGGGCATGTCATTTACCTCAGCTTAAGTAGGGCTTTCAAAACTGGTTCCCAAAAAATCCTTGCAACCGAGTTGGGACATTGCAGCATAGATGGGTGGACAAACAGATGGGTTTACGAAACTGCTGTTGGATGATGGGGCTCAGAAGGGACCACTTAATGGGTTATACTGCACTCCCTAGTAAGAGTGCTGCAAGAGTCTGGAATGGGACCTGTCCTGTTTAGCATCTTTATCAATGACCTGGAGAGGCAATAGAGCACACTCTCATCAGGTCTGCAAGTGACATCAAACAGGGGCAACTGTGGATACATCCAAGAGCAGGGCATCTATCCAAAGGAACTTCGCCTGGAGGAATGGGCTGACAGGAACATTGTGAAATCCAACAAGGACAAATGCAAAATGCTGCAACCCAGAAGGTAAACAATACAGGCTGCAGTGATTTAGTCTGGCAACAGATGGACTGGCTGAGGAGGCACAGGTCTATTTAAAAGGACCTGGTGGACAGCAAACTGAGCAGGACTCACCAGTGTGCACAGGCAAAGGTAACCAGCGGTATCCTGGGCTGTATTATAGCAGCAGTATAGCATACCAAGAGGGGCATAGGTTGAGGGAAATGATCATACTACTTTACTTGGCACTGATTAGACTGCAGAGTCCAGCTTTGGCTCCTCAGTACTGGAATTACATCACTTAACTGGACTGAGTTCAGTTCACCAAGATGATCAGGGGCTGAAGCACACACTCTCTTAGAGAACTGCTTGTTTAGCCTGGAGAAGAGAATGTTTTTGGGGGACCTAACTGAAGCCTTCCAGCAGCTATGCTGAGACCATCTGGATAAGGTAGGCTCTACACATCAGTACGTAGCAGAAGGACAAGACACAACAGGCACAAGATAAAAGAGAGGTTCAGAAAGTATATAAGGGAAACAAATTCCTTCCATGAGTACAAACAAATTCATAAGTTGCCCAGAGAAGCTGTACAATCTCCAGCCTTAAAGGTTGACAGGATACAGCCCTGAGCAACCTGTTCTCTCTCCATATCTGACCCTCTTTGAGTAGGAGTTTGGACTAGAGACCTCCTGAGATCACTTCAGACAGGAATAACGCTATAGTTCTAAAGTATTTCACTCACATTCCCTGTGATGATATTCCAAGCTGCTTCTACTATGCAGCATTCAGAAGTGATCTTCATAGAAAAAAAGGATCATTTCAAGAAGCATTGTAGCTTTCCCCATCAGACACTAAAACCACTAATTCATGTTGAGGAATGCCAGGTACTTTCATTTCAATTGGTATGTATTATTATGGTTCCTGATGTGCTCTTTGAGTCAGGCAAGGGAAAACAAATTAACACACACTGGTTTCACACATATGTGTAAGCCAGATGAATCTGGGCCAAAGCATTGAAAAGTGTATTGAGATAGGCCAATTGCAGTGCAATAGACATACACAAAAAAATTTCCCTAAAATTAAACTAACACACTTTGACAAATCGTACAGATAAAATGTCAGAGCACAGACTAAAGTGGGTAAGTTAAATAATGGAAAAGGTTTGTAAAAACACTCTCCTTACAAGTTCCTTCGCATGGAAAATTACAGGAGAGGGAGGAATTTTGTTTAGAAGGTATTCTTTTAAAACCAAGGACATGCTGTTGTGATTACTTCAAATACTTAAGTCCCATATGCCACATCTAACAAAACCACTCAGTTGTTAATTTGCATTTTCCTTTAACTACTCATTTAAAGCAGATTAGAAGAGCAACATACATGATTTAGAGAGGCTGAGGCTCTCTTCACACTGTGACTCAAAAGAAGTTTCCAGACATTCCAGTTCTGCTCCTGCAAACATGTATTTGGTGTTGGAAACAGAAATCCACTTGCCTGTAACAACATATAATGTCAACTGAGAAAAAAGCCAAGACGGGTAAGGAAAATTCCTGTCTGAGTCCTACCAGCTTCAAACCCAGCTGCATTTTTCACAGTGCTAGCACTTGGATTCCAACACCCATAGCACCAAAATAAGATTAATGAGGGTTTTGTGGTTTTTTTTAATTACTATTAATGAGATTTGCTGAGGATAACAGATTCACCATAACAGATTCAGCTCTGGTTCTCCACAGCTCTGTGTCTAACTACTGCACTACTGCTCTCTTCTCCACATGGCAGCTTCACCTATGTAAAGTAATGAAGTGCATGTAACAGGCCAGTACAAAATAATGGGGGTTTTATGCATGTGCCACATTTTGTTGTGGTAGCTGAAAGATTATTTCTTTGCATTTAAGTACAGAGATGCATGTAAGCATTTTCATCACTGCTGGCAAGTTGGAGCACAGCCAGAGAAGCATTACTTTTCTGTAGCTACTTATGCAATTATTTTCAGGATTAGGTTCACAGATACTAATTCATTATGTAGGCTTTCTGGTCACTGCTGAAACCCATAACAGAAAACAGGGCTCTGCTTTGAATTAAGAAATTATTATAAAACATGAGAGGATTAAAATAAAATTCAGTATTTTGATGTGAAAACAGATTCATTTTGCTAGTTGTTAAACCTTCACTGAGTTATCATTCAATGGAGATCATATTTTGCTGGATATTTACACTACAGAAGTGTAATTTCCAAGAATTAATAAAAATTCATACATAAATAAAATTATGCAGTTTCTTTTGTTTAGAGGACATACATATGCATTGCCTTTAGAACATTTTAGGAAATAATCAAAAATGTTTAAAAATACATCTTTGAGAATAATAGTCAGCTCCACCATACAAGGTATGGCAGGAGTTTTATTCAGCGTTTATAGACATTTTCAGTACAGAACATTTTCTCTAGGGAATCAACATCAGAATCACAAATTTGGGAAAACAGTGTGTTTCAGATTTGTATCACCTCTACCTATTCAACAGCTAGCAATAACTTCAGATAGCTAAACATACCCTTAGAAAGTCAGCCTTCATTCACATCATCACATGAATTTAAGCCCTGAAGACATGAATTCGAGTTTCTTGCAGAAAACAAGTTTCACTGAGTTAAAGACTACTGAGTAGTGACTACATGGAGGCTGAAATACCTTTCCTTGCACAAAGTACTGCCCTGAGCTTCCTCAGGCATTCAGGTGATAAATACAGAGCACCTTCCCTTCTCTTCTCCCCACTCAGCTGGAATGGATGCAACCCTTCAAACGCTGCCCAGGACCAGGAGGCTTAGAGGAAGCAGCCAAGTGTCAACTACCACTTCATCTAATTGGAACTAATCTGAACGTGCCACAGCATGGCCTGAAGCCAGGAGCAGGTTTAACTACACAGATGGATGATTTTCTTCCTGTCTATTCAGATCTTTCTTTCCTCCCCCAGCATTCAGCACCAGCCATGATTTGCAGTCCTGTCTAACGGATTTTCATGGATCTAGGAAACTGTACGTGCGAGAGACTGCATATCCATTAATACCCTCTCTATTTTTAACTGCAACACAGCAGAAAGTAGATGGACATGGATAAATTATGCCAGGACTATACAGATTCAACATGGCTCTACTTAGATGTGCCTTTAAAGAAATACCAGTCTACTGACTGATTACTGCAAAAACCAGATGATTCACCCCACCAAGGAAAGAAATCGCAAACAGAAACTAGATGACAGCAGGACAAAGACAACATAGTAAACATTATTTAAAACCACTAATCATATAGGACCAAGTACTTCATACTAGTTTTCACTCTGAAAATGTCTCAAATGCTATTTGCTTTTTAAGATGAGAAAACTAAATGACTTAAGATTTAATAATCTTAGTGCATGACCTAGTTTCCAGCCCAATGCCCAATCTACTACAATATTTTGTCTCACTTGATGAAGCAGAGCTCACTAATTAAGGGGGGGAAATGTGTGTGCTCATACGCATTACATAGTTCTGAAGTAAGACAAAGAAAGCTTTCAAAGATTTGTGAAGTGTACCTCAAAGCAAACCAGAAAGGGTGTCTGTTAGTCACACACTATGTTTAACCCGCTGAAGGAACACTATGACCACTGAATGATACTTCCTATATTCATCTATTGTCCTCACTTGCATTTTACCCACTACATCCTGACTGCATTAGAAGACTGCTAGAGACCTTAGTAACTGTAGAAAGAGAAGAAGCTATTTCTTGCCATAAACTACACAAAAGTAAGAAGTTTAGGAAATAATGTTAGTCTGAAGGATGTGTATCTTTATCCTACAGAAATATTTTTTTTCCTAAGAACTACACCTCAGAAGGAAGCGCTCACATTTTTTCCTGCTTGGAGTTTATCCATGTACTCCAAGAAGCACAGGAGCTCAGTACTGCAAACAGCCTGGCAGGAGCACAGAGGCTCCAGTTTCACACAGACTCTTGACCTGGAACACTTTTCCTCTTACAGCAAACGCAACACCAGTGGCTATGAGACAGAGACAGACCGGTTATGTTTCCCCAGGTAAGATGCGAAGTGAGATGCTCTACTTTTCCTGAGTTTAGATAAAGTGTTCCTTTAAAATAGCTGCTGAGGATGCATGCTGCAAGCCACCTTTGATGCAGAAAAAAAGGAGTAAAGTAAGACAACTTTTCTGATAGCTGTTCACACAGACTCATCCACATTTATTTTATTTTATTTTATTTATCGTCACCCAGAATCGATATATTCAGTTCAACCACTGCATTGTGCTAAATGTAAGAATTTGTATGCTCTAATAGGAAGTAAAAAACACAATTCAGAATTAGCAAGCTATTTCTTTACCTGACCCTTGACTGACCTAAAAAAACAGTCAGATGCCAAACTATCACATGACCTAGAGCAATGCTTTATCCAGACTTCATTACAGAAAGCAACATAATTGGTAAGCCTCATAATCAGGGAATTTGGCATGACCTCTTGTCTTAACAAAAAGTAACACCACAAAACAAGATAGATAAACCACACTGATTTTATGCTCTCCCAAGACTATAAGAATTGTATTGCCTTAAAAGTTGTAAATTTGCATCACTGAACTTCAAAACACTCCTGGGATAGAGGTAACTTGAAACATTCCAAGATGGAGTTATCTTGGAATCGGAAGGACAACTGCATGGACTCCAGATAACAGAAAGGGAAGAATTTCAGCAAAATCTTTGGAGATTAACTTATCAAGCAGTCACCTAAAACATATGATCTGAGGAAGACTCAAAAGTCTGAGCAGCGGGAAGAATAAACTGCTGCTAGATCTCTCTCCTGCAGGACGTCCAAGAGCCTGAATCCCAATCCTGTGGCAGAAGGCTCTTTGTTCTTCCCCAGCATTTCCTCCTAGGACCTTGGCAATATTGTGCTCTATTCTGACTTTTAACAAGGGCTTATGCCGGGGCAAACCAAATCTACACAAACCTAAGGACTTTAGGAATTACTTCAACTACTGCTACAGAACCAAATCAAAAGTTTGAAATGTATTTTCATAGTTTTTTTCCATTTTCCTATAAATAGCAGCAGATGAATTTACTTTTCAATAGTCAGTATCTTGAAATCCAACAAGGATTATTTTATTCCATATATTTATTATGGACTAAAACTGTTGAACATGTCAGCTTTAGAGTTCAATACTTTGTACTTGAAAGAATATGATTTTTTTGTTGTTATTAAACTGCTCTTTGACTTTGCATAAAGAAACTCAGTTGCAATTTTAACAATTAACAATGGCAAAAATGTCCTACAAAACCCTGCAAGTCCCTTCTAAGATTTTAGAACCATACCTTTAATTAGCCATCAGCTTAAACAAAGACAGAATGAAGAGTGTGTTTAAGAAGCAAAGATGCAGGAGCATCATTAAAACCTTTAAAAAGGCATCTACCTACCAGCAAACACAAACAGGCTTCATCTGCTTCAGGTGCACTGCTCTTGTCCAACCACTCCAAAAAACGATCATACAGCACTTGAAGAAATTCAAGTCAAATCAAACTAATACTAAATCAAACCAACATTAAGTGTTTGGCAGACTCAGGTATTCATTTTACCTTGAAAATATTGTGTTCTATTCTGACTTTTATGTGTAACTATTCATCCCTTCTTTACTATTTAGGTAAAGCAGCTTTACTGTCTCTTTCATAAATAATTCACGCACACACTAAATCTGCTTTGTGAAGTCAGGTATGTGGAGGAAGAAATCCAGTAAGTCAGTTAGACATCACTACTGAAAATGTTATAACATGTTTCATAAATACCACTATGCACTCTTCTCCAGGACAGATTAAGGCAAAGATTTTTTTTGTGTTAGTCATTAAAAAGTCAGATTTATTTTTGCTTTTGTGGAAAAATGAATTATTTCAAAATAATTCTTCTTGTTCTCATGCACAGCAGTGGTTCTATACTATCCAATCTTCATGCCAAATGTAAACATAAAAAAAATCACTCATAAGGAACAAGACTAAGAAAACTAAACTGTGATATCCGATTTGAAGCGGATACCAAAATGATTTCATACTTCATAGCATCTACTCTCTTCCAAGGATAAACACAATTCATGAATAAGGCAGATGAAGCTAAAAGACTAACAGAAGTCTCAAGACTACATCTGTTTAAGCAAAATTACCCTGAATCAAAGATGTTTGCAATTTCTCAAACTATTTGTAATGATAAGATAGGTAAGAAGAGGCAGAACAGTGACTTTAATATTAAACTTAGTTATTAGAGGGGGAAAAAATCAGGTTTTCTAAGCCAGAAATGGGTAATAGCTGCTACTCAAACAATAAAGTAAGTAAAAACCTAAACATAAACATGCAATGATAAAATACATTGTTGCTGTATGGCTCGCTTGCATTTTAAGCTTGACGAATGTGCTTTTTGAACTCTTAAACTAGACGACGACATGCTGGCATATTCCTACATCTTTGGCTGAAAGCCACAAGTATTCAGAGCATAAGAGCTTTTTTCTTCAGTTCTACCTCATGTATTCTTCATGTATATAAAAAGTGTTTACTCCACACTTCCTCTGCTTCCTCTACATTGTAAACAACCTCAGGTCCTGCTCAGAGTATTGTGTTTCACCCAGAAACAGGCACTAACAGCATTCAAGTAAACTACAGACACTGATTTCAACAGAAAGCACACGGTGCCTGCAAGGACTGCCTCCAGGGTGCCCCGTGACCTCCTCCTTCTTAGTCAGGATTTCTGCTTCCGGAATTATGCAACAAATTACACTGGCAAAGCTTAACATCAAAACTTGTTTATTTGTGAATGCAATTCAGGGGCTACTTTTCATTAACTCCTAAAATAACCCATACCGAGGAACATAAGTAAATAATTCTCATACAAAATTAATTTAAATATCTTCTTTTAACAGAAACAAATTTAGCTTTCTCCACAGCACCTCTGAAATCACCCAGTTATGCTTTTGACACCTCTTTGAAACAGCTGTTTCACACTAAAATTCCCATACATTAACTGGAAAAAACTGAAGGACCTAATTGAAGGGTATTAATATTTTGTTTCAGACCTCCATCAGTAGTAATGTCTTTAGCATAATGGCAACTGGGCCACTTAGCCATCAGAGCCTGGAGCAACGAGATCTTTGGCATGAAATTCTGCATCAAGCCCTGTGGGCGCAGGCAACTGCAGCCAGAAGGATGTCACACATCAAACACACAGCCAACGTCAGCAGGTGAGGAAGGAAAGGAAAAGTATGACAAAACAAAGATGGCACATTTTAACCTGGGGTTGTGGGTTAATAAAAAACATTGCTGTCACATATATTTCTCTTCCTCCTCTCCTCCAACAGGGGAGCAGGGCCAGGGTTGAGAACCTTGTGCCTGCTACAGCTGCAACTTCTGTTTGTTTCAGGGACAGCTTGATACAAGACACTGATTCAGCAAAATTTTTTACATAAAGTACAAAACACAAAATAAGAACTTCTCCACTCCCAGATATGCTTCCTGCAGAAAGCACAAATACCCTCTGCATCTTATTTTACTTAGAGAGAAGTACAATTTCTCAGTGAGCTCTTATCCTATTCATTGTCAGCATGCATCAGTAAGATTAAAAAAACAATACCCAAGTTCTCTGGCCAGCATCTCTATAAAACCTAGCGTAGGAAGACACATTTAACCCATTCCAAATACGCAGATCGTGCTTACAAGGTGTTCTGTGCCAGGATTAAAGTTTTAATTCAAACAGTATTTATAACCAATGGATATAGGATTCCTCAGCAGAAAGTAAAAAGATCAACTTTGCATTCAGTTACTGAAGTTCAAAGAAAATTACACAACTGTAATGCCCAAAGCAATTTGCAAAACAATTCTAGGTTTCAGCTTCCTGTGACAACTCATCCCACTATTCAGTTGCTATTACTGCTATATAGCTTACTGTCTAACCTTTTCTCCTTCACTTTATTTGCTTTTAATTCAAGTCACAGAACTTTGTTCCAAACTTGCTGTCTCAGCACTCTTTTTCATAACTGCAAGCAAAGAACTAAAGGCCAACAGGAAGAAAAGAATACAACACCAAGCACAGCAACTTACCTAGTAGATCAGGAGCAAAGTATTGGAGACAATGAACACTGTAAGCTTTATACATGAAATAGAAGACAGAGGAAGAACAATCTGATTGAAATCCTTTGTGCTTTTCCCAATACTTTTACATTACTAATAGTACGAAGGACAAACCTGCCTTAAAGGAAGAAAGGTGGAAAAAAGCACAGAATTGATTTTTAAAGCCCCTGCACACATCCTGTAAATAAAAGCACTCATACAAAAGACATCCTTCATCACAACTCCACCCTCACGCCTCAAGAAGGTGATTACAAGAAGGAAGAATACCCCACCAATGTGACAACCTCCTCACACAGCCCTATAGTACACCCCAGCAAGCCACTGCTGAGCTCACACCCTTGCCCAAAACTCAAGCACACAAGGCGGCTGCAGTTCTGCCAATCTGCAACTTATGGTTCTGATTGTCAACAAGCAAACAATTCTGATAGGAACCACCCCTACACTTGAAGAAACTCCCATTTAGATTGCTGTTCCACAGAACAGTAACTCCAGTGCCAAAAGTCACAGTAATGGATCAAAAATGCAATATTCACCAAACACACAGGCAAATTTGATACAAGTTCACTCTAAAAGGTTTCAAAGACCAGACTGATTTGGGTTTTGTACTAGCACAACCACTGTACCACGCACTCTTGTCAAACACCAGAAAAATCACGTGTGCTTATCCCTATCAAGATCAGAACTGCTTTGCTAGAAAATCTGATAGGGATAAAACCAAGAACTATTACTGTTAAAAATTATAAAGTTTTAAAGGGCAAAAGATTAAAGGAATTAGAAGACTGTGGGAGTAACAAGCAACTATACTAAAAAAAATCCTCAAATTATACCTTTGCTTTCACATGGAGCTGACAATTTTCCCATCTAAAAAAACACTATCATACCTATTGCCACTTAATATGAAACCATCCTTGACAATATAAAGTAATCTCCAGACAATCTATTTTCCAATTTAATACAGATACTTCTAATATGCCATTTAAGGAATGCTTTCCTCCTCCCCACGCAGCTTCATGAGTTACCTACAGCTAAGGCAAAAGCAACATCGAGTGAACACTGGCCACTCCAGAGGACCCAGCCAAAGCACACAAAACTTTTAGATGTGAAAACACGAACATGACCAATGGAAGGGAAAAAAACAAACTTCTACGGCTTGGTATTTGATAAAGAAATAGATTTATTTAGAGAGGGTTCTTAAATGCATATTTTACCCATCAGGTACAGAAAAATCTCACTTGAATGTTTCTGATTTTTTACTGAAGTTTGGGTTTTCTGAGGCCTGTTACAGGGTCATCAACCAACATCAAAGTCAAAAAACCTTGTTTATATGTCACCCACACCAATCACAGGTTTATACTTTCTCAAAATCAAGTTTGATTTTGGTGAGGCAACTGGCTGTATACAGAACAAAATACATCTGTATTCCATGAGCAATCTCCTCTCACTATCTGAAACACGGGGGCAAAATCCAAAGTCCATAATTCTCCCTAAAAAGCTTACAATTGATTTTTATTAAATTAGTAGATACAGCATATGTAATCTGATAGGAAAGACAAGCATTCATATCTTAATAACCCTCTAATAAACTGCTCATTTCCTCAGCCTGGAACTGATTATTCACTAGAGGCATCCTTCACTCTTTTGCCTCTCCTGAGGGATCCAGTTTGGCCACTCTTAGCATTAAGATACTGGGATAAACAGACATTTGGTCTGTTCCAATACGGTTCTTCTATAGTAAATCTCATAGTGAATCAATGCACTGACAGGCAACTCAGCCAACAACTAACATCACTGATTAGCTGGAAACCTAAGTTCCAGGGGCATCACATACAGGAGGTGTAAGGATAAAACACCAATGCCATTGCAGGTGGGAGGGACAGTGGGAGCCTTCAAATATTCAGCAGCCCCATCAGACAGTCTGTTCAGAAATTCTCCAGTGCCTTAGTGCAACCTGAATAAGAAAAAAAGAGGCACCAAGAGTTTACAAGCACACTACACTCAGCAGTGATGACAGCAGTCAGTCAGGAGAAGGGTTAAAATTAAGTATCTGGGGAGGGAAAAGAGTTGTCCAGCACTTAGATTAAATAGAATCACTTATTTACTGCTCAGTGAATTGCTCTGCAAGAATACAAAAGCAGTCTGAAAGCAAACTGCTTCTCCAACGGAAAAGTTTCTCAATCATGGAAGTGTTTAGATTTGGCAACTAATACAGGCTATTGGAAAAGTTTTGTACTGAAATCCATGTTTGTATATCTTCACTCAGATTTTGAAAATAGGCAGCTTATGGGAAACTATGATATCTTTAAACATTAAAAGGCAAAAAAATTAAAGATGAGAGCATAGTGTTAAACTATTTGTGTGCTTTAAAATTGTAAACTTGTACACTGAATAGAGCATACATGAGATTTATAGTAAGGATAGAACAAACTACTTTCACACTCCTGTAGCTCATAAACTTAAAGGGTACGCAATCTCCAGACAAAGTTTACTAATGCAATCGAAAAGAAGTGAAACTGTGTTTGTTTTCCTTGTAATCGCTATTTACAATGTTTCCTAAGGGAAAAAGACAGACAACCACTAAAAATGTTGTAAATACACTTTTAAACACTATGGACCAAAAATTTCAGACAATAAATTAAATAATTATTGTCCAAAGACTTGGATACATTTCCTCAAGTAATTAAATTCAGTGTGCTACATTCTACTGTTCTTCGTGATTTTTGATGTATCACTGCTGCTGAGATGGTACAAACCACAAACCAGTCACTAACCCAAAATGCTTTACTGTGGGGTGGGGAAATCACAAAACCACTAAACATTTTTTAATTAAGCTTTTTCCCAGTGAAGTTTGTACTTATTTGTGAATTACCAACAAAGTAACACATAAAGGATTTAAGAATTACATTGCCCAGGGTGTCAACATACTTTAGTGCTTATTATGTCCTAGAAATTTTGCCATCCAACTAGAAGAGAAGAAATTTGTGTGTTTACCCTGGAACTGCCCCAGCCTTTTCTCTCACCTCTCACCAGCCATCAAGGTTAAATATAAAAAGCAATGTATAAGCTTGAAGAAATCCAGCTTTATTGCTGGATGACTGGGGCACCTAGATGGAGCACATAAATGGAGACAGGGTTTTGGGTTTGGTTTTTGGTTGGGTTTTTTTGTTTTGATATTTTTTTTAATCTAGCACTTATTTCTCCTTACATCTACTTCTAAAGATGTCCAAGTATAAACGGTCACATGTAAAATTTTCACCTTCTCCGAGAAAAGAAGTGCATTATTTGAGGACGTGAGCCCCAAGTTTCCATGTGTTGCAGTATACTTCACTTGTACATGCTTGACAGGTCATGTGCCTTAAGAGACTCTGAAAACATCATTTGCCTTCTTTTTTAATGAGTCACTGCTAGATACCATTATTTAGTGCTTACAGTCTTCTTTTTCCAATTATGTGCAAATAGGACTATTAAGACTGGCACTATATCCAAAAGAAAATGCTGATCCTGAGAAACTGCAACTCCTCAACAGGGCCCAGGATGTAGCAGAAAGTTCTGGCATTTTGCAGGATGGCAAACAGTCCCTGCACTTTAGAATCATTAAAGGAGATATTTTATCTACTTGAAATTGAATTCTCAGCAACCTGATGCTTGTTTAACAGCCTTGGGAACAGAAAGTGAACTGGGAGTACCAGCTTCCACCCATGCAGGCAGGCCAAGAGCTATCAAACTGGCAACCACAATGTTAGCACTCAACATATTTGAACTTGTGTATATTTTTTATTGCCGTATATATACACTATTAGGGTGTGTGTATACATATATTTGGGTGTAATACAGCCACACCCACAAAAAAAATAAATCACCTGTCTCAGTCAGAAAACTGGATTACCTATCCTTCACCAGACGAGGACCAGATTTTCCTCACAGGCATGAAGGCCATATTTTTCAGCTGAGTATTTCTGACACTGACTTCTGTTCACTGGGTAGACGTGGCTGGTAATGAACGTTTCTTTCCTGCTTCTCTGCTCTAGAGTAGGCATGTGTTACACCACAGCTTAGAGAGTGTGAAAATTTAAAGTCCAATCCAGGAAGAACACAAGGCTAACCCACCAATGTTGTGGGTTCAATCCCCATGCGAGCAATTCAGTTAAGATCTGGACTCAACAATCCTTGTGAGTCCCTTCCAACTCACCATATTCTGCAACCACTGTCTGCTGTAACAAAATCAAGCAAGACCCTTCCTTTTTAGCACCTCATCTGTGATGACCCCACCTTATTTTATCTGTTCAGAGGCAAGATGTATGATGTCTGAGAGGATAATTGTAGCAATGAACTTGCCTCTGACTGCCCTTTATTCGACGCATTTTAGAATAAGCCCCATTTTATTTCTTAAAATCAGGTGGGTTTTTCCATTGGGTTAGCCTTCCCAATTATGCCAAATCAGACTTTTTCTGTGAATATTACAGCTGCTCAAAAGCAACCTCAAGCAAAACATCTCTCCTTGGTTTCTTCTTGGGAGTTTTATATTTTGGTTAATTTTCCTTTAACCTGACCTCAGGAGACCTTCTCAGGCCTCCACAAACACACACACATAAGACAGCCTCTAAGAAAACTTTGTAGTCAGGCACCAAGACTAATAAAAGCACTATTCATTTAACTAATATATGGAGCTTTCAGTGATGAGTCAACCTGTCCAGTAAAACTAGAGATGCAGTTTTTGTCAATTTATCTAACTCAGCAATAAGCAAATGACTGTACAGACACTAATGCAGATGTACAAGTCAGAGCACCATTACAGGTAATGCATGAGATGAAATTTGGGGCTAAGGGCTTGACCTAAGTTTCGTGCCGGAGGTGAAACCACTCATCATTTACCTTTAACTCTTTCTCATTTTGACAGCAAATTCAGAGCTCGCAATGACAACTGTTTTACTATCTGAACTTTGCATCTTTATTGCTTGCGCAAACACTTACGTACTCAGCTTTACTTTTTCCAGATTAGTCTTACACGTTTAGAAAGTTTTACCAAGCTGAATTACCATTCTTAAGCAAACTGGAAATGTGACAAAAAGGTTTTGCTGTGCTATGGCATCCCTTAGAAAAGCTGGCTGCATTCGCTGACGCAGAGCAGCGAGGGGGCTGCAGCTGCATTTTACAGCTCCAAGAGCAACAGTGCCGATAAAACCCATCTTCCACCTGCTGGGGGGAAAAAAAAGGTCGGGCATCCATGGAAAAGAGGTCTGGAAGAGAAGGAGGGTACCGCCAACACACAGCCGCGGCAGCAGGAACTCGCATCAGAGCGGCTTAACTTTCAGCATCCTCCTGCTGCCGGAGCCCTGCCGTGCCCGGGGACCCCGCGGGCCGGTGCTGCGGGCGCTGCGGGGCTCTCCGCGCCGCCGCCGCCCCCGAGGAAGAGGAAGCGCCGCGGGGCCCGCAGGAAGTGCCGCTGCCCCCCGGCCCAACCCGGCCCGG